>OX941083.1:62935700-63405700 GCA_954870635.1 Arctium minus | reverse complement strand
GGTTTGAAAAATCCAATAAAAGGTTTCTTCTTGTTAAAAAGTTCATATGGTGTCTTGCATTGAGATTTAACTATTAGAACCCTGTTTTGAACATAACAAGTAGTATTAACTGCTTCTGCCCAAAATGTAACTGGCAGTTTTGAATCTGCCAACAGGGATCTTGCAGCTTCAATCAGTGTCCTATTTCTCCTATCAGCAACTCCATTCTGTTGAGGGGACCTAGGAGCACTGTATTGTCTCTCAATACCTTTTTCCTCACAGAAGTTGTTTAGGTCATGGTTTTTAAATTCAGTTCCATTATCAGACCTGATGATTTTAACTCTTTGATTTGTTTGGTTTTCAACTCTGAGAATAAAGGATTTGATCAGTCCACTTGTCTCATCCTTTGTCCTCAGAAAATAGACCCAAGTGAATCTAGAGAAATCATCAACAATAACTAAGCAGTAAGATTTCTTGCTAATACTCATCACATTTGTAGGACCGAACAGATCCATTTGCAAAAACATAAGAGGTGAAGAGATTGTATTTATCTCTTTAGACTTATGAGAAGATTTGTGCTGTTTGCCTTTAAGACATGCAACACAATGATCATCACATGAAAATACCTTTTGTGGTAAACCTCTTACAAGGTTGTTTTGCACAAGATTATTCATTGTTTTAAAGTTCATGTGACACATCCTTCTGTGCCAAAGAGATGATTCATCAACAGAAGCTTTTGAAAATAGACAATTAAATGATGAATCATTAGATACGTTCTCTAAATCCAAGCAATAAACATTGTCCTTTCTTGGTGTTCTCAGTAGTATCATACTTTCATCAACTACCTTGAACCCTTTAGCAAGGATAATACATTCAGTA
Source organism: Arctium minus (assembly GCA_954870635.1). Classification (NCBI taxonomy): domain Eukaryota; kingdom Viridiplantae; phylum Streptophyta; class Magnoliopsida; order Asterales; family Asteraceae; genus Arctium; species Arctium minus. The sequence goes on along the minus strand of OX941083.1, from coordinate 63,404,842 downwards.
TCAGTAAACAATATACTATGTTTCTTGTCACAAACCTGTGATACACCTAACAGGTTGTATCTCAATTGCTCAACATAGTAGACATCCTCAAAGGTCATCTTACCCTTTGACACAATACCTTTTCTACTAATCTTTCCTCCAGAAGGATTATCACCAAATGCAACATGTCCTCCATCAATTCCTTTGAAGTTTTGTAGGCAGGACTTGTTGCCTGTCATGTGCCTAGAGCAACCACTATCAATATGCCAAATGCTCTTCCCTTTTTGCTGTTGGTTGCCCTGCACATAAAGTAGAACAATTAGTTTTTAGTAGGAACCCAAGCCAAAGTGGTCTTGGGTTTCCCATACTCATCAACATATTCACAATCAGTTTTGATGAGCTTTTCAGACTGGGGAATCTTATGGCTTGAATACTTTGTCACAATAATGGGTCTGTTACTGGAAGCAGTACTAACTTGATTGGCAGTACTAACATCATTAGCAGTACTAATTGGATTAGCAGTACTAATTTTGTTAGCAGTACTAACTTCATTAGCAGTACTAACTGGATTAGCAGTACTAACATCGTTAGTGTTGGATCCCATATTTAATCTCACAACAATGATATAAACAATAAGAGTAATAACAGCGGAAGCAGTATAGTTTAATATCAAAGGAGATTCAAATATCACAGTTCATAAAGAAAATAGATAAACAAGATATTCTTTGAATAAAATATTCAACTTATATTATCAGTTATAGGACTTCTTAAGCACACTTTGAACAATAAGGTGATGGTCCTATTTATAGGACCATAAAGTAAACAGTGTACTTATCTGACAAATAGAAGCATGGCTTGAACAGTATCTTACATAAGAGGTAAGATCAAGATATTGAACAATGTCTTACCTAAGAGGTAAGCTCAAGACATGCTTGAACAGTGACCTACTCTAGAAAGTAAATCTTATCACAAGGTGACGTGTCATCTGTTCTTCTTTGTCATCAATTCATAGTGAACATCTTCAGAGCTCTGAAGTAGGATCTCTGATGAGGGGCTCTCTGATGTCTTTCTGAGAGATTTTCTCTGAATTGACTTCAGAGACAGACATACTTTCTTCAGACTGACTCTGAACTGACTTCAGAGACAGACTTGCTTTCTTCAGACTGACTCTGAATTGACTTTAGAGACAGACTTGCTTTCTTCAGACTGACTCTGAATTGACTTCAGAGACAGACTTGTTGATGTCCCTTGAAAGTCTTTAGATGAAGACTTAGTTATTTTCAATACTTTCATTGGTTCAGATTTGGGGCTAACAATCTCCCCCTAAGTACTGAAAATAAATAAAGAACACATAGAACATTTAACTGGAAAGCGAAGAGGAGAAAGTCATCCTCTTTAAATATTACTTCTCATAGGAATTTGGAATTACAAGAGAATAATATTAAAAAAAATTCAGAACCTATCACTAGAACATATCCTATGAAACTTCATGATTAGCTCTCTGAAGTTAATCATTGAGCCAATTTCCATGTCTAGTTTCGCCAGTAGGTCTGCTCTGTGCCGTTCTTGCTTTACATGGATCATCTTTTGTACGCCTTTCATGGTTTCATCAGAATACTTCGCTACTTGCGAAGCTAGAAAGATTTTCTTCTCTTGGTTCACTCTGTAAACAAAACCCAGAGGTTCTTCAATGATTGATCCAGTCTTCTGTTTGTCCAGGTTTTCGATGGTTTCCTCTGGTTCAGTCACTTGGAGCTTTTCTTCACCCAAGTTCAGAGCTATCTGAAAGTCTCGTTTGGCTCTGTGTTTGATGTAAGCTTCCATTGTCCGTCTTACTTCAACCATGCCCATTCTTATCTCCCTTCTTCCTGAATCGTATCTTGCAGAGCAATAGGCATAGAGATGAGTGAGATCATAAGGATTTAGATTTACGAGATCATTATCATTGAACTCGTAAATCTTCTGATCAGCTCGAGTCACCACATAATTCCTATATATGATTTTGTTGAAGGCGAATGTCTTTTCAGTGATTTTCTCAACTTTTGTTATTGGAGCATCGTTGAGAACCGCCTTTCTTGGTGATGTCTTTGACTGTATGAATCTTCGTTCGTAGTCTGGCATATCCTCTCTGATTCTTGGATTCAGAGGGATTACTTGAGTGTCTTCCAAATTGAACTCACAGTATATATGCCGAAAGTGATCTTCTATCGATGCTTCAGGAGTGGATTCTAAGAATGTGGGAGGATGAGTGAAGACCTTGGCTGGTAAACCGATGCTTGTTTTCTGAACAAGATTCTCTTGAGGAGCCTGTTCATCAACAACCATGGTTTCTTTGTCCTTGAGCTATGACTCAGTTATCTCTGAAGGCTGTTCAGAGATATATCCATCTATCTCTTGAGATTCTCTTAATTCTGAAGCTGTTGAGATATGATGAGGTTGAGCGTTTTTGAAAACATACTCTTCGACATCAATTACCTCGATCTCTTCTCCAGCAGCTTCTTCCTTTCTGTCAGAATCTTTCTGTTCTTTCTCAGACTCTGAGTCAAAGGCATCTCTCATCATCATTGGTTGTCTTGCGGGTGATGAGAATGCATCTTCAGAGGATGTAGAGAAGTCTACAAGTTGTTATTCTTCTTCTTCCAGAGCTCCAATTTTCTCTGGAGTTGCATCGGTAACGGGAGTGATAGGAACACCTGGTGTTGATGAGGCGAAAAGTATTACCGGTGCAGTGAATGATTACAAAGTTCGGTTTTCATTAGAAGAGGTGGTGTTCCTCTCTGGTTCCTTCTCTTGAACTGGTGCAGAGGGAGAAGCTTTAAAGGTGTGCGCGGTTGTATCTCTGATCTCCCTATCTTGTGATTCAGAGTGCTCATCATCATCTGAATCACCAGAAAACTTGCGTTTGTATTTGGGAGAGCTTGGTTCAGCGATTCCTTTTCCTCTGGGATCCAGAAGTGTCTTCTAAATGGATTCGATTGCCTCTGAAGCAGCAGTTCTGATTTCAGCAATCTGGTCCTCTGATTTATAGTTGTGAAGTTCTAGAGTAGCTTTGACCTGCTTCTGAGCAATTGTAGAGATCTTGGAAGAACAAGTCAGCATTCTGCTCATTATTGCGGATTTGAAAGAGGCCAAATCACTTTTAGTGATGAGGTCTTCAAAAGTTCGAGGTGGCAGCTGTGGTGTTGCTGATGGTGCGGTGACTTCTGGTACAGAGGCTTGAATTGTAGTTTTGATGAGGTCAGAGATAGAGGCCATTTGATCTGTTGAGAGTGAAGATGATCTGGTGGCTACTACCTCGTTCCTTAGTTCTTGTAGAGCCTTCTTGACATCGATGGTTGTAGATGCTTGACTTTGAAGAGATGTATTCTGAGCTTTAAGATTGGCTATCTCCAGAGATGATTGAGCCTTCTGTCTGAACAGTTCTTGTTCCAACTCTTGGATTCTGTTTGAGGAGTCCAAAAGTTGGGTCTTCAGAGTGGAAACCTCTGCTCTGAGGTTTGTTTTTTCAGAGCGAAGAGCAGAGGTCTCTGAACCGTCAATTCTTTGAAAGTTATGCTCATTCAAGGAGCCTCTGACTTCTTCACAGAATCTCTGGAACTCAGATTTTGTGAGAAGTTCAGAGAGGGGTACATTGGTTACAACACATGTAGCCAATTTTTCCTCGATTTCAGAGGAGCCTTCGTTCAGAGCTGTTTTGATGTTGTCTCTGGAAGGACTTCCACTCAATCCTTGATGTTCCAGAGAATCATCTCTGAGTGTTCTGTTCTCATCCAAGTCCTCCTCCTCAGATTCAGAGGACTGGAAGTGAATGTGGGAGTTGAGCTTGCGATCCAGGCAAGTCAATCCTTGTGCTTGTAGGTCAAGCCATTGTCCCTGAGTTGGACAACTACTTCTGGATATCCTAAAGGGTGAGAGATGAGCCACAGAGGCATCATTATGTGTAGGATTTCCGGATGTACTCTGAGGAAACTTAGTACTTAAAGTATTGGCTAAGTCCTGTGAAGAGGACTTATCCAAAATCTGAGTTTCCTCAGTTAAGTGAACTTCAGAGGTGGAAAAAGGTACCTCTGAAGTGGCTGGATGGTTTGGGTTCGAGGTGTGCACCTCTGATTCAATAACCATTACCTCTGGATCAGGTAGGTTAGATTGTGTGGTTGCACTGGGAGATGGGGTTGGTGTCCTAAAATAAATGTGCCTTGAGGCATCTTTTTGTATGGAAGGGGAAGAACTCTCAGGTTTCTCCAAGTCCTTAGAAGACTTGCTCTCTTCCCTCTGAGAATCTTCAGAGTTAGTCTCTGAAGATTCATCCTCACTTTCCTCAGAGCTAGTCGAGCTATCCTCTACACTAGCAGATGAGGTTTCTTCCCTTACTTCCTCATTGACAGCCCTTTCAAGTGCTCTGTCATCTCTCTCAACTTCGGTTTCTCTAGCAATAGTACCCTCTGGTTCACTCTTGTGAGAGCTCTGTACTTCAGGGTCCTCAAATCCCTCTGAAGCCGAGATGCTCTTACTCTCCATTCCAGGTTCAGGACCTAAGTGTGTTGGGGTTCCCAGAACTGGTTCTAGTCCTTGGGCAACACTGAGATAAGAAGCTAAGGCTACAGCTTGAGGATTTACCTGATTCAGCATGTGGTGAGGGATCCTCCTTGCTTCTGGATATCCTTCAGATAGAATCGTCGGTTTGAAGTTGTTCATTATGTAGAAAGGAGTTTTGGGTTGTTCAGGGGGAATCAAAATATGAAGCTTCTCGATCGCAGCATGGATGATTAGAGACAAAAATCTTGGGAATGTTATTGAAGGAACTTTGGATGATTGGGTCGTTTGTTCAGGGTCCTTTGCCAAGCATTTGTTCTTCTTCTCTATTGATGTCAGAATCATATCAAAGATTATGCCGGCCATGTCCAAGTTGCGATTGAAGAATAGGGCATACATGATTGACAGTATTTCTGGTGTTGCTTGATCCATGCTCCCCAGTTTGCAGGTGAGAGTTCTGTTTAGGACAGAGAACATGAAGTTCCAGATTGGTGGTAGGTGTTGTCGTCGGAAGTTGCTCAATCTGGTGATTTCAGTGTTGTAACCTAACATTCGAATAAACTGTAGTAGGGTTTCAGAAGTTGGGCGTTTTTCAAAACGCGTGATTTGAAGTTCCTCAGCTGTTAGGAGTGAGAGAACTTCTCTTAGAACAGTAGGATTGATGAGTATTCGACATTTTACGACTTGAGATATGTCGAACTCGCCGATTATTCCGTTATGTGCATTGCTGTAGTGACTTGAAGAATACCATTCTTGAACAAACGAGAGTGGACATTCATTGGTAAAAGCAGTTAGGGCTTGAGTCAGTTCACAGTTGGAGAAAAACTCGCAGATTATTCCGTATTGTTCCTCAAATTTGGGAGAATCAAGCTGAATCATATGATTGTTGTCTTTGATTGGAAAACGATACAATCTTGAAGGTTCACCAGATTTGGGAAAAAGCTTGCACCATTCATTTGAAGACGCCATTTTTGAGTTCAAGTGAAGAAGATGAAGTTCAAATTCTTTTTGGAGAGAAAGAGAGATTGTGCTCGAGACTAATTTGTAAAAATGAATATCCGGATTTTAAATTGGTTTTGTATCCAAATTTAGAAAAAGATACACTCGAGTACATAAGGTGAAACGACAGTGATTTGACCTTTTGGATAAAGCCGTTTGGCCTTTCACTCATTCCTTTTTGTGACAGGTGGCCTTGAAAATTGTTGTACCTACGAATGTAGGTTCCAAGAAAATAGGAAAGGGGCGCCATTTTTCAATAAAAAAATTGAATATCTTCTTTGTGCTGACTAGACAAACCATTCGCCTTAAGAAGTAATTTAAGATATTACTTGAAATAATAAGGTTCAGTTAAACTGAAATTTTAATTTCAAATGATATCAAAAATTGCTTATTTATTAAAAGGTTCTTGTTTGAGGAATGTCTTGGTCTGAAAGTTGTTGACTCCCCCTTGACAGATGATTTGTGAAAAAAAATCCTCAATTTCAGAGACTCTAAGATTAATTTCAGAGACTCTGAGTAGACTTCAGAGACCATTTTCAGAAACTCTGAGAAAAATTTAATTTGATTCAGAGATTCTGAGTTGACATTTGAAAAATTCTTTTGAGACAAAATTCAGTGAATCTGAGATGAAATTCAGAGACTCTGAGTTGTCTTCTGAAAAGTTCTTTTTCTCAATTTCAGAGACTCTGAGATGAAATTCAGAGACTCTGAGATGTCGTCTGAAAAAGTTCTTTTTTCCCCCTTGACAAAAGAACAACTTTTTTATTTTTCTCCCTTTTGTTGTGTTTGGAGAACATTTAGAAACTGATATTGAAATATGCTACTTGGTTCAGAGGCTCTGATTATTTGATCAAGAGACTCTGAGTTTCTTCCTTGTTAGGTAGACATATTCAACATTCCTAACTTGCTAATTAAAAAATTGAACCTTCGTTCATCTAAAGCTTTTGTGAAAATATCAGCAAGTTGGAGATCAGTTGGTACAAAATACATTTCTATTGTTCCCCTTTCAACATGATCTTTTAAGAAATGATACCTTACATCAATGTGCTTTGTCTTTGAATGCTGTACTGGATTGGCAGAAATGGCTATGGCACTTTTTGAATCACACAGAATGGGTATTCTTTCATATTATTGGCCATAATCTCTGAGCTGAGTTTTCATCCATATTACTTGAGAGCAACATCTAGCAGCAACAACATATTCTGCCTCTGCAGTTGAAGTTGAAACACAATTTTGTTTCTTGGATGACCAACTTACCAGCTTATTGCCCAGTAACTGACAGCACCCAGAGGTACTTTTTCTGTCAAGCTTACATCCTGCATGATCTGCATCAGTGTAAGTTGTTAGATCAAAACTAGAAAGTTTTGGATACCATAGGCCTAAAGATGGTGACCCTCTTAGGTATCTGAAAATTCTTTTGACAGCAGATAAATGAGATTCTTTTGGATTTGCTTGATATCTAGCACAAAGACATGTTGCAAACATTATGTCAGGCCTACTTGCAGTTAAGTATAATAGTGAACCTATCATGTCTCTGTAGGTTTTTATATCCACAGATTGTCCTAAAGGATCAGAGTCAAGTTTGACTCTGGTGGCAAGAGGCGTTTTCATAGTAGTTGAATCATTGAGTTTGTACTTTTTCAAAATTTCAGAGACATATTTAGTTTGACTTAAGAAAGTGCCTTCTGAAGTTTGTTTTACTTGTAAGCCCAGAAAGAAAGTTAATTCTCCCATGAGGCTCATCTCAAATTCACTCTTCATCAACTTTGAAAACTTGTCACAATACTTTTGATTTGTAGAGCCAAATATAATGTCATCAACATAAATTTGTACTAATAGCATCTCATTTTTGTACCTTTTGATGAATAATGTTGTATCAATTGTGCCTTTGTCAAATCCATTTTTAATCAGAAAAGTGGACAGAGTTGCATACCAAGCTCTTGGAGCTTGTTTAAGTCCATACAGAGCCTTATCCAAATAATAAACATGATTAGGAAACTCTATACTTTCAAATCCAGGTGGTTGTTGGACATAAACTTCTTCATTTAATTTACCATGTAGAAAGGTAAATTTAACATCCATCTGATAAACTTTGAATCCTTTGTGTGCAGCATAGGCTAAGAAGATTCTGATTGCTTCTAGCCTAGATACAGGTGCAGAGGTTTCATCATAATCAATACCTTCTTCTTGGCAATATCCTTTAGCAACCAACCTGGCTTTGTTCCTGATTATAATTCCATCCTCATCCTTTTTGTTTCTAAAAACCCATTTTGTTCCAATTACAAATTTTCCTTTGGGAAGGGGAACTAGGGTCCAGAATTTGTTTCTTATAAACTCTTGAAGTTCATCCTACATTGCAAAAATCCAATGAGGATCTTCAAGAGCTTCTTTTACCTTCTTTGGTTTAATAATGCTCAAAAAGTTTACGTAGAAGCATTCATTGATTGTTGAAGATCTTGTTTTAACTCCTTCTGATGAGGATCCAATGATTTGTTCAATTGGATGATCTTTTGTCCATCTTGAGATTGGAGCAAAGATTTCGGGTGGAGTTTGAGCTTCAGAGATGACAGTTGGTGACATCTCTGTTGTGTTGTTCAGAGGCTCTGAAGTTGTTTCCCGAGATGGTGAAGCAGATTCTTGAATTTCATCACTATTTGTTTCTGGAGTTACTTCAGACACTCCTTGATCATTCTCTTTTTGATCTTCAGCTTCTTCTGATTCACTTTGTTGATCTGAATTTGGTGAAACAGAAGGTGTTAATTAAGAGGGTCCAGAAAGGGTTGTACCTGTTTCTTGGGGTCCTTCTGAATTTTCTCTTGGTCTATCTCTGAAGTTTACTTCTGGGTTATCTTCATCAAAGAAATCTTCAAATATTCTGTTTAATTCAGATTCTCTTGATGATTCAGAGATAGGTGTTGAGAGACTTTCTTGTTGTTCAGAGCTTTTATTGTCATCAAAAGTGATATTGATGCTCTCTTGGATGGTCCTTGTTCTAAGATTGAACACTCTGAAAGCTTTTGAGGCTAATAAATATCCAATGAATTTGCCCTCATCAGCTTTCTTGTCAAACTTTCCAAGAGATTCTCTATCGCTCATAATGTAACACCTGCATTCAAAAACATGAAAATATTTAACATTAGGTTTCCTATTGTTAATGAGTTCATAGGATGTTTTCTGAAATCTCTTGACAATTGTAGCTCTATTCTGAGTAAAGCAGGATGATGCCACTGCTTCTGCCCAAAAATTTGTTGAAAGATCAGATCCAACTAGCATTGTCCTTGCAGCTTCAACAAGTGTTCTGTTTTTCCTTTCAACTACTCCATTTTGCTGAGGGGTTGTTGATGCAGAAAAGTTAGGAGTAATGCCTTCTTTTGATAGATATGAATTGATTTTGGCATTTTTGAACTCTGTTCCATTATCACTTCTTAGTTTCTGAACTTTGCTGCTGAATAGAACCTGTAATCTTTTCAACAATCTTATCAAAATATCAGGTACATCAGATTTGGCTCTGATGAATTCTATCCATGTGAATCTGGAAAATTCATCAATTAGAACCAGAATGTATTTCTTACCTGCTAGACTCTGTACAGAGATAGGACCACAGAGGTCCACATGTAGCATGTGCAGAGGTCTAGGACAGTTGTTTTCACTTTTGGTTTTATGGGAAGATCTTTTCATTTTTCCCATCTCACAAGCAGAACAAAGATGATCTTTGTTAAACTTCAGAGATGGTAATCCCTTAACCAAATTAAGTTTAACTAATTTATCAAGTGAGGAAAAGTTTAGATGTGAAAACTTTTTATGCCAGAGCCAGACTTCTTCACTATTCAGAGATACAAGACAAAGTTTCTCTGAATTAGTGTCGTTTATTTTGGTAAAATTCATTCTGTAGAGGTTACCTTTTTTGTCTGCTCTTAGTAATTCTTGACCTGATTCTGAGTGGAGAAGTGAACAATATTTTCTTTGAAATTTCACATCAAAACCATGATCACAAAGTTGACTTATGCTGATCAGATTGTGTTTTAATCCATCCACATAAGCAACCTTTGATACTAAAACATTTCCTCTTGACAACTCCCCATATCCTTTAATCTGTACTTGCACATTGTCTCAAAAAGTAACTGCTCCTCCAGATTTTGCTTTGAATGAGGATAGAAGTTCCTTATTTCCAGTCATATGCCTTGAACATCCAGAATCTAGGTACCAGATTGGCATTGACTGATTCTGCAAGACAAATTATTGTTTCTTAGGTACCCATCTCATTATGGGTCCTTTTTTGTTAGACTTTGGTGGATTTGTATGACTTTTTGGCATTTCATCTTTTGATGTCTTGCCGTTTTTTGTCTTCTGTTGAAATTTTGTCTCTGAGATATTTTTCAGAGATTGATTCAGAAGACAATGTGATCCTCTGAAATGATTTTTCAGTTTGATCAAGAGATGAATGCAGTTGCAATTAATAGAACAAGAAGAAGTAGGAGCAAAGTTTTTCTTTTTATTAAAAGCATTTGTTACATTTTGATTTCTTTTGAAACTAGCATTAGGAATATTACATGTATCCCTAACTACTTCTTTCCTTTTTGCTTGAAAGACAGTCTTCTTTTCAAGTTGCTTTTTCTTGATCAAAAACATCTTCTTTTTTTTGCTGCTTACTGCACAAACAGGATCAATATGGTTAATTTTTGTCCATTTGCCTTTTTGTTCAGGAGAGAATTTTATTGTTTTATAGGTGTAAGAATTAGAAGTTTTTGTTTTATTCCTTGCCTTTTCTTGTAATTCTTTTTCAAGTTCCAGAGACGTTTTTGCATGAAAACACATATTTGCAAAATCAGGACTTATTGGAATTCTGGTTTTGGTTTTCAAAATTGAAATTGGAACATTCAAAATACCAGACCCAACAGTTTCTATCTTTTTGTGAATTACATTCTCTGGTTTACAAAAAATATGTTCATCAATCTCTTGATCAGATTCTGAATCAGAATCAAGAAAGTCTCTCTTAGTTTTAATAGAGATAGTTACCTCAATTGGTTTTTCAATTTCTTTTGTTCTAGAGACTTTAATGATCCGTTTCATGCTTTCTTTTCTTTTTAAGTCCTCCATGACATTATCTTTCCATATCTTTTTAACATCATCTTCAAATGTAGTTCTGATGTTTTCATCTGACTTTGGTGAATACAGAGGGGCATACGGATTAAGTGAACTCTGAGATTCATTTTCAGAAGTACTTGTATCAGAGGTATTTGGTTCCGATGTCTCTGATTCATTTGAGATGAAAGCATCAAATCTGAAAATTTCTTTGGGATCATTGCTATGAGGTTTTGTGAAGTGTACCTCTGAAGTTTCTTCTTTTATTTGTAACACAGATTCTTGAAAGTTTTTTACTTCAGAGTATGTAGTATTTTTGAAATTTAGAGCTCTTACTTTTGATCCCTCTGATGTTTTCATTCTTTTGAAATTATTCAGAGATGGACCTTCAAAGCTTTGGACCTTTCCCATACGGAAAGTGGAAGAAAGTGAAGTTTTCTCCAATCCAGTGAATGAATTCAACTCATTAAATCCCAGCCCTTGAGAGTCCATTTGAGTTTTTATTTTGTCGAAAACACCTTGTGCATTAACATAGCTTTTGATTCGAAGATTTTTTCTATCTAGAGATTGATGTAGGATTTCTCTTTCCTTTTGAAAAAATTTGGTTAAGGAAATAGAATTGAGCCTTTCATACTCAGATTTCTTTACTTCTTCTTCTTTTCCTTTTAAAACTTTCTCAATTTTTCTTATTTCTTCTGAAAATGATTTTTCTTTTAGCTTGTGAGTTTCTTCAAGTTTGGTTTTTTCAAGAAAAATTTATTTCTTTTCTGATTCCAGAAGATTCTTTTCTCTTTTGAAAAAGATGAGCTCTTTTGTCACTTGCTCTCTTTTCTTTTTCTCTTCAAGAAACTTTTGCTCTAGATCTTGAAGTTCATTAATTAATTTAAAAGCATCTATTTCAGGATCACTGTCAGAAGTGTAAAGAGAGTTTACCTTTTCAGAGTTGTCTTCCATTTCTGCTACAAGAACTCTTTCTTTTACGTTGTACTTGTATTTGTTCTTGTAGTAATCTTGATCTTTGACAAGTTTTCCTCTGCAATTTGCAGAGAAATGGCCTATTTTTCCACATCTGAAACATCTTCCATCATTTTGATTTGTTGGAAGAGTGGCAGTACTTGTCTCTGGATTCTGTTCTTGAGGTTTGAAATATCTCTGTGGCTGTGGATACCTTGGTTGAAATGATTGTTGAGGTCTTGATTGTTGAGTTGCATCATTGTTATTGAAGTTTGTACCCTTTTGATCACTATATGGAGTGAATCTGGGTTCTTGTTGAAATCTGACACCATCTTGTTGAAATCTTCTTTCAGGATTTCTTCTTTCTTCATTCTCTCTCCTTCCTTCAAATACTTACTTGCCAAATTTCTTGTTAAACTGATGAGTGATTAATGCAAGAGATTTGGCGAAGGCATTGATATCTTCTTCTAAGTCTGAATCTGAATGATTTTCTTCTGCCATTAGGACCTTTTTGGATCTTCTATTTGTTTCCAAACCTTTTTGTGACTCTTCACAGTTGTTTTCTTTCGAAATTTGTTTTGAAACAAGTGCAAGGGGTCCACCTAAAGACAGTTTTGATTTTTGCTTCATAACTTCCTTTTCATGTGCAACAAGAGTGCCATAAATGTCAGTTAATGACCATGACTCAAGATCTTGATTCGCTTGTATAGACATGGACAGTTGTGACCATTCTTCATTTAAGCTTTTCAAGAAAAGAACGTTGTTTTCCTCTTTTGTTCTTATTACTCCAAACTTTCTGCATTTGTTGATAAGAATGTTGAATCTTGAGTAAGTTTGGTGTAATATTTCTTCTGGTAGAGCATGAAAATCATGATATTCATTGATGCATAGATTTCTTCTATTTTTCTAGGTTTGTAGGCCTCCTTCAAGTTGATTTAACAACTGATCCCATATTTCTTTTGTAGTTTTACAAGAATCAAGTTCTTGAAAGATATCATTGGGAATGGCCATTATCTATAATCTAACATCTTTTGAGTCATTATCCATCATATTAGTTTCTTCATCAGTGAAGTTTGTGGTTTTCTTTTCATAATATGCAGGGATTTCAGCAGTATCTGCTGTTGCAGGAACTCTTGGAACCAACACCATTGGAATGTGAGGTCCAACGTTCACTGATCTAAAGAGATCCTTGTCCATACCTTCTAAGAAATTTACCATCCTTATCTTCCATTAGGGATATTCATCCCTTAAAAGTGTAGGAGGTTTTGTTAAAGACCCAGCTGTATAAATGGCACTTATGCTTGAGTTTGCCATTTTTGAAGAAAAAGATGAAGATTTGAAGAACAGATGCTTTTTGTATTGAACAGTGATTTACTATCAAATCTTGAGCATATGGTGTTCTTTAATAAACCAGGTTTATTTGAACATGCACAGATATTGAAAGTTAGAATCAATGAGATGTAAATCTTTCCGAGTATGCAGATGCGATCTTACTTTGTTTAGAAAACAAAGAAGGCTCTGATACCAATTGTTGGATCCCAGATTTAATCTCACAACAATGATATAAACAATAAGAGTAATAACAGCGGAAGCAGTATAGTTTAATATCAAAGGAGATTCAAATATCACAGTTCATAAAGCAAATAGATAAACAAGATATTCTTTGAATAAAATATTCAACTTATATTATCAGTTATAAGTCTTCTTAAGCACACTTTGAACAATAAGGTGATGGTCCTATTTATAGGACCATAAAGTAAAGAGTGTACTTATCTGACAAATAGAAGCAAGGCTTGAACAGTATCTTACATAAGAGGTAAGATCAAGATATTGAACAGTGTCTTACCTAAGAGGTAAGATCAAGACATTCTTGAACAGTGACCTACTCTAGAAAGTAAATCTTATCACAAGGTGACGTGTCATATATTCTTCTTTGTCATCAATTCAGAGTGAACATCTTCAGAGCTCTGAAGTAGGATCTCTGATGAGGGGCTCTCTGATGTCTTTCTAAGAGACTGTCTCTGAATTGACTTCAGAGACAGACATACTTTCTTCAGAATGACTCTAAACTGACTTCTGAGACAAACTTGCTTTCTTCAGACTGACTCTGAATTGACTTCAGAGACAGACTTGCTTTCTTCAGACTGACTCTGAATTGACTTCAGAAACAGACTTGTTGATGTCCCTTGAAAGTCTTTAGATGAAGACTTAGTTATTTTCAATACTTTCATTGGTTCAGATTTGGGGCTAACAGTTAGCAGTAGTATTGCTTGCAGCAGCATTAATTCTGTCAGCAGTACTAACAGATTTATTTACTATTGTAACCCAAACCTGGACAAAGTTGTTTGCTTTATTTTTCTTTAAGTTACTCCTTGACCTATTTGGAGTATTTTTCTTTGATTTTCCAAACTTGTTTTGAGCATGAGCTTTTAAAGGTGCTCTTTTTACATTTTCAGCCATATGATTCCTATAACCAACAGGATTTTGTATATGTCTTCGAAAGTTTATCCTCTGGTTCATAGGATTGAAATAACAATATTTGGCAATATGGTTAAGCTTTCCACAAATAAAGCAAGGTTTTGGTCTATTGATTTTACTCAGATCAACCCCTTGTTTTTGTGCCCACTGATTATTCCAGTTTCTTTGATTACCCCTTGTTTTATCATGTTTTTGGGGCTGAGACTGTTTACATGTACAGGGATTCACAACTGTGGTCTGCATATAGTGGACTCCCTGTACCTTTCCCTTTTCTCTCTTTGAGCTATCCACCTGTTCACTCTTGATGAATGGTTTACCTCTTCCCCCTTCATTGGTAAGGATATGATTTTCTACAGGAATCTCTTCAGCATTCTTATTCTCAGAATTCTCTTCCTCATTCTCTTCTTCAACCACCACACTATCTATAGGATCTACTTCTGTTGCTCCTATAGGTAAGTCCTTCTTATTTTGGTTCTCTAAGAGATCTGAAGAGGGAGGGATATAATTATTGTTATAAGGTGGAGGTGTTGCATTGTATCCTATACCACTCTTGATCTTATCATGAACTTGAGCTTTAAGCAAAGAGTCCATTGCTTTGGAAGCATAAGAAAACTTCTCAATGTCAAGCTTAGCTTTCTAATACTTACTCTTCATCTTCTCACACTCCTCTTTAGATTTTTCTATTGGAATCTCTAATTGATCTTTCTCCCACTTCCAGTAATTTGTGTCATAGTAATGCTGAAGTTCATTGGCCTTATAAGCCTTGATTTGATCTTCAAACTTCTCAACAATCACTTTATAATCTCTTATATCTATTTCTAACCTTTTAAGGTCGTCACATATGCTTTGGTTATGATCCCTGTACTTTTTAACAGTCTGAAGACACTCTTCAGTACACAGTTTAGTTTTTACCTCTGTTGGAATATTTGTGCTTGAAGATTCTGAGACTTCTGCCATCAGGGCTTGATTCTGAACAACTTCTTCTGCTTGATCACTCCAATCAAATCCCATTCCTTCTTGAGAAACAAGAGCTTGAGTAGATTTTCTGTTGTTTTGGAAGCTTGAGGAATGTGCTTGCTGGTGGTTACTGCCATGTTGTTGAGGAATTCCTCCTCTGCATTCTCTTGCCAAGTGTCCCATTTTGTGACACTTGTAGCACTCCACCTTCGACTTGTCAAACCCCGCACCATCTTCTCTCCTCTGAGAAAAGTTGTTCCTGCCAGTCCTCTTTATGAATCTCTTTACCCTCATAGTTAGCATGGCCATCTGCCACTTTATATCCATCTCCTCAAGGTCATCTGCATTAATTTGTTCAAGATCATCATTAATTAAACCAGAATTAGCATGACTAGCAAGAAAAGCTTCTAATACAGAGTCATTAGTTACATCCTGCTTAGATACATAAGTAGTACTAACTGATTCTGTATTAGCAGCAGAAACAGTAGAAGAAGAAGATGATAAAAGAGCAGCATTATGAGTGTATCCAGATGGTCTTTTCTTGGCTTCAACTTCAGCCTCAAACACCCTTAAGTCATTATAAAGATCGTCTAGTTCTTTGTCCTCCAGCTTGTCATCCTGTCTGAAGGAGACAGTATACATGGTCCATTCATCTCCAACGGACCTTAAGAACTTTCTGTTTACATCATCTTGATCAATCTGCACTCCAACAATAGCTAGTTCACCAATCAGCTTGTTAAACCTGTCAAAAGTTTGAGTCATGGACTCATTCTTAATTGACATGAAGTTTTCATACTGTTGCTTCAGTATTGCCTTCTGATTTCTCTTGGTACTTTTGGTACCGGAGAATCTCTTCTCTAGAGCATTCCAAAGCATCTGGGCATCAGTGCAGTTGCAAAATTGGTGTTGATACTCATTAGGAATAGCCAAGAGCAGTGTGCTCAAGACTTTCATCTCTGTCTGCCGTATCTTCCTCTCTCCATCTGTCTTTGGTGGGATTCTTTTTCCATCTGCTCCAATCTTTCCTTCATTAGATGGGCCATTCTCAATGATGTCCCACATAGAGTAATCTGTCAGGATCGAATTCTCAACAAGAATTAATTCTCAGAAACAATATCAAAGAAGTTTGCGGAATAACACTTTGATATTCTATGAAACAGTAAATCAACACAGAAAATATGAATAACAAACTGTAAGCTTTTATTAAATGCTTTGAAGTTACAAGATTACTCACTCAACCTCAATATTGATGAACAGGCTCACCAATACGAATTCTACTTCTCTAGAATTAGGATCTATGCCTTGAGGTTGATTTTCTCTAAAAGAATGAAAACTTAAGTTATCTAACTATTCTAAACAATACAATATATATACTGAATACAAAGATAATTACAATAAATAAAATATCTTCAGTATATCTTCTATGTATATCTCTAAGCTTCCATGTATATCCTTTCATACGAATCTTCATCATATAAGCAGTATTAATCTTCAGCAGCATTAACTTCCTTCTAGCAGCATTAACTACTAAGCAGTACTAACCACTAGCAGTACTAACTAGCTAAGCAGTACTAACTTTGTTCAAGCAGCACTAACTTTGACTAGCAGTATTAATAGTACTAGCAGTAGTAACACTCAGCAGTATTAACATTTAAGTCTTCTAGCAGTAGTAACTTTGAACTAGCAGCATTAACCATACTTGAGTTTTTCTTCAGTTCCCAACAATCTCCCCCTAACTTGACTTTTAGGAAAAGAAGTCAAGTTCTTCAGATCTTCTTCAAGATGCTCCCAAAACTCCATCATGACCTAAATTCCAGTATTTGCATCCAATCCCAAACTTTGATTAATTGTTCTTTGGATCAAATATTTAGCCATTTCTGAATTTTCACCACATCCAAGCTTCTTCTTCAACATTAAATGAAGTTTCAATCTGCTATGGTTGTATACTTTATCCACTAGGAAGTATTCAATGTGATTTCTATCCAAAGTCACAGAATATACGCCACTAGTTTCATACAAAGTCCAATTGGTAACTGCTTGAAAAACACTCCTTATGATCTCCTCCACTTCATCAGGTTTGAACATCATACACAGATACTCCATCACCAGTTTTGTAATTGAAATCCCTGGAGCTTTCAACTGATCTGCATACAACTTCATCCCTATATCAAACATTTCTTCAATATCAGACCTTGAGCATGTTCTGACAATTTTAGCCCAAGTACTGTAGACTTCATACTTTTCATCTTTTCTCTTCAGTCTGATATACTCCTTGCCATCTACTTCCAAAACATCCCAGTGAATGACTTCAGGAGGTTTAACTCCTACAGGTTCTGCTGCAATTGGTTCAGGCACTTTGTCCATCACAACCATGTACATCTTGACATCCTCAGTACTTGCAGGTTCTTTCATTGTAGATGACTCAGGTGCCTCTTCTTCTTCAGCAACCTTTTCAGCCTCTTCTTCCACTAATCTAGGCTTCTTTGTAGGCTTTCTCCTGGCAATCATCTTTGTTCTTTTTAAAGTCCTTAGACTTTCACCAATTGTTGTTTCCTTTTCTGGAGTTTCTTGCTCATCAGGGAATGGTTTTTGTAAGAAATCATTGCTTTCTTTCATTCTTTTCTCCATTTCAACCCTTGCAAGATCATCCCCTTGAAGCTTTATCATCTCAGCATCATACATCTTCTTGAGCTTCTCAAAAGACATCTTTGAAAACATCTCTACCTTGACACCTACTGCACCCTTGAGGAAAGTAATCATTTTCTTTCTCTCTTGAGCACCCAGGTATGTCTTTGAAGGTTGTCTTTTCCTTGCAGCCATTTTGATCTTAGCATGCTTCCTCAAAGATGTGGCTTTCTGCTTGGCTTGTTCTGTTGCTAAGCTTTGTTGATAGGCTTTGTTTAACTCTGCAGCCATTGCTTTAGCTATCTCTCTATCCTTTTGCACTTGCATGGTTTATGCTTCTTCAAGTTCAGCCTGTATCTTCCTAGCTAGAGCTTCATCTGCTTCAATCAGCTTCTGCTTTTTCATTGGTTTATCAGATTCAACTAGCTTTGCCTTACCTTTCTCTTTACCCATCACCTTCTCAATGCTAGAGTTCTTTGCTGCATCACCTCTTTCTTTTATGACAACTCCTTTGGCCTTTGAGGTGACCTTGGGAGTATCATGTTTGGCTTTGATGAGTGTTTCTGCAATCTCAAGCTCTGTAAGGACCTCTTTTACTGTTTCTGCTGCTTCTTTCAGCTCAGCAGTATTAACCATTTCTGCTGTTTTACTTGAACTGGCAGTATTAATGGTTTCTGCTGCTGGCTCTGTTTCTGCTGCTTGCTCATTCTCCCCCTCAACATCATGTTTTTCCTCTTGCTCCCCCTTAGCTTTGGCATCAGCTTCTGACTCCCCCTTTTTGGGAGCATCAGTCACTGGTTTCCTCCTTCTGAGCACAAATTGTTTCTTCTTCCTTTGCAGAATCAGTTTCCTTA
Source organism: Arctium minus (assembly GCA_954870635.1). Classification (NCBI taxonomy): domain Eukaryota; kingdom Viridiplantae; phylum Streptophyta; class Magnoliopsida; order Asterales; family Asteraceae; genus Arctium; species Arctium minus. Next base: position 63,386,381 of record OX941083.1, on the reverse strand, counting down.
CCATTTGCTTCAATTTGATGATTTGTTCTTGTTGTGACAGAACTATGAGTTTAAGCTCTTCTATATCTTTGCCCTGTTTGAGTACATCCATGTTGATGTTGCCCATGGTTTCCATCAATTCATAATAGTTATATCTGTCCTCACCTTCTCCAGAAGTGTTACCCTCTTTTGAAGGATCATTGGATCTTTTTGTAGTGGAAGTCTTCTGCCTAGCAGAAGCACTATCCACCCCTGTGATTTCTTGGCACCAGGGACCTTCAAATGATTGCTCATTCAAAGTTGCCATGGGGGAGGTCTTATTGATGTTACCACTTTCCTCCTCTGTGCTAGCAGGAGTAGTGGCAGCCTCATCACCCATATGCTCTACCTCCTCCTCAGAGAGCACCTCCTTTGGGTTGGGAGACACCCTTGTGGTTTCCCTTTGGATATTCTCTAGGGGAGAATTCTCCCTTAGAGGGCTTATAGGCTTAGTGGGTAATGGTACAAGAAGGGAAGGAGCCTTCTTTACCTGTTTTCTCTTGTAGGTTTGGGTGATGGGAGAGGTTGGTTTTTCAAGAAGGGACTGGGGAATTGATTTTGAGAGGGAAGGTTGGGCTTGGATCGCAGTGGGTTGGTCTAATGGGGGCCTTGACCCTGCTGCCATACCTTCATTGGTTTGGGACACCACCATCATTGTAGAGAACAATGGGGTGTCAACTCCTTCAGAGTCCCCAGCAGATCTTCTCATGTTTGAGAAGACCTTGCCTTTGGGGGGTTTAGGTACATATACCCCAACAGGTTGAGGTATATCCGTTAATTCATGAGTAATGACTTCTTGTACAAACCTGGGATACATAAAAAAACTCTTTTTGTTTCCCATGTTTGAGACAAGATCATTGAAAATCATTTTAGAAAAATTATACTTTCTGGCAGTGGCCAAGCACACCAAAGCATAAGCAATAGTGCTGCTGAACTCACTCCATCCAGTAGTCTTTTTGGATATACAATGCATAATAGTATGGACAAAGAAACGCCATTGGGGTGAGAATTTTGCTTTAGAAAATTTGAAAACACCCAATGGGCCTCCATACCCCATTCTTGTAAGATTTGAAAACAGTTCATCATTTGGGATAGAAGTTATACCAGAGGCATCGTCTAGACGTAGACTGATGCGAATAACCTCTTCAGTAACTGTAAGTGATTGATCACAGATTCTTGTCTTGATCATTTGCACACCATTTTCCACAACAATGGTTGCATTGGCCCAGAACTGCCTTTGATGCTCAATGTAGATTGTAGGTGATACAATAAGAGCATGAGCAATGTGGCTTGTCTTGAGGAAATCCACAATCTGATGAAATCCTGAAGCTTGCTTTGGCTTTTGTAGCATCGCAATCTCGTTGTGCTCGTCGATGAAAGTCATGGATGCCATTGATCTTAGTGGAAAGCGTGCCTGAAAACTTCGAACTTGAGAGAGAAAAGGTTTTGAGCGCAAGAGAACAGTATGCAAAGAGTCGTTATGAACTTTTAGGCGGGCAAAAAGTATTTATAGTATTCGGAATATAAGCAGTATTAACCTAGAGCAGTATTAACTACTAGCAGTAGTAACGGCTAGCAGTATTAACTAACTAGCAGTATTAACTGAAAGCAGTATTAACCACTAGCAGTATTAACTGAAAGCAGTATTAACCACGAGCAGTATTAACTGAAAGCAGTATTAACCACTAGCAGTATTAACTGAAAGCAGTATTAACCACTAGCAGTATTAACTGAAAGCAGTATTAACCACTAGCAGTATTAACTGAAAGCAGTATTAACCACTAGCAGTATTAACTGAAAGCAGTATTAACCACTAGCAGTATTAACTGAAAGCAGTATTAACTACTAGCAGTATTAACTGCTAGCAGTATTAACTATACTTACTCCTTTTAAACTTGCTAAACCCTGAGTACTTCTATGCATATCCTGAAAAAGAAGATTAGTAACACCAAGAATAAAAATATACAGGTATAAAACCACTTTTTGAGAAGAAGATTATTCAGAGTTTATCATTCCCACACTTGTTACCAAGAAAGTGAATCTACCCACCTCAAAAGCTTTAGTGAATAGATCAGCAAACTGATTATCAGTGTGAACTTTGACAACTTGAATAAGTTTCTTTTAATTACAATCTCTTATAAAGTGATACCTGATTTCAATGTGCTTTGTCTTTGAGTGCTTGACTGGATTATTTACAATGCTAATAGCACTGCTGTTGTCAATAAAGATTGGAGTGTGTAGAAAGGTTACCCCATAATCCAACATTTGATTCTGAATCCATAAGACTTGAGAACAGCAACTTGCAGCTGCTATGTACTCTGCCTCTGTTGTAGATGTGGATACTGTGGTTTGTTTCTTGCACTGCCATGAGACTAGTCTGGCACCCAAAAACTGACATCCTCCAGAAGTAGATTTTCTGTCCAAGTTTGCCCCACCTAGATCACTGTCTGAGTATGCTATTAGGTCAAAAGGTGAGTTATGAGGATACCAAAGTCCCAATCTGGGTTGCCCTTTGAGATATCTGAATATCCTCTTAACAGCTTGAAAGTGAGATTGCTTTGGCCTAACTTGAAATCTTGCACATACACAGACTGGAAACATTATATCTGGCCTTGATGCTGTGAGATACATGAGAGAGCCAATCATGGATCTATAATGATGCACATCCATATCCTCCCCCTCAAGATCTACTGTGATCTGCTTGTGTGTTTCCATAGGTGTGCTGGCAGGTTTTGATTCTGAGAAACCAAACTTGGTTAGAATATCCTGCACATACTTGGATTGACATATGAAAATGCCATCTGACTTCTGTTGAACTTGGAGTCCAAGGAAGAAAGTAAGTTCCCCCATGGAACTCATTTTGAACCTTTGATGCATTAAATCCTCAAACTCCTTGCACATGTTGTTTCTTGTAGATCCAAAGATAATGTCATCAACATAGATTTGGACCAGCAAGATATCCTTCTTCTTTCTTTTGATAAATAGAGTCTTATCAATGACTCCTCTTTCAAAGTCATTTTCCAAGAGATAGGATGACAGAGTGTCATACCATGCTCTTGGGGCTTGATGTAGTCCATAAAGTGCTTTCTTTAATTTGTATACCCTGTCTGGATAGCTTGGGTTTTCAAACCCTGGTGGTTGACAGACATATACTTCTTCTTCAATTGATCCATAGAGAAAAGAACTTTTTACATCCATTTGATAGACTTTGAAGTTGATGTAAGAAGCATAGGCTAGGAATAGTCTGATTGCTTCTATCCTAGCCACAGGTGCAAAAACTTCTTCATAATCTATACCCTCTTCTTGAGTATAGCCTTGAGCCACCAGCCTTGCTTTGTTCCTTATGACAATACCTCTTTCATCTCTCTTGTTTCTGAAAATCCACTTTGTGCCAATTGCTCTATGACCTTTAGGAAGGTCTACTAGATCCCATACATCTTGTAGCTTGAACTGTAACAGTTCTTCTTGCATTGCTTCTATCCAGCTAGATTCTTTCATAGCATCATGTGCCTTTTTAGGCTCAAGCTGGGATAGAAAACAAGAAAGGACTGTATGCTGTTGATCTTGCATTTCTTGAAGCCTGCTTTGATGTCTAGTCATCATAGGAGAAGAGATATCTCCTATTACCAGCTGTGGAGGATGATTCTTTTGAACTCTTGTGTTATGACTAGGTTCTTCATTCAGTCCAGCCTCTAGATTAGAGTCATGCAACTCAACTGAAGTGTTTTCAGATGCCACTTCTGATTCTTTACTTTCTTGAGTCTCCTCATCTTCACTCTGATTTGGTCCAGTAAATGATTCCTTTTCACAGTCTTCAACAGAATTCACTGTGGGTATGGGAAATATCACAGATTTAGATATACTTTCTGAGACTTGTGTGATCCCTGATCCTCCACATCCTGTTCCTGTAGAATCATCACTACTGAAACCAAAAGAATTAGTTAGTGAATCAATGTCAAATAGCCACTGAGGTCCAGATCCAACAGGATTTGGTGTGCTCTCATTGCATTTGACATTGTCACTTTCTTCAATTATTCTAGAAGAAGAGTTAAATATTCTGTAGGCCTTACTCTGAGATGAATATCCCACAAGAAATCCATCATTTGCTTTGCTATCAAACTTACCTAAGTGAGATTTGGTATTTAGAATTGTACAAGGACACCCAAAAGGTTTGAAGAAACCAATAAAAGGTTTTCTTTTATTTAAAAGCTCATATGGGGTCTTGTTCTTTTGCTTGACCACTAGAACTCTGTTTTGGACATAACAAGCAGTATTAACTGCTTCAGCCCAGAAGGTAATTGGCAATTTTGAATCAGCCAACAGAGATCTAGCAGCCTCTATTAGTGTTCTATTCCTCCTTTCAGCAATACCATTCTGTTGAGGAGTCCTAGGAGCACTATATTGCCTCTCAATACCTTTCTCTTCACAAAAGGTGTTTAGATCATGATTTTTAAACTCAGTTCCATTATCTGATCTAATGACTTTTACTCTTTGATTAGTTTGGTTTTCAATTCTTAGAATAAAGGATTTGATAAGACCACTTGTTTCATCCTTAGTCCTTAGAAAATATACCCAAGTAAATCTGGAGTAATCATCAACAATAACCAAGCAGTAAGATTTCTTGCCTATAATCATTACATTTGTAGGACCAAACAGATCCATATGCAATAACTGGAGACAAGTAGAAACAGAATTTAACTCTTTGGTCTTATGAGAAGTTTTGTGTTGTTTGCCTTTAAGACAAGCAACACAATGATCATCACATGAAAAGACTTTTGAAGGTAACCCTCTTACAAGGTTATTTTTAACAAGATTGTTCATAGTCTTGAAATTCATGTGACACATCCTTCTGTGCCAAAGGGAGGATTCATCTACAGAAGCTTTTGAAACAAGACAATTTAGAGATGAATCACTATCAACATTGTCCATATCAAGACAGTAAACATTGTCCTTCCTTGGAGTTCTAAGTAGTATCATGCTTTCATCAACTACCTTGAACTCTGGAGCAAGGATCATACACTCAGTATTTGTAAATAATATACTATGTTGTTTGTCACAAACCTGTGATACACTTAACAGGTTGTACTTTAATTGATCAACATAGTAGACATCCTCAAATGTCATCTTACCTTTGGTGACATTACCTTTTCCACTTATCTTACCACCAGTAAGATTGTCTCCAAATGCAACATGTCCTCCATTGATATACTTGAAATCCTGAAGGCATGACATGTTGCCTGTCATGTGCCTAGAGCAACCACTATCAACATGCCAAATGCTCTTTCCCTTGAGCTGTTGGTTGCCCTGCACATTAGATAAATCAATTAGTATGATTTAGGAACCCAAGCCAAAGTGGTCTTGGGTACCCCTTTCTCATCAAAATATTTGCACTCTTTCTTGACAAGATTTTTGAACTTTAACTCCTCATTCTTGGAGTACTTTGTTACAATAATAGGCTTGGAACTATGTTTGCTAGAATCAGTACTAGTTTTAGAAGTACTAACTACCTTGGCAGCACTTGCATGCTTAGCAGCACTAACTTTGTTATAAGTAGTAACTGTGTTAGCAGCAGTAACTGTGTTGGCAATATTAACTTTTGAAGAAGTATTAACAGTATTAGCAGCATTAATATTTTCAGCAGTACTAACACTGTTAGCAGTAGTAACCGTGTTAGCAGTACTAATATTGTTAGCAGTACTAATACTGTTAGTACTTCTAGGCATCCACATTTTGATACTTTCTTTTAAAATCTTTTTCTTTAAAGTGCCTTTACTTTCAACATATTTCCTTATCACATGTTTCTTTCCAGCCTTCCTATAACCCACAGATTTTTGCACAACTCTTTGAAAGTTCATCTGTTGGTTAATAGGGTTAAAGTAACAATACTTAGCCAAATGATTCAACTTGCCACATATAAAACAAGGTTTTGGTCTATTGATTTTATTCAGATCAACTCCTTGTTTCTGAGCCCATTGATTATTCCAGTTTCTTTGATTTCCTCTTTTTAAACCAGAATTTAGGCTCTTGGCTTTATTACAATCACACTGTTTGCAAGGAATAGGGTTCACAACAGTGGTCTGCTTATAGTGAACCTTCTTGTTCTTTCCCTCAGTCTTTTCTATCTCTTTAGACTTGATCCAGTGCTTTCCACATCCCTCATTGGTGATAATGTGATTTTCTTTAGGAATCTCACCACTCACAGTATTGTCCTTATCCTTGACAACTTCTTTCTCAGTTTTATCCTTAACAACCACTTCATCTAAGGGATCTATTTCAGTGGCTCCCTTAGGTAGATCCTTCCTATCCTTTGTTTCTAACAACTCTGAACTAGGAGGGATGTAGTTGTTGTTATAGGGTGGTGGTGTGGTATTGTACCCTATACCTCTTCTCAGTTTATCATGAATCTGAGTTTGTAACAAAGAATCCATTGCTTTGGAAGCATTAGAAAACTTTTCTACATCAAGTTTGACTTTAGCTAGCTCTCCTCTTAGCTTTTCACTTTCTTCTTTAGATCTGGTCAGTTGAAGCTCTAAGTCATTCTTCTCCCACTTCCAGTAATTTGTGTCATAAGAGTGTTGAAGCTCATTAGCTTGAAAACCCTTAATCTGTTCTTCAAATCTCTCAACAATCCTCACATAATCTTTTATGTCTTTTTCCAATCTCTTAAGGTCATCACTCATGTTCTGGTTGTGATCCCTATACCTTTTAACAGTGATAATGCAATTTTGAGAGCAAAGATTGGAAGTTACCTCTGTTGGGAGATCAGACACCTCTGCCATTAGAGCTTGATTCTGAATAGCCTCTTCAGCTTGATCACTCCAATCAAACCCCATACCTTGTTGAGATACAAGGGCTTGTGCAGAGTTTCTGTTGAAGCTTCCAGATTGAGCTTGTTGGTGGTTGTTATTCTGAGACATTCCACTTCTGCATTCTCTAGCAAAGTGTCCCTTTTGATGGCATTTGTAACATTCCACCTTGGACTTGTCAAATCCTGCTCCATCTTCTCTTCTTTGGGAGAAGTTGTTCCTCCCAGTTCTTTTGATGAACTTTTTAACTCTCATGGAGAGTATGGCCATCTGCCATTTAATATCCATCTCTTCAAGATCATCTGGATTGAGTTGTTCCAAGTCATCATTAATGAGAGAAGAGTTTCCATGACTTGCCAGAAAGGCCTCAAACACAGTTTCAGTGCCTTTCTCTTGGTTTGTTCCATTGGCAGTACTAACTGATTCAAGGTTGGAAGTAGAATCAGTTGATGCTGAAAGGAGTGCAGCATTGTGAACATACCCAGAAGGCCTCTTTTTAGCCTCTACCTCAGATTCAAAAACTCTTAGATCATTATAAAGATCATCAAGTTCCTTTTCTTCCAGTTGATCATTCTGTCTGAAAGACACAGTATACATGGTCCATTCATCACTCAAGGACCTTAGAAACTTTCTGTTCAGATCATCTTGATCAATTTGTACTCCCACTGTAGCTAGTTCACCAATAAGTTTGTTGAACCTGTCAAAAGTTTGAGTCATGGACTCATTCTTGGTTGACATAAAGTTCTCATATTGTTGTTTCAGAATGGCTTTCTGATTTCTCTTGGTACTTTTGGTACCAGAGAATCTCTTTTCCAGAGCATTCCAGAGCATCTCTGCATCAGTGCAGTTACAGAACTGATGTTGATATTCATTGGGAATAGCCAAGAGCAAGGTGCTCAAGGCTTTCATCTCTGTCTGTCTGATCTTTCTTTCTGCATCAGTTTTTGGTGGAGTTCTCTTTCCATCTGCACCAATCTTTCCTGCTTCAGAAGGACCATTCTCTATGATGTCCCACATAGAATAGTCAGTGAGGAGTATGTACTGCTTGATTCTGATCTTCCACATATCAAATTCATTGGGTCTAAGCATTGGAACCTTTGAGACCAAAGTACTGCTTGATTCTGCAAGATTTTCCATGATGAATAGTTGTTTATGAGAAATCAGGCTCTGATACCACTTGTCAGGATCGAATTCTCAACAAGAATTAATTCTCAGAAACAATATCAAAGAAGTTTGCGGAATAACACTTTGATATTCTATGAAACAGTAAATCAACACAGAAAATATGAATAACAAACTGTAAGCTTTTATTAAATGCTTTGAAGTTACAAGATTACTCACTCAACCTCAATATTGATGAACAGGCTCACCAATACGAATTCTACTTCTCTAGAATTAGGATCTATGCCTTGAGGTTGATTTTCTCTAAAAGAATGAAAACTTAAGTTATCTAACTATTCTAAACAATACAATATATATACTGAATACAAAGATAATTACAATAAATAAAATATCTTCAGTATATCTTCTATGTATATCTCTAAGCTTCCATGTATATCCTTTCATACGAATCTTCATCATATAAGCAGTATTAATCTTCAGCAGCATTAACTTCCTTCTAGCAGCATTAACTACTAAGCAGTACTAACCACTAGCAGTACTAACTAGCTAAGCAGTACTAACTTTGTTCAAGCAGCACTAACTTTGACTAGCAGTATTAATAGTACTAGCAGTAGTAACACTCAGCAGTATTAACATTTAAGTCTTCTAGCAGTAGTAACTTTGAACTAGCAGCATTAACCATACTTGAGTTTTTCTTCAGTTCCCAACATAATCTGTGAGAAGGATGTATTGCCAGATCCTAATCTTCCACATGTCAAACTCATTAGATCTGAGCATTGGAACCTTTGAGACCAGAACACTATCACTTGAACCGTCCATGATGATTGTTGTTTTTCTAAGTTTAACAAAGCTCTGATACCACTTGTCAGGATCAAAATTCAAACAAGAATTTAATTCACCAAAACTCAGAATCAATGCTAAAGAAGTTGCGGAAAAACACTTTAACACTAACAATCAATGAAACAGTATATCAAACTCAAATCACAAGTTTATATTGATTCAACTTGATGATTACACACAAAACCTCAATCTGTTGAACATGCTCAACAGACGTTCTATACTTCTCTATAGAAAGGATCTAAACTAGTCTTGAGGTTAACTCCCTATCACAAAACTTCTCTATAAATAATTCTCTCAGAATGTACTATATAATCTATAACATCTAGACTATATTTACAGAGTAGATTACAAGATAATTATCAAAATAAACTTGATCTTCAATATCAATCCCATAATTATCTTCAGCCTTATCTCCAGCTTGTCTTTATCTCCAAGGCATCTTTATCTTTATAAGCAGCACTAACTATCTTCAGAAGTATTAACCATCTTCAACAGCATTAATCTTCAGCAGTACTAACTATTCAAGTAGCAACACTAACTTTTTAAGCAATATTAATCTTGATAGTCTAGCAGTAGTAATTACTTAGCAACATTAATCAGCAGCATAAACCATACTTAGCATATTTATACCCAACAATCTTGAATACAATCACTGATCCAACAACGTCGTAACTGCTGAGGTAGATACTCCATTTTTCTAGTCGACCTGTTAGCTCTGGTTTTCCCAGGATTGGCTTAAGAGGGAAATTGGTCACGACAGTTATAGGGTGTGATTTAAAGTAATGTGAGAACTTTTTAGCTACTGTAACTAGCCACAGTAATAGTTTTTCCATAGAAGAGTACCTGGTGTCAACATCTAATAACGACTTAATTATGTAATAAATTGGAAGTTGTTGTTTATCATCCTCTCTAGTTAGGACGACACTTACAACATTAGAACTGACGATTATATAAAGCTGTAACACTTCATTGTCTTTGGGTTTCGACAATAGAGGTGGTGACGTCATATATTCTTTCAACTTCTAAAACGTGTGTTCATGGTCGTCCGTCTATTCAAAGTCCCTGTTCTTTCTCAAGATATTGTAAAATAAATGACATTTGTCGGAGAATCGTGAAATGAACCTGTTCAAGGCCACGACATGACCACTAAATCGTTGGACCTCCTTGAAATTTCGAAGAGCATGTCATTGATATAGACCTCCATTGTGACGCCTAGATGTTTTTTGAACATCCTATTGACTAATCGCTGGTATGTCGAACCTGTATTTTTAAGACCTAAAAGCATAACTTTGTAACAATAAATACCTTTGTCTGTCATGAAGGTGGTTTTCTCTGGTTGTATCCCGAATATACATCCATGAATGTCAAGAGTTCATGGCCTGCTGTCGCGTCAACCATAGTGTCGATATGTGGTAAGGGGAAGGAATCTTTAAGGCATGCCTTGTTAAGGTCTGTGAAGTCTATACATACCCTCCACTTTCTGTTCTTCTTTTGTACGACTACGACATTGTCCAACCATTCAGGGTATTTGGTCTCCCTTATTTTTACGGTCTTGAGTAGATTGTCGACCTCGCAGTTGATCACCTTATTTTGTTCTGGGGTGAACTTTCGTCATTTATGTTTAAGAGGTTTAAACGATGGATCGACATTCACGCTATGCGAGATGACTTCAGGGCCTATCCCGACCATATCTTTATGCGTGCAAGCAAAGCAATCAGCATGTTCCTGCAAAAAAGAAATTAAGGATTTATTTATGACAGGGTCTAGAGATGACCCAATGAAGACGATTTTGTCAGGATTGTCCTAATCCAAGACGACTTCTTCCAATCGATAGTCGTCGACAGTTTCAGGAGCGTTCTGACTCTGTAATTGCTAGATGTTGGTCTCGAAGGTGTTTAACAAGTTTGTAGAAGGGGGGGGGGGGATGAATACAAACACATAATTTAAAGTTTAATAAATTGTTTATTGATAAATCAAACACAATTTACATGTCTGTTGCGGAATAAGATTAAGTAAAACTCAATCTAAACAAACTTAAGAAAACACAAAGATGGTTGCACAAGAATATAGAGAATGGGGGATTCGGAGAATACCCATACCCCTATAATAATGGTAGAGTAAGGGGTGGCCCCAAAGCGGAATTGACCGGTGGTGATTGGTCGAAGCTCCAGTAGGTAGCCAGTCCCAGGGTTTCTGTATATTTAGAAAGATGAAGGCTAGAAGTGCGCTCTTCAGATAGAGAGGTGATCTTTCTATTTATACCCTATGGATTAAATGCATGGCAGGGCACTTTACACGTGTACTTCATTGATTGGCAGAGAGGGTCTGACTTTGGGAGACAAGCTTTCGGCCGTATCATGAACAGTGTAGTTGACAGAGTTGTTGTATGATTTGTGGCAGAGGTATGTCCGTTCTGACACATCGTACTGGGTGTGCAAGGGAAAGACAAAAGATACTTGAGGCATAAGCTAAGTGATCATCGATCGCTGAATATCTCTTCCTTCAGAGATACAAAAGAGTTAAGCTATCGCTGAAGCTTTTTCTCAGGTTTTCTTCGCGTGTGTAGATTTGTCTTACTTCACTGATATCCACATCAGGTCACTAGTAGACTTGTCTTTGTTCAGCAGCTTCGTCTTCGATTCAGCTATGAACATCTGTTGATGCGAAACTTGTCTTCAGGGATTACGTATAACTGTTTACATTAGAAAACATCAGTGATACTGAACATACTCAGTATTGAATCGCTGAAAGTGAAACACTAATACATATGAATGTTTACAAGAAAGATCATCAGTGATAACTGAACAGACTCAGTCTGATCGCTGATGATGAAACACTAATACATATTATTTAAACGTAATTTTCACTAAGTATAGAAGAGGGTCTTTATCAAATCATTGAGAGACTTTGGATCAACAATCTCCCCCTATTTGATAATGGCAAAGTAACTGAAGAAAATTACTTTATAATTCAAAATGTGGAATAATCAGGACTCATAACATACATGTCCCAATTACTATTTTGAGGGATCTTTTACAGTACTGATAGGGTTAAGTCCTTCATGGAAATTTTCATTAATTCAAAGAAAGAATTACAAGATATGAAAATATAAAGTACAAGTGAAGAACTAACTACTGTAAGTCTAACTAATAGATTACGAGAATTAAGAAACTAATCTATTAGCTATCTAGAGAAGACTTTTGAGGATTGATCATATAGTCAGGTATTTCTTCTCCTCTTTGCCTTCAATCTGAAGATTCTTGACTAATGATTGTCTTGATCGATTCAGCTAAAGCAGAAAAGTCACACCATAAGCATAAGAGATCCCTTAGACGACTCAGAGGACAGATAGGAATCTCAGAGACTCTTTGGAATATGAGCTATTCATCATCATCTCTGAAGAAGATTCCATGAGGATATTTAAGTACTTTCCCAGGAATATATGGTCCACCAGGAGGCAGGGATAGATCTAGAACTGAGATATCAGGAGGAGGACCAAACAATGCTTCATTTGAGAATTTGATGGAGGTGTCATTTTTGATAGCAACGACATTTTCAGAGGAGGAGGCAGGCTTTCTTTTGAATTGCCTTGGTTTAGAAGGAAGAGCAGATGACACCTTTAATATAGCAGAGACTCTGTTGATGAGAGCATCAATGATCCCTTCAACATAGCCTCTGTAAGTTGACTTTGATTTCTTCAGTGCATCCTTAAACTTTAACCATTCCATGTAGCTGAAGCTTTCAAGTCTTGAGACGAACATTGCCTTTGAGCTTCCATCTTCTCCGGTTATCTCCATTGTTACATAAGTTCGGTCCTTCTTCTTTCTTCCAGAGACGACAACGGTTGTTATCTTCAATGGGTCGGAGCGATAGTCGACTTTATGCTTACATTATTCGACAGTGTTATCGCTGACCTTTTGTTCTTTTGAGCGCTCCTCTTCAATTTCTTTGAGTAGAGCAGCCTGAAATTCCACTGGATTTTTCTTTAGCTTCTTGTCTTTGACTTGAGAAGACTGAACCTTGAGAGCTAGAGAAGTATCTTTTTGACATTCAACGATCAGTTTCTCAGCTCTGATAGATTCTTCAATTTCAGCTTCAGTCAGGAAGTCGATCTCTGTAGATGGAGTTTGAAGTGGGAACTTCAGTCGTTGACTCTCCAGATGAGAGATCATCTATGTTCTTCTGTTCATTTCTTCCTCTGACCAATGAGCTGGTCTGGAGGGCCTTCCTGGGTGGATCAGGGCTTCTTCTTCTTCTTCTTCATCAATCTCACTGAATGAGATTGGGATTATTTGTTCTTTAGCTGTAGAAACTGGGATTATTTGGAGTTCAGTTCCCCTAAGCAGGGGAGAGAACTGTCTGGTCAAGAAGTGAAAAATGAGTTAGTGTTTATTTTAGGAAGGAGAAAGATAAAGGCTTAGAAAGAGACAGGGGTAGGAAAGGTATAGTAAGATTTGGGTACAATACAAAGACATACCTGAGAAGGATGCTCCCCCTCAGATTGTGAGACTATGTTCAGGTTTCCCTTGGCATCTATACCCTTCTGCTTTCCTTGGGAAGTAGCACCTGAAGAAGTTTTACTTCTCCCCCCCTGCTGTGACAACTTCTTTCGAAGTTGTCGCTGAAGAGACGTTCACTGCTGAGAACCAAAGAGATTGGTCCTCTTCATCGTCGTCGTTGTCAGCTTGTTGCTCTTTCCCTTGATCTTGAAGATCAAGTTCTTCATCATCTTCTTCATCAAGAATTTGAGCGAGAGAAACAGAGGGAGGAGTTTTGTCAGCAACCTTCTCCCCCTCAACATGAGAAGGAGGTTCTTCCATTTGGACTTCATCAACAGATTCCTCATTTTCTTTTTCGTTCAGATCTTTCTCCCCCTCTTTGTCATTATCAGATTGGGGGACTTCAACGGTTGAAGGAGTAGCTTTCGCAGTTGCCATGGACTGGACTTCAGCCTCCAAATGCGCGAGACGACCCTCGATTTTAGGAATGTCTGAAGTAGCCAGATGAATAAATTCAATGGCTACGTTCAGAGAGGTGCGATCATTCTCTGTAAAGGAAGGTGTTGGCATTGGAGCTGGTTCATTCAGCTTCAACAGGACTTGCTGTAGTAGGGAGGTGCAGGAATCAACCTTGAGAGATAGACCCCTAAAGTCATCTCTGAGGGTGTTCTGCGATCCCTGAATAAGAGTGACCTATTGGTGAGTCTTGACCAGGTCGTTCTTGATCTTGATGATGTCCTCTTGAACAGTTGATAGCTGAGAAGAATCAGCTTTGGAGGATGAGGCACCAATCAAATTCTTTAGCTCAGCACGAGCGATATTAACAGCGCCAGTGGATTCGTTGACCGAGGTGGTGAGAGACTCGAGCTTCTCAGCAAGTGTGTTGACGTGAGCGTCAACAGTAGCCAAAGTAGGACCTGCAAGTAAAGTTAGCAGATGAGCACAACGATGCTCAGGCTTATGTGGTGAGATTGGAGTAGTGTTTAGGGTTATAGGAGTACCTGAGTTTTCAAACATATTGTAGAAATGCATAGATTCTTCAAACGTTTGATTATCATGTCCTATAGGTGCAAACTGAGGTTGCTGTGAAAGAGATGGAGGGTTAGAGACCAAAGAAATAGAAGGATGAGTAATGGGGATAAAAGAAGTTTGGATAGCGGAAATTACCTCAGGGGGTTATTGAAGAACTGAGGTGACGGGTGGCGTAACTTTTGTTGTGGTAGCGATGGTAATCGCTGGCATGGTTGATGTGATGGCTACTGAAGTTCTGGAGGAGATACCCACAAAAGCATCCAAAGTAGTTTGTTGAGAAACTACTTTAGGCATTGAACCACTAGGGGCAGTCTCCTTGGTCTTTTTGGCCTTCTTAGAAGGACCATGAAGACTAGTTGATGGTCGTTTTTGAACGGTGGTAGCGACAGGGATAGCAAAAGAAGGAACCTCCTGCGTGGCCGCTGAAGTCGAAGAGTGGAGGGAGAGACGAGTGCGTAGAGTTGAGAGACTTACCTCATTGGCGACCGACTTAACCTCCAGTAATCGCTGACCAACCTTTGAAAATGTACCATCTTGAGAAGTTGGGTACTTGTCAGGGTATAGAAACTTTAGGTATGCACAGATAAAGCGTACATAAGGGATCTTAGGATCCCTCTCCGTCTTCTCTATCTTTGACTTAAGGTCATCAAAGATAGCGCCAGCGTAATCAAAATGCTTGCCAGCTATTACAGAATATCCCATCTGGAGCTGAACTTTGCTCGCCTGATCCAGGGAGACAATCTTCCCACTCATGCTTTGAATGATGTGTGAGAAGATGTAGTTGAGTTGCGAAGGCATGTTTGCCTTTTGAATCTTTGTCAGGCGCTTTTTTGGAATGGTGGAATGGGGCTTGTTATCCCAACAGTACTCCATGTCATCCAGGAACTGGATCAGTTCAGCGTCAGTGGGGAGGGCATCGAAACCATGTTTCGTCTTCTCAGGGAGGCGAAGTGCCTTCCTGAGGCCATAGGCAGTGAGCATGCCTGATCCTAGTTCAGTTGAGAAGGAGATAGCGGGAACCACTTCACCCTTCTTGTTGGTGATGGTGGTTTCATCAGCGGTGAACCAAAACTGTTGGAGAAGAGTCTTGGATGGTTTGGGATCCACGTTTAGAGCGTAGGCTAAGCAGGACTGCTTCAAAAATGCAGCTGCATCCACCAGGTGTGGGTATTTGGCAGCTTCAAAGTCCAACCTTGCGAGATGGTTGTTCTTTGGGACCTCAGACTCAGTGATAGCGAATTTGACATTTTTGGAGGCAATGAGCGTAGCTTGGGCCATTTCTGAATATAGAAAGGAGAATAGAATAGAAGGAAAGGTTTAGGGTCCAAAAATAAATAAATTTTTTACCAGTTTCTGTATTTAGAAAGAAACATAGAAAAACCAAGTTATTTTCAGATTAGAACAATGTTCTTTGTGAAGAATAAAGAACATGAAGAAAACCAAAAGTTTTTAAACAAGATAAAATAAAAAAAAGGATTTTAATGTTTTTAAAAAATCCATTTTAAATAAATATGAAGGATTTTAAGAATAAGATAAGAAGATGTGAAACAAAAACCTGTTGATCTGGAGAAGATGAAGATCCAAAGATATGAATGAGTTTTTGTTTGCTTGAATGCCTTGAGAGTTTTTCTTGCTTGAGAGGTTTTGCAGAAAGCGTAAAAAAATAAGAATTGAAAAAGCATTCTTTTTTATATGGAGGAGAGAGAGAGAGAAGAAAGAAAGAGAATGAGTGAGGCGGGAAAACAAATGCTCATCATGACATGGACACGTCTTACGAAGTTGATTGGATAGAAGGGTAACGGACGAACGTGTCAGAGAAAAAGGCATGTCGTGGATTGTCGGTTCAAATGACGTCATAGGAGAGAGAAAAAACATTTCATTTGTCCTTTTTGAAATTATCTTTGAAGAAAAGTCAGAGATAGGTTTTCTTTTTGAAAGAACTTCTGATAAAAGTCAGAGATTGATTTTCTTTTCAAAAGAATCACTGATGAGAAGTGTTAGTGATAGATTTTGTTTATCAAAAAGCTTTTAATCATTTGAAGAGAAATCAGTGATTAAAGTTTTGATTTGTGAAAAACGTCTTACTGAATGAATATTCAGTGATTGAGAGTGAGAGAACATACCTAAGAGTCAGAGATAATTGTTCAGAGAGTAAGTGATAAAGGGGAACTTAGAGTCACTGACATAATCCATGAAAGATGAAGAATCACTCTTAAAGATTCAGCATTCCAAGTTCACTGATGAGAAAGTTGAACCTTGTCTCATCAAGAGGTTTGGTGAATAAATCAGTTAGTTGATAGTTAGTGGGGATAAAGTGAAGTTCAATATCACCATTCATCACATGATCTCTGATAAAATGATATCTGATCTCTATGTGTTTTGTCTTTGAATATAGCACTAGATTATTTGCTATAGCGATAGCACTAGTGCTGTCGCAATAGATTGGAATTTTTGATAGCTGTAGGTCATAGTCTAATAGTTGATTTCTCATCCATAAGACTTGAGCACAACAACTTCCAGCGGCTACGTATTCTGCTTCAGCTGTGAAAGTGGACACTGAATTTTGCTTTTTGCTTGTCCAGCTTACCAGCTTTCCTCCTAGGAGTTGACATCCACCAGTGGTGCTCTTTCTATTGAGTTTACAACATGCAAAATCACTATCTGAATATCCAATTAGATCGAACCCTGAGTCTTTGGGATACCAAAGACCGAGGTTAGGAGTTCCTTTCAGATATCTGAAGATTCGCTTGACAGCGATCAGATGGGATTCCTTGGGTTCAGATTGATAGCGTGCACATAAATAGGTAGAGTACATGATGTCAGGTCGGCTTGCTGTAAGATTCATCAGGGAGCCTATCATTCCTCTATAGGCAGAGACATTTACAGTTTTCCAGATGGATCCTTGTTTAATGTCAGAGGAGGTGCCATAGGAGTTTTCATCATTGAAGTTTGAGTTAGATCAAACTTCTTCAACATATCTTTAACATACTTACCTTGGCTGATAAAAGTACCTTTTTCAGATTGTTTAATCTGAAGACCAAGAAAGTAAGTTAGTTCGCCCATCATACTCATCTTGTATTCTTTCTTCATTATTTTAGCGAAGCGAGTATATAGAGATGGGTTAGTAGAACCAAATAATATGTCATCGACATATATTTGCACAAGAATAATATGAACTTTTATCTTTCTGAAAAATAAGGTGTTATCGATCTTACCACGTTCAAAATTTTCAGAGACAAGAAAAGATGAGAGAGTGTCATACCAAGCACGAGGGGCTTGTTTTAGACCATAGAGAGCCTTATCCAATTTATAAACATAATTTGGATGCTTAGGGTCATAAAACACTGGAGGTTGTTCTTCATAGACTTCTTCATTCAACTTTCCATTTAGTAACATTGATTCTACATCCATTTGATATACAATGAAGTCTTTGTAAACTACATAAGCTAAGAAGAGTCGAATTGCTTCGAGCCAAGCTACAGGGGCAAAGGTTTCATCACAGTCTATGCCTTGCTCTTGTCTGTATCCCTGAGCAACAAGTCGAGCCTTGTTACGGGTAATAGTTCCGTGTTCATCTAACTTGTTTCTAAACACCCATTTGGTGCCTATGAAAGTTTTATCAGATGGTCTAGTAACGAGATTCCAAACATTGTTTCGAGAAAACTCAGTCAGCTCTTCTTGCATAGCATTGACCCAGTTTGGATCTCTAAGGGCATCATCAGTCTTTTTTGGCTCTATTAAAGAAATAAAGTTGACAAACAGAC
Source organism: Arctium minus (assembly GCA_954870635.1). Lineage (NCBI taxonomy): Eukaryota > Viridiplantae > Streptophyta > Magnoliopsida > Asterales > Asteraceae > Arctium > Arctium minus. The sequence goes on along the minus strand of OX941083.1, from coordinate 63,368,300 downwards.
ATATATTACCTGTACTTCATCGAGTCTGAATACCTGCATCGGGAACACCGAGAATTTGATCTATGGGGTGATCTTTTGTTCATCGCTGAGCAGGAGCATGATTGCTCACTTCAAGAGTTGGATCAACAATATGAATGTTCACTAATGAAGAAGCTTGAGGTTCATTAGCTATTAACTGTTGAGTGTTAGACATACCATTGTTTTCTTAGAGGTTTTCAGACGTATGAAGATCTGATGGAGGGAGTGTGTTTAGAGGCTCAACTGAAACCCATGAAGTGGATTCAACGTTAGGATGTATAATGTTTGGATCATTATCAGCAACTAGAGGATCATTGTGCTGATGGTTTGAGAAGAAGGGTTTTGTTTCTCTGTAATGAAAAAACATCCAAGCATTTAGCTCTTCATTGTCAGCGATTGGTTTAGAGTTTGCTGAGCGAGTTTAATCAAAAGTGACATGAATAGTTTCTTCCACAGTTTGTTTTCTCTTGTTGAAAACTCTGTAGGCTTTGGAGATAGAAGAATATCCAAGAATTATTTCATCATCAGCTTTTGGATCGAACTTTCCAAGTAGATCTTTGTTGTTTAGAATGAAGCACTGACAACCAAAGATATGAAGAAAACTGAAAGAAGGTTTTCTTCCATGAAATAGTTCATAAGTTGTCTTTCCAAATCGCTTTACTATCAGCGATCTGTTTTGAGTAAAGCATGTAGTATTCATAGCTTCAGCCCAAAATTGAGTAGGAAGGTGAGAATCGCTGAGCATTGATCTAGCAGCTTCAATGATCCTTTTGTTTCTTCTTTCAGCAACTCCATTTTGCTGAGGTGTTCTTACTGAAGAAAAGTTGTGATAAATTCCCTTGTTCTCAAAGAAATTGTTTAGAGAACTATTTTTGAATTCAGTTCCATGATCACTTCTTATTGAACGAATAGTAAGGTTATTCAACACTTCCATCTTTTTAACAAAAGAGATTAGTTCTTCTGGAGTATCACTCTTGCAGCGAAGAAAGATAACCCAGGTGTATCAAGAGTATTCATCTATAATGACAAGTGTATATTTCTTCCCGGCTATAGATTGGATATTGACAGTGCCAAACAAATCCATATGCAAGAGTTGAAGAGGACTTGTCACTGAAGAAAATTGTTTAGACTTGAAACTAGCTTTTGTCTGTTTTCTTTTTCACATGCTGAACATAGAGATTCCTTAGCATATGAGTGCTAAGGAAGACCAGAAACCAGTTCCTTAGATGAGAGAGAATTCAGGGTTTTGAAGTTTAGATGAGAGAGCCTTTTGTGCCATAACCAGTTCACATCAGAAGATGCTTTAGAGAGAAAACATACGTTTTCAGGGGTAGTAGAGTCCATATCTATTACATAGACATTTTCTTTATGATAACCGCTGAGAGCAAGTTTCCTTTTCTCATTTACCACTGAACATTCTTTCTTGGTAAAGCGAACTTCATAGTCTTTGTCACCTAGCTGACTGATGCTCAAAAGATTGTGCTTCAGTCCATCTACGTAAGCGACTCTTCTGAAGGTAGTTGTCCCATTGCTGAGGACACCAAACCCTCGGGTATATCCTTTTCCATTTCCACCAAAGGTCACAGAGGGACCTATCTCTTCCTTGTATTCAGTGAGCAGGTCTTTTTGTCCTTTCATATGATGAGAGCATCCACAATCAAGATAATAGATGCCCTTTGATCTCTGCAAACATAAGGAATATTAAGCTTTGTTTGGTACCCACTTTTCAATGGGTCCTTTAGGGTTAGTGAAGATGGAAGGATCAACAATCTTCATAGCAGATGAAGATTCAGCTTCAGTGGTAACCTTCACTTTGGTTAATTTCTTAGCCTTAGTGGTATTCTTCACCTTGGTCGATTTTTCAGCTTTGGTGACCTTCTCAGCCTTGGAGGCATTCATCTTCACTTTAGCTGTTTTATCAGCTTTAGTGGCAGTTGGACATTTGCTAGCAATATGGTCAGTAAATCCACAGTGATAGAATTTTCTATATTTGAATGTGGTTTTAGGACCATGAGTAGTAGGTTTTGAGAATTTAAGATGAGTAGGGCCAGCTCCAAGAATGCTTTTAGCATGAGATCTTGGAGGAACTTTCATTTCTTCAGATCTCTTAGGCTTAAGATCAATCTTCAGCTTTGGAGGATAGAGATCAAAGATTTCTATCACAGAGCTAAACGATTGATTTGCTGAAGGTTTAGAAGGAACTTTCAACTTTGCTTTCTTGGAAGCCTTCTAAGGATGAAGAATGGATTTTCCTTTATCTGCATGCTTAGAGCCTTTGGATATTTCCTCAGGAATGGGATTAGCAGAGGATGAAGAAGAGCACTGAGCATAAGAAGTGTCAGGGATAGAAGAGACGAACATTCCAAACTTAAGCATGGAACTATCTTCTTTAGGCTCATCCTATGGTTTCCAAAAACCAAGACCAGTTCTATCACTGCCAGGGATCTGAGCACTTATAATCTCAGTGATCTTTGTTGAGGATTTACACCATCCTTCAACAGTAGCCTTCTCTGCTTTTAGAGCAGCGATGGCTTGTTCGCGTTCTATGCAGATTATTTCATTAACAATGACTTGATCTTTCAAACTTTCCTCTAAAAGAGTAATTTCTCTGATCTTTTCATGTCATTTCTCTAGTTGTTCAGTTAAATCAATATTTTTGTTCTCAACTAGAGTTTTGCCGTTTAGAGCATTGTATAAATCAATCGTCAGCACATCAACAGCGCGACTTTTCTCTGCTTCATATAGAGAGGGATTAGTAGAGATAGATACCTGAGATGATATATAGCTCATGGAAGTTTCTGGAGATTCTTCCACTTCTTCTTTAATCTCGGCCATGAGACAGAGTTAGTCACTTCTTCTTCATCAGAACTTGATTGTTCTGATTCAGCTCAGTCATGTTCTTCAGCGATGAGACCTTTACCTTTTCGTTTATAGTTTTTCAACTTTTGATTTTTTTTCTTTCAGTTTAAGGTATTTGCATCGCTGGATCTTCTTGAGGTAGAAGGTTTGAAGACTTTCTTCGACCTGCAAACACTTGCAAAGTGTCCAATCTTTTCGCAGTTAAAGCAAGTAGCAGAAGCCTTATCAACAGGAGTTGATTTTGGTTTGTCAGTGAGAGAGAGAGAGAGGCTTATTTCTTCGGAAATTGCTCTTTCTTGCAAATCTCTTAAAAGAGTTTGTCAAGAGTGCTAAGGAGTCATCAAACTCTGAAAGATCAGTGTCTGATAGTTCCTCAGATTCAGAATCTAACTCAGTGATAGTGAGAGTAGATCGCTGAGATGGAATTATCTCTCAAGAGACTAAGGCAACAGGAGTGCTTTTGGAGTCTTTAGAATCTTTTACAAGATTATTCTTTAAGAGATTTGATTGCTCATAGTTGAGCAATATTCCATACAAGGTGCTAAGGGAGAGAGAATTTCAGTCTTTTGTCAGCTTGAGACACATTGAATAACTGTCCTATCTTTCAGGTAGACATTCTAAGAATTTAGTCAAGACCTCAGAATTAGAATAGGTCCTGCCAGTAGTTCTTAGATCAAAGATTAAGCAGTTAAACCTCTGGTGAACATCGGAGAGAGATTCGTTCTTACCAGAGATGAAACTTTCATACTGACGTAGCAAGTTAATCTTTCGAGTTTCTTGGACTTCAGTGGTGCCTTCATATTGAACACATATAGTGTCCCACATTACCTTGGAAGTTTTAAGATGCATGATGGAATGGAAAGCTTCATCAGGTAGAGCCATAGAGATAATGGTTTTTGCCTTTGCATCTAGACCTACTTTCTTTTTGTCTTCATCACTCCACTGTCTTATCTCCTTAAGAGTATATCGCTCAGGGACAGCAGGAGTGCTGGTAGTAGCGGGAACGACAGCTATGATAGTGAAAGGTTCATAGGGTCCATTCGCTACATAATCAGGTATAGTAGGATCTACACCTTCTAGAAATAGCATCATTCGATTCTTCTAGAGAGCAAAGTTATCTCTGCTAAATCGAGGAGGTTTAGAGAGTGAACCATTATCATAGTAGTTTGTGTTTGTGTTAAGTGCCATTTTAGAATAGCAAGGAAGAGAATAAAGCAAGATCTTGTTTATTAGATTAAACAGTCTTATCTGATACCACTTGTTGGTCCCAAAGGTGCTTAACAAGTTTGTAGAAGGGGGGGGGGGGCGATGAATACAAACACAAAATTTAAAGTTTAATAAACTGTTTATTGATAAATCAAACATAATTTACAAGTCTGTTGCGGAATAAGATTAAGTAAAACTCAATCTAAACAAACTTAAGAAAACACAAAGATGGTTGCACAAGAATATAGAGAATGGGGGATTGGGAGAATATAGAAAACAAGGGTTTCTATATATTTAGAAAGATGAAGGCTAGAAGTGCGCTCTTCAAATAGAGAGGTGATCTTTCTATTTATACCCTATGCATTAAATACATGATAGGGCACTTTACACGTGTCCTTCATTCATTGGCAGAGAGGGTCTGACTTTGGGAGACAAGTTTTCGGTCGTATCATGAACAGTCTAGTTGATAGAGTTGTTGTACGATTTGTGGCAGAGGTATGTCCGTTCTGACACATCATACTGGGTGTGCAAGGGAAATACCAAAGATACTTGAGGCATAAGCTAAGTGATCATCGATCGCTGAATATCTCTTCCTTCAGAGATACAAAGGAGTTCAGCTATCGCTGAAGCTTTTTCTCAGGTTTTCTTCGCGTGTGTAGATTTGTCTTGCTTCACTGATATCCACATCAGGTCACTAGTAGACTTGTCTTTGTTCAACAGCTTCGTCTTCGATTCAGCTATGAACATCTGTTGACGCGAAACTTGTCTTCAGGGATTACGTTTAACTGTTTACATTAGAAAACATCAGCGATACTGAACATACTCAGTATTGAATCGCAGATAGTGAAACACTAATACATACATCCCTCCTAGTTCAGAGCTGTTAGAAACAAAGAATAGGAAGGATCTACCTAAGGGAGCCACTGAAATAGATCCCTTAGATGAAGTGGTTGTTAAGGATAAAACTGAGAAAGAAGTTGTCAAGGATAAGGACAATACTGTGAGTGGTGAGATTCCTAAAGAAAATCACATTATCACCAATGAGGGATGTGGAAAGCACTGGATCAAGTCCAAAGAGATAGAAAAGACTAATGGAAATGATAACAAGGTCCATTACAAACAAACCACAGTTGTGAATCCTGGATCTTCTGAACAGTGTGATTGCAATAAAGCCAAGAGCCTAAATTCTGGTTTAAAAAGAGGAAATCAAAGAAACTGGAATAATAAATGGGCTCAGAAACAAGGAGTTGATCTGAATAAAATCAATAGACCAAAACCTTGTTTTATATGTGGCAAGTTGAATCATTTGGCTAAGTATTGTTACTTTAACCCTATTAACCAACAGATGAACTTTCAAAGATTTGTGCAAAAATCTGGGGGTTATAGGAAGGCTGGAAAGAAACATGTGATAAAGAAATATGTTGAAAGTAAAGGCACTTTAAAGAAAAAGATTTTAAAAGAAAGTATCAAAATGTGGGTGCCTAGAAGTACTAACAGTATTAGTACTGCTAACAATATTAGTACTGCTAACAGTGTTAGTACTGCTGAAAATATTAATGCTGCTAATACTGTTAATACCTCTTCAAAAGTTAATACTGCCAACACAGTTACTGCTGCTAACACAGTTACTACTTCTAACAAAGCTAGTGCTGCTAAGCATGCAAGTGCTGCCAAGGTAGTTAGTACTTCTAAAACTAGTACTGATTCTAGCAAACATAGTTCCAAGCCTATTATTGTAACAAAGTACTCCAAGAATGAGGAGTTAAAGTTCAAAAATCTTGTCAAGAAAGAATGCAAATATTTTGATGAGAAAGGGGTACCCAAGACCACTTTGGCTTGGGTTCCTAAATCATACTAATTGATTTATCTAATGTGCAGGGCAACCAACAGCTCAAGGGAAAGAGCATTTGGCATGTTGATAGTGGTTGCTCTAGGCACATGACAGGCAACATGTCATGCCTTCAGGATTTCAAGCATATGAATGGAGGACATGTTGCATTTGGAGACAATCTTACTGGTGGTAAGATAAGTGGAAAAGGTAATGTCACCAAAGGTAAGATGACATTTGAGGATGTCTACTATGTTGATCAATTAAAGTACAACCTGTTAAGTGTATCACAGGTTTGTGACAAACAACATAGTATATTATTTACAAATACTGAGTGTATGATCCTTGCTCCAGAGTTCAAGGTAGTTGATGAAAGCATGATACTACTTAGAACTCCAAGGAAGGACAATGTTTACTGTCTTGATATGGACAATGTGATGATCATTGTGTTGCTTGTCTTAAAGGCAAACAACACAAAACTTCTCATAAGACCAAAGAGTTAAATTCTGTTTCTACTTGTCTCCAGTTATTGCATATGGATCTGTTTGGTCCTACAAATGTTATGAGTATAGGCAAGAAATCTTTCTGCTTGGTTATTGTTGATGATTACTCCAGATTTACTTGGGTATATTTTCTAAGGACTAAGGATGAATCAAGTGGTCTTATCAAATCCTTTATTCTAAGAATTGAAAACCAAACTAATCAAAGAGTAAAAGTCATTAGATCAGATAATGGAACTGAGATTAAAAATCATGATCTAAACACCTTTTGTGAAGAAAAAGGTATTGAGAGGCAATATAGTGCTCCTAGGACTCCTCAACAGAATGGTATTGCTGAAAGGAGGAATATAACACTAATAGAGGCTGCTAGATCTCTGTTGGCTGATTCAAAATTGCCAATTACCTTCTGGGCTGAAGCAGTTAATACTGCTTGTTATGTCCAAAACAGAGTTCTAGTGGTCAAGCAAAAGAACAAGACCCCATATGAGCTTTTAAATAAAAGAAAACCTTTTATTGGTTTCTTCAAACCTTTTGGGTGTCCTTGTACAATTCTAAATACCAAATCTCACTTAGGTAAGTTTGATAGCAAAGCAGATGATGGATTTCTTGTTGGATATTCATCTCAGAGTAAGGCCTACAGAATATTTAACTCTTCTTCTAGAATAATTGAAGAAAGTGACAATGTCAAATGCAATGAGAGCACACCAAATCCTGTTGGATCTGGACCTCAGTGGCTATTTGACATTGATTCACTAACTAATTCTTTTGGTTTCAGTAGTGATGATTCTACAGGAACAGGATGTGGAGGATCAGGGACCACACAAGTCTCAGAAAGTATATCTAAATCTGTGATATTTCCCATACCCACAGTGAATTCTGTTGAAGACTGTGAAAAGGAATCATTTACTGGACCAAATCAGAGTGAAGAAGAAACTAGAGATGAGGAGACTCAAGAAAATAAAGAATCAGAAGTGGCATCTGAAAACACTTCAGTTGAGTTGCATGACTCTAATCTAGAGGCTGGACTGAATGAAGAACCTAGTCATAACACCAGAGTTCAAAAGAATCATCCTCCACAGCTGGTAATAGGAGATATCTCTTCTCCTATGATGACTAGACATCAAAGCAGGCTTCAAGAAATGCAAGATCAACAACATACAGTCCTTTCTTGTTTTCTATCCCAGCTTGAGCCTAAAAAGGCACATGATGCTATGAAAGAATCTAGCTGGATAGAAGCAATGCAAGAAGAACTGTTACAGTTCAAGCTACAAGATGTATGGGATCTAGTAGACCTTCCTAAAGGTCACAGAGCAATTGGCACAAAGTGGATTTTCAGAAACAAGAGAGATGAAAGAGGTATTGTCATAAGGAACAAAGCAAGGCTGGTGGCTCAAGGCTATACTCAAGAAGAGGGTATAGATTATGAAGAAGTTTTTGCACCTGTGGCTAGGATAGAAGCAATCAGACTATTCCTAGCCTATGCTTCTTACATGAACTTCAAAGTCTATCAAATGGATGTAAAAAGTGCTTTTCTCTATGGATCAATTGAAGAAGAAGTATATGTCTGTCAACCACCAGGGTTTGAAAACCCAAGCTATCCAGACAGGGTATACAAATTAAAGAAAGCACTTTATGGACTACATCAAGCTCCAAGAGCATGGTATGACACTCTGTCATCCTATCTCTTGGAAAATGACTTTGAAAGAGGAGTCATTGATAAGACTCTATTTATCAAAAGAAAGAAGAAGGATATCTTGCTGGTCCAAATCTATGTTGATGACATTATCTTTGGATCTACAAGAAACAACATGTGCAAGGAGTTTGAGGATTTAATGCATCAAAGGTTCAAAATGAGTTCCATGGGGGAACTTACTTTCTTCCTTGGACTCCAAGTTCAACAGAAGTCAGATGGCATTTTCATATGTCAATCCAAGTATGTGCAGGATATTCTAACCAAGTTTGGTTTCTCAGAATCAAAACCTGCCAGCACACCTATGGAAACACACAAGCAGATCACAACAGATCTTGAGGGGGAGGATATGGATGTGCATTATTATAGATCCATGATTGGCTCTCTCATGTATCTCACAGCATCAAGGCCAGATATAATGTTTCCAGTCTGTGTATGTGCAAGATTTCAAGTTAGGCCAAAGCAATCTCACTTTCAAGCTGTTAAGAGGATATTCAGATATCTCAAAGGGCAACCCAGATTGGGACTTTGGTATCCTCATAACTCACCTTTTGACCTAATAGCATACTCAGACAGTGATCTAGGTGGGGCAAACTTGGACAGAAAATCTACTTCTGGAGGATGTCAGTTTTTGGGTGCTAGACTAGTCTCATGGCAGTGCAAGAAACAAACCACAGTATCCACATCTACAACAGAGGCAGAGTACATAGCAGCTGCAAGTTGCTGTTCTCAAGTCTTATGGATTCAGAATCAAATGTTGGATTATGGGGTAACCTTTCTACACACTCCAATCTTTATTGACAACAGCAGTGCTATTAGCATTCTAAATAATCCAGTCAATCACTCAAAGACAAAGCACATTGAAATCAGGTATCGCTTTATAAGAGATTGTAATGAAAAGAAACTTATTCAAGTTGTCAAAGTTCACACTGATAATCAGTTTGCTGATCTATTCACTAAAGCTTTTGATGTGGGTAGATTCACTTTCTTGGTAACAAGTGTGGGAATGATAAACTCTGAATAATCTCCTTCTCAAAAAGTGGTTTTATATCTGTATAGTATTCCTGGCGTTACTAATCTTCTGTTACAGGATATGCATAGCAGTACTCAGTGTTTAGCAAGTTTAAAAGGAGTAAGTCAGTTAATACTGCTAGTGGTTAATACTGCTTTCAGTTAATACTGCTAGTGGTTAATACTACTTTCAGTTAATACTGCTAGTGGTTAATACTGCTTTCAGTTAATACTGCTAGTGGTTAATACTGCTTTCAGTTAATACTGCTAGTGGTTAATACTGCTTTCAGTTAATACTGCTAGTGGTTAATACTGCTTTCAGTTAATACTGCTAGTGGTTAATACTGCTTTCAGTTAATACTGCTAGTAGTTAATACTGCTAGTGGTTAATACTGCTAGTAGTTAATACTGCTTTCAGTTAATACTGCTAGTAGTTAATACTGCTCTAGGTTAATACTGCTTATATTCTGAATACTATAAATACTTTTTGCCCGCCTAAAAGTTCATAACGACTCTTTGCATACTGTTCTCTTGCGCTCAAAACCTTTTCTCTCTCAAGTTCGAAGTTTTCAGGCAAGTTTTCACTAAGATCAATGGCATCCATGACTTTCATCGACGAGCACAACGAGATTGCGATGCTACAAAAGCCTAAGCAAGCTTCAGGATTTCATCAGATTGTGGATTTCCTCAAGACAAGCCACATTGCTCATGCTCTTATTGTATCCCCTACAATCTACATTGAGCATCAAAGGCAGTTCTGGGCTAATGCAACCATTGTTGTGGAAAATGGTGTGCAAATGATCAAGACCAGAATCTGTGATCAATCACTAACAGTTACTGAAGAGGTTATTCGCATCAGTCTACGTCTAGACGATGCCTCTGGTATAACTTCTATCCCAAACGATGAACTATTTTCAAATCTTACAAGAATGGGGTATGGAGGCCCATTGGGAGTTTTAAAATTTTCTAAAGCAAAATTCTCACCCCAATGGCGTTTCTTTGTTCATACTCTTATGCATTGTATCTCCAAAAAGACTACTGGATGGAGTGAGTTCAGCAGCACTATTGCTTATGCTTTGGTGTGCTTGGCCACTGCCAGAAAGTATAATTTTTCTAAAATGATTTTCAATGATCTTGTCTCAAACATGGGAAACAAAAAGAGCTTTTTTATGTATCCCAGGTTTGTTCAAGAAGTTATTACTCATGAATTAACGGATATACCTCAACCTGTTGGGGTATATGTACCTAAACCCCCCAAAGGCAAGGTTTTCTCAAATATGAGAAGATCTGCTGGGGACTCTGAAGGAGTTGACACCCCATTGTTCTCTACAATGATGGTGGTGTCCCAAACCAATGAAGGTATGGCAGCAGGGTCAAGGCCCCCATTAGACCAACCCACTGCTAGCCAAGCCCAACCTTCCCTCTCAAAATCAATTCCCCAGTCCCTTCTTGAAAAACCAACCTCTCCCATCACCCAAACTTACAAGAGAAAACAGGTAAAGAAGGCTCCTTCCCTTCTTGTACCATTACCCACTAAGCCTATAAGCCCTCTAAGGGAGAATTCTCCCCTAGAGAATATCCAAAGGGAAACCACAAGGGTGTCTCCCAACCCAAAGGAGGTGCTCTCTGAGGAGGAGGTAGAGCATATGGGTGATGAGGCTGCCACTACTCCTGCTAGTACAGAGGAGGAAAGTGGTAACATCAATAAGACCTCCCCCATGGCAACTTTGAATGAGCAATCATTTGAAGGTCCCTGGTGCCAAGAAACCACAGGGGTGGATAGTGCCTCTGCAAGGCAGAAGACTTCCACAAATAAAAGATCCAATGATCCTTCAAAGGAGGGTAACACTTCTGGAGAGGGTGAGGACAGATATACGTACGATGAATTGATGGAAACAATGGGGAACATCAATCAAGATGTTCTCAAACAAGGCAAAGAAATTGAAGAAATGAAGCTAGTAATTCTGTCACAACAAGAACAGATTGCTAAGCTGAAGAGGATGGTGGTTAGTCTGGTACAAAGGAAGAAGAGAAAGCAATTCCAATTAAGGAGAAGGACCACTGAGGATGATGCTCCCAAAAAGGGGGAGATCAACATGGAAGAAGCCACAAGAAAGGGGGAGCTTGATGGAGAGAAAGTTGATGTTCAGGGGGAGCAGCAAGAAGAAACAGTTACTACTGCTGACATTAATAAAGCAGCAGAAACTGTGAAAGAAGTGTTAACAGATCTTGAGATTGCAGAAACCTTACTAAAAGCCAAGAATGATACTCCCAAGGTCACTTCAAAGACCAAAGGTGTAATCATAAAAGAACAAGGTGAAGTGATCAAGAAAGATAACAGTAAGAAGGCAATGAGCAAAGATAAAGGAAAAGCAAAGATGGTAGAATCTGATCAACCAATCAAAAAGCAAAGGTTGGTTGAATCAGATGAAGCCCTAGCTAAAAAGATGCAGGAGGATATTGAAAAAGAAGAAAGAGTTCAGATGGAAAAGGACAGGGAAATGGCAAAAGCTCTAGCTGCTGAACTGAATGAAGCTTATCAACAGAGTATGGCAACTGAAATTGCACAGAAGAAAGCTGCAAGTATGAAGAAATCTGTGGTGAAAACAGTTGCAAAGAAGAGAAGACCCTCAAAGACATTCCTAGGTACCCAAGAGAGAAACAAGATGATTATATTTCTCAAAGGTGTTGTAGGAGTCAAAAAGGAGATGTTCTCCAAAATGTCTTTTGAGAAGATCAAAGAACTCTATGATTCAGAGATGTTAAAGCTTCAGGGAAGTGAAACGGCTAGGGTGGAGATGGAGAAGAGGATGAAAGAAAGTAATGACTTTGATTGTCAAAAGCCATTTCCAGATGAGCAAGAAACACCCCCTAAGAAAGAGACCACTCTGGGAGAAAGTCTAAAGACTTTAAAGAGAACCAAGATGATGGCAAGGAGAAAGCCAATCAAGAAGCCTAGAGTATCTGAAGAAGAGGCTGAGAAGGCTGCTGAAGAAGAAGGAGCAACTGAGTCATCCAAACTAAAAGATCCAGCAAACACAGATGATGTAAATTTGTATATGGTAGTGATGGACAAAGTGCCTGAACCAATTTCAGCAGAACCTGTAGGAGTTAAGCCTCCTGAGGTCATTCACTGGGATACATTGACAGTGGATGGAAAGGAATACATAAGGCTAAAAAGGAAGGATGAAAAGTATGAAGTGTTCAACACATGGGAAAAAATTGTCAGAACATGTTCTAGATCAGATCTTGAAGAGATGTTTGAGATAGGAATGAAGTTGTATGCAGATATTCTAAAGGCTCCAGGGATTTCAATTACAAAACTGGTAATGGAGTATCTGTGTATGATGTTCAAACCTGAAGAAGTAAAGCACTTGATCAAGGATGTCTTCAAATCAGTAAACAGTTGGACTGTATATGAAATTAGTGGAGTATATACAGTGACTTTGGATTTAAATCACACTGAATACTTCCTAGTGGATAGAGTGTATAATCATAGCAGATTGAAGCTACATGCCATGCTGAAGAAAAAGTTAAGGTGTGTTCCAGATTCAGAAATGGCTAAATACTTGATTCAAAGAACCATCAATCAGAGTTTGGGATTGGATGCAAACACTGGGATTTAGGCATTGATAGAGTTTTGGGAGCATCTTGAAGAAAATCTGAAGAACTTGACTTCTCTTCCTAAAAGTCAAGTTAGGGGGAGATTGTTGGGAACTGAAGAAAAACTCAAGTATGGTTAATGCTGCTGGTTCAGAGTTAATACTGCTAGAAGACTTAAAGGTTAATACTGCTGAGTGTTACTACTGCTAGTAGTTAATACTGCTAGTCAAAGTTAGTGCTGCTTGAACAAAGTTAGTACTGCTTAGCTAGTTAGTACTGCTAGTGGTTAGTACTGCTTAGTAGTTAATGCTGCTAGAAGGAAGTTAATGCTGCTGAAGATTAATACTGCTTATATGATGAAGATTCGTATGAAAGGATATACATGGAAGCTTAGAGATATACATAGAAGATATACTGAAGATATTTTATTTATTGTAATTATCTTTGTATTCAGTATATATATTGTATTGTTTAGAATAGTTAGATAACTTTTGGTTTTCATTCTTTTTGAGAGAAAAACAACCTCAAGGCATAGATCCTAATTCTAGAGAAGTAGAATTCGTATTGGTGAGCCTGTTCATCAATATTGAGGTTGAGTGAGTAATCTTGTAACTTCAAAGCATTAAATACAAGTTTACAGTTTGTTCTTTATATTTTTTGTATTGATTTACTGTTTAATTGAATATCAAAGTGTTATTCCGCAAACTTCTTTGATATTGTTTCTGAGAATTAATTCTTGTTGAGAATTCGATCCTGACAGTTGGCTTTGGCTCCAAAGGCTGTCACACCTTAATTTTCGTTACATAAACAAATTGGTCACTAGAAAACTAGTCAATGGACTTCCTGAGCTCAAATATGTGAAAGAACACTTGTGTGCAGCATGTGAAAAGGGAAAGATGAAGAGAGCTTCACATAAGCCAAAACCTGAACAAAGTACCAGTTCTCCACTCGAGTTATTGCATATGGATCTTTGTGGTCCCATGCGAACACAAAGCATAGGCGGCAAGAAGTATGTTCTAGTTATCGTGGACGACTATTCGCAGTACACATGGGTAAAATTTCTAAGATCAAAAGATGAGACGCCCGAAGTACTCATCACCTTTTTGAAGACTACCTAAGTGAACCTGCAAAAACCAGTCAAGCTTCTAAGAACAGACAACGACACAGAGTTTAAGAACAAAATAGTTGAAGATTATCTTGAATCGGTCGGGATAACACATCAATTCTCTACTGCTCGTACGCCAGAACAGAATGGAGTAGTAGAAAGGAGCAACCGAACGCTAGTCGAGGTCGCTCGGACTATGCTCAACCAATCTGATCTACCTCTGTTTCTGTGGGCAGAAGCTGTTTCGACTGCGTGTTATACTCAGAATCGTTCCATGATACATCACCGTTTTGGAAAAACTCCTTATTCCTTGTTCAACAACCGGATACCAACAATCAAATACTTTCATATTTTTGGTTGTAAGTGTTTTGTGCTTAAAGACATAGAGAGTCTGAACAAGTTCAGTGCTAAGGCAGATGAAGGAATTTTCATTGGTTATTCTCAATCATCGGTTGCATATCGGTGTATTTGAAGAAGTCAAAGACAGTAGTTGAGAGCGTTAATGTTACATTCGACGAGGATATGGCTTCTATACAAAGCGGATCAGAAACCGTACTTACCGGAGTGCTAGCTTCTGGGCAGATCAGTCCAGAACCTGTACCAACAAAGAAGAAATGAGATGAAGTATCAACTTCCAATGCTCATTTATCTGATTTAGATTTATTATTTGAACTGTTTTATGATGAATTTCTTGGTTCTAAAGTGACTAAATCTGTTGTGGTTGACAGGATGGATGACTCAACGAATAGTAATTCAATCGCTTCAGAGTTATCTACTGAATCTAACTCCCCGGTTCAGCAAGGAATTCCAGTTCAAATATCTGCTCCGATACTTGAAGATGTGAACAATAACGAAGAAACAGAAGTTGTTGAATCAGTTGGGTGTATAATAGAGACAAATCAACAGTCTGAACAAGCTCTACTAACTGAAGCTTTTGTACAAGTTAATTCAACTGAATCACTCCCTCCTACTGTACAACCTGATGAAGTTGATAGTGGATTCCTAGATGACAATCATGATCAATCAACATCTAATCCACTCCCTTATGAACATCGCTGAACCAACGAGCACCCTATTCACCAAATCATTGGAGATCCAATAAAGCCGGTGCAAACTAGGTCAGCAACTTTAAATCAATGTCTGCATGACTCACTCCTGAGTAAGATAGAGCCAACTCGAGTATCAAGAGCTCTAGCTGACTCGGATTGGGTGTCTGCTTTGCAAGATGGGTTAAATCAGTTTGAAGCTCTAAAGGTCTAGAGACTTTGTCCAAAACCGGAAGGAAAATCTATCGTCGATACTAAATGGGTATTCAAGAATAAAAAGGATGAAGATGGTATTGTAATTCGAAACAAAGCAAGACTTGTTTCCAAAGGCTACCGGCAAGAGGAAGGCATAGATTACGACGAGACTTACGCTCCAGTAGCACACATAGAAGCAATCCACATGTTTCTAGCATACGCTGCACATAAAAACTGCACAGTCTACCAGATGGACGTGAAGACTGTCTTTCTAAATGGCATACTTAAGGAGGAAGTCTACGTTACACAACCAGAAGACTTTGTGAATCCAGATAAACCAGATCACGTATATATTCTACGTAAAGCACTTTATGAGTTAAAACAAGCGCCTCGAGCCTGTTACGATGTTTTATCAAAGTTTTTGGTCAAGTCTGGCTTCACTAAATGTAAAATCGATACCACTTTATTCATTAAGAAAGAAAAATCCGATATCATTCTTATTCAGATATATGTGGATGATATAATATTTGGCTATACAAATCCTAATTACTGTAAGAACTTTTCTAATCTAATGGTGTCAAGATTTCAAATGAGTATGATGGGAGAGATGAACTTCTTTCTCGGATTACAAGTTAAACAATTTTCAACGGGGATTTTTATAAATCAAGCTAAGTACATTTTTGATATTCTTCGGAAATTCAAAATGGAAACTTGTAAAACAATTGGTACCCTGATGGCACCGGGAACTAAGATCTGCATGGATCCTTCGGGAAAACCTGTTGATGTTAGGACCTACAGAGGTATGATAGGTTCTTTAATGTATTTGACGTCTAGTAGGCCATATATTATTTTTTTTCTACATGTTTATGCGCAAGATATCAGGCTAACCCCAAAGAATTCCATTTGTCCGCGGTCAAACGGATCTTTAGATATCTGAAGGGGACTATAGATCTTGGTCTGTGGTATCCTAAAGATACTGTTTTTGAACTGACGGCTTATTCAGATGCAGATCATGCTGGATGTATGTTAGACAGGAAGAGCATGTCGGGTCATATTCAATTTCTTGGAGACAAGCTCGTAAGATGGGCGTCGAAGAAACAACTTTGTGTTTCCACTTCGACTGCTGAAGCAGAGTATGTAGCTGCTGCCAGTTGCTGCTCTCAAGTATTGTGCATGAGGACAGAACTTCGAGACTATGGCTTCAAATTTGACAAAATTCCTATTTATTGTGACTCGAAGAGCGTCATTGCCATATCTGCAAATCCTATGCAAAATACAAAGACAAAACACATCAATGTAAGATATCATTTTATAAAAGAAAATGTTGAAAAAGGTACAATAGAACTTTATTTTGTAAACACTGATTATTAGCTTGCTGATTTGTTTACCAAGCCTCTCGATGAGAAGAGATTTAATTTTCTTATATCGAAACTTGGTATGCTTAATCTCAAGACATAATCTGTGTTTACATATTAAAGTTTTTCTTATTGTTATTTTTCTTCATTTCTTTATCTTTATTCTGAAAATATATCTGCACTTTAACTTGTGTTTATGTTTTCAGGGGGAGTTAGAGAAGATGTTTAGATGATATATAATCATTTGAGGGGGAGTTAATCATTTTTGCATATGTTTGTCATTGATAAATTTTCTGATAAGAGTAAAGAAAAGGAGTAAGAATTATGACTTCTGATTACTTCAAATCAGAACTCATACATTCAATGTTTTATTGCTTTATGTCATTTACATTTCAATAAAGTTTTG
Source organism: Arctium minus (assembly GCA_954870635.1). NCBI lineage: Eukaryota > Viridiplantae > Streptophyta > Magnoliopsida > Asterales > Asteraceae > Arctium > Arctium minus. Next base: position 63,351,478 of record OX941083.1, on the reverse strand, counting down.
TGATTAAACTTACTTTGATGGACTTTATGACTGATGTAGATTGAGAAGATGCTTACAAGATCATATTCTTATGACTTTAAGCTTGTCTTGATGAGATTTAAGACTGAACGGAAAGGTTTATTTCTTATCTTAATCTCATATATGGTTGAAAGACGAACGACTTTCAATCATAGAAAACATGTTCTTAAAATGTTCAAACCACTTCTTGATTCTTCAATAGTTTTCATGAATTAGAAGTGCGATTTTAAATGTTTTCATTTTAGTTGTACTTAAACGTTAACAAACCGTGTGTTTCCAAAGATTAATACTTGTGTATTATCTTTTCTATATACTTTCAAGTATTCACACATACTGGTTTAATTTTTGTTTAATTCGTTCTTACCATGTCTCTAAATTGAAATATATTTTTCGATGGTAAGACACCCGTTTGAAATTCAAAATTTGAGCGTGATTTCATTTCCAAACGTTCTTTCAAGACTTGTCTATAATTGTTTCAATAGACAAACTCCAATTTTTTTTTGCTGACCCAAGCCTTGATTGTTATATCATTCGATATTGATCTTTATTATATAATGTCAGATTTTCAAACAAGTTTCTTGTATTCATTTCTTTCATTCAATATACTTGTTTTGAAATATCTTCAATGTTTAACATGCTCAAATCTTCTTGATTATATATATGAGCATACAAACATCTGACTTGTATATTTGAGCTATAACTGATAAAGTTAAATCATTTTTTGAGTAACATTGATCTTTATTTAGGAAAATTCATGGGTTCATTGTGTAGGACTTAAACGAAAATTCTGTGGATTCATGTTAACCAGTTTTTCCTACCCAAGAAGTTAATCCTTAGTGATCGAGTGTGAGGAGTAAAAAAGAAATGAGTATGGGTTGTGTGACGAGGTAAAATGTGGATGAGAGTTTGGTTAGAAATGAGCTAAATAATTAAAGATAAAGAGGGTGTGAGATCAGAGTAAAAGAGTATTAAACTCTGCACGAACTACTTTCTGAGCCGGGCAGCCACATTACTAATGTTTCACAATGTTGGGTCTGAAATATGCTAAGAATGGATAGTGCTGCTGAGTCTTACTGATTACTACTTCTGAAGTTATTAGTACTGCTACTTGAAGAAATTACTACTGCTAGTAGTATTAGTACTACTAGTAGTATTAGTACTGCTTGAAGGGTTAGTACTGCTAAAAGAATAGTTAGTACTGCTTGGAGAGTTAATACTGCAAGTTGGAAGTTACTACTGCTAGCATGTTAGTATTGCTGATGATGAGAAGATACTGCTAGAAGAATTAATGCTGCTGATAATGATAAGGATGGTTTGTTACGTGAAGCAAAAGAAAAGGAGTTGAAGATAATTATGGAATGGATGCTGAAGATCATTGTTATTTTAATAAGTATCTTGTAATCTGTTTTATATATATAGTCTAGAAGATTTAGATAAAAGGTATACGTATTTTTGTTTTAGAGAGACTTAGCCTCAAGATTCTTAGTGACCCTTTCATTAGAGAAGTTTTGAATGTCTGTTGAGACTGTTCAACAGATTGAGGCTTTGGTTGTAATAATTAAGTTAATTCAATATAACTTGTGATTTGATTTCATATATTGTTTCATTGATTTCGTGTTAAAGTGTTATTCCGCAACTTCTTTAACAAAGTTTCTGAGTGTTTATTTAAATTCTTGTTTTGAATTTCGATCCTGACAAGTGGTATCAGAGCAATAGGAACTCAGAAAGCAATAATCATCATGGACGGATCACACGACAATGTTCTTGTTTCAAAGGTTCCCATGCTCAAACCTAATGAGTTTGACATGTGGAAAATCAGGATCAGGCAGTATATACTTCTTACAGACTACTCAATGTGGGGCATCATTGAGAATGGTCCCTCCAATGTAGGAGAGATTGGATCAGATGGCAAGAGACCTCCACCAAAGACTGATGGAGAAAGAAAGATAAGGCAGATTGAGATGAAAGCCTTGAGCACTCTGCTCTTGGCAATTCCTAATGAATATCAACATCAGTTTTGCAACTGTGCTGATGCCAAAATCTTGTGGAATGCCTTGGAAAAGAGATTTTCAGGTACCAAAAGCACTAAGAGAAATCAGAAAGCAATTCTCAAGCAACAATATGAAAATTTTATGTCTACAAAGAATGAGTCTATGACTCAAACCTTTGATAGATTCAACAAGTTGATTGGAGAATTGGCCACTGTTGTTGTCAAGATGGACCAGGACGATGTCAACAGAAAGTTTCTAAGATCTCTTGGTGAAGAATGGATAATGTATACAGTATCCTTCAGGCATAATGATAATCTGGAGGATAAGAAACTTGATGACTCTACAATGATCTCAGGGTGTTTGAAGTTGAGGTTGAATCAAAGAAGAAGCCATCTGGATATCCTCACAATGCTGCTCTCCTATCATCTACAATCAAAGTCCACAAACTACAACAACAACATGAACTCATCTCAAGCACTTGTCTCACAAGATGGAATGTTATTTGATTGGAGTGATCAAGCCGATGAGGCAATCCAAAATCAAGTATTGATGGCTGAGGTTTTAGAGTCTTCAAGCACAATAATCCCCATAGAGGTAAAATCTAAACTTTGCTCTAAAGCCTGTCTTGAAACTGTTAGAAAGTACAGGGATCACAATCAGAGCTTGTGTGATGATCTTAAAAGGTTGGAGAAACATAGGAGAGAGTCTAATTTGATCATTGTGAATTTTGAAGAACAAATTAAGGCATATCAGGCTAATGAACTTCAACATTCATATGATCACAACTATTGGAAGTGGGAGAAGAAGGAGTTAGAGATTAAGCTAGAGAACGCTAGAGAGGAATGTGAGAAAGTTAGGAGTGAATTTGAGAAGGCCAAATTAGATATTGAGAAATTTTCCAATGCTTCTAAAGCAATGAACACTTTACTCAAATCACAAGTTCATGACAAACTAAAGAGAGGTATAGGCTACAACTACACCCCACCATCTTATAATAACAACTATATTTCACCCACATCAGACCTCTTAGAAAGACAAGATAAGAATGACTTACCTGCAGGAGCCACAGAAGTAGATCCACTAGACAATGTAGTGGTTGATGTAGAGTCTGAAGAAGAGAACACTGAGGATAAGAATAAGGAAGACCAGAAAGAAATTTCCTTAGCAAACCATATTCTTACAAATGAGAAGGGGGGTAAACCATTTATCAAGAGTGAGAAAGTGGAGATGTCTAAGATAGGGAAAGAGAATGTTAAGAGTGAGAAAGATGAGACCTCTAAGACAGAGAAGGAAAAGGTACAGGGAGTTCACTATATGCAAACTACTGTTGTAAATACCTGTACTTGTCAACAGAACAAGCCCCATCAACATTATAACATTAGGGGAAATCAGAGAAATAGAAATAACCTGTGGGCTCAAAAATAAGGAATTGATCTAAGCAAAATCAATAGACCAAAGCCTTGTTTTATTTGTGGCAAGTTGAATCACTTAGCCAAACACTGTTATTTCAATCCTGTTAACCAAAGAATTACTTTTCAAAGACAAATACGAAATTCTGTTGGTTATAGGAAGCAATCAAGATATTCAAGGAACCACATGGCTGATAATGTGAGAACATCATCTATGAAATCTCATATTCAGAATAAGTTTGCTAAAGCAAAAGAAAATACTCCAATCAAATCAAGGAGTAACTCACAGAATAGGAAAGCAAACAACTTTGTCAAAATTTGGGTTCCAAAAGTCAAGAAACCTGTTAGTACTGCTATCTCAAATAGTACTGCTAACAGAAATAGTGTTGCTGATAGCAATACTACTGCTAACCAAGTTAGTACTGCTACCAGTGTTAATATTGTCAAGCCTATAATTATGACAAAGTATTCCAGCCATGAGATTCCTAATTCTAATCATCTCATCGATACCAAGCTTTCTAAGCATGATTATGTTGATGAGAAAGGGCAACCCAAGACCATATTGGCATGGGTTCCCTCAAGACACTAACTGTTTTATCTTATGTGCAGGGCAATCAACAGCTCAAGAGGAAGAACATTTGGCATGTAGATAATGGTTGCTCTAGGCACATGACAGGTAACATGGACTGCCTTCAAAATTTCAAAAGGTTTGATGGAGGACGTGTTGCTTTTGGTGACAATCCAACAGGAGGTAAGATAAGTGGTAAAGGTATGGTTTCAAAAGGTAAGATGACTTTTGAAGATGTTTACTATATTGAGTAATTAAGATACAACCTATTAAGTGTATCACAGGTTTGTGACAAGAAACATAGTATATTATTCAGTGATATTGAATATATTATTCTTGCTCCAGGATTCAAGGTAGTTGATGAAAATATGATATTACTTAGAACTCCTAGAAAGGATAATGTTTATTGTTTGGACTTAGAGAGTGTATCATCTGATTCATCACTAAACTGTCTGTTTTCAAAAGCTTCTTTAAATGAATCGTCTCTTTGGCATAGAAGGATGTGTCACATGAATTTTAAAACTATGAACAAACTTGTGAAAAACAACCTTATCAGAGGTTTGCCTCAAAAAGTGTTTTCATGTGATGATCATTGTGTTGCATGTCTTAAAGGCAAGCAGCACAAAACTTCTCATAAGTCTAAAAAAATAAACACAATCTCTTCACCCCTTCAGTTATTGCATATGGATATTTTTGGTCCTACAAATGTGATGAGTATTGGTAAGAAATCCTATTGCTTAGTCATTATTGATGACTTCTCTAAATTTACTTGGGTATATTTTCTGAGGACTAAGGATGAGACAAGTGGACTGATCAAATCCTTTGTCCTTAGTATTGAAAACCAAACAAATTTAAGAGTTAAAGTCAACAGATCTGATAATGGAACTGAGTTTAAAAACAGTGACTTAAACAACTTTTGTGAGACTAAAGGTATTGAGAGACAATTCAGTGCTCCTAGGACTCCTCAACAGAATGGTGTTGCAGAGAGTAGAAATAGGACATTGATTGAGGATGCTAGATCTCTGTTGGCAGATTCAAAGCTACCCATTACTTTTTGGGCAGAAGCAGTTAATACTGCATGCTATGTCCAAAATAGAGTTCTAGTAGTCAAATCCCAAGGTAAGACACCTTATGAACTTTTCAACAAGAAGAAACCATTTATTAGATTTTTCAAACCTTTTGGGTGTCCTTGCACAATTCTCAACACCAAATCTCATTTAGGCAAGTTTGAAAGCAAAGCTGAGGATGGATTTCTTGTTAGATACACCTCCCAGAGTAAGGCATACAGAGTATTCAACAGTTCTTCCAAGATTATAGAGGAAAGTAACAATGTCAAATGCAATGAGAACACACCAAATCAAATTGGTACAGGTCCTGATTGGCTGCTTGACATTGATTCACTCACTAATTCTTTGCGTTTTAGTAATGTGCAAATTGCAGGAACAAGTTCAGCAATGGTACAAGCACAGAGACAAGAGTTTGTGCTGTTCCCTATACCTACAGTTGATCTTGTTGAATTTTGTCATCAAGAAAAGAAGGATGATTTAGAAACAAAGGATTCCGAATGAGAACAAGATGAAGATGCTAAAGGTGATGAAGAGGATAAAGGTGGAAAAGAGGATCCTCATCCTTCAGGTTCAGGAAACACAGGTCCTGAAATGCCCATATTGTTAGAAGATGATACTGATGATGAAAATTCTTCAGTTTTTGGTGGAAACACTCGTGAAAAGAATGACTCCAATCTTGATGCAAATATTAATGAGGAGGCTGTCTATCAATCAAGAACTCAGAAGAATCATCCTCCTCAGTTGGTAATTGGTGATATCAATTCCCCCATAATCACAAGGCATCAAAGTAAGTTAGGAGGATTGAAAGACTTACAGTCAGGTTTGTTGTCCTGTTTTCTATCCCAAATTGAACCCAAGAAGGCTTATGAAGCAATGAAAGACCCAAGCTGGATAGAAGCAATGCAAGAGGAGTTGCTGCAATTTGTAATGCAAAATGTGTGGGATCTGGTTGATCTTCCACAAGGACACAGGGCAATTGGAACTAAATGGATCTTCAGGAATAAGAAAGATGAGAGAGGGATAGTGATAAAGAATAAGGCTAGACTTGTGGCACAAGGGTACACACAAGAAGAGGGGATAGACTATGAAGAAGTGTTTGCACCAGTAGCCAGAAATGAGGCAATTAGGCTGTTTCTAGCCTATGCTTCTTTCATGAAGTTCAGAGTATATCAGATGGAAGTTAAGAGTGCATTCCTATATGGGAAAATTGATGAAGAAGTGTATGTTTGTCAGCTTCCAGGGTTTGAGAATCCTAACTTTCCTGACAAAGTATACAAATTAAAGAAGGCACTCTATGGGCTACATCAAGCACCAAGAGCATGGTATGACACTCTGTCTACCTATCTCTTGGAAAATGACTTTGAAAGGGGAATCATTGACAAGACCCTTTTACTCAAAGGAAGAAGAAGGACATCCTGCTTGTACAAATCTATGTGGATGACATCATCTTTGGATCCACAAAAGATCATATGTGCAAGGAGTTTGAGGAGTTGATGCACAAAAGATTCAAGATGAGCTCTATAGGTGAACTCACATTCTTCCTTGGGCTACAGGTTAAACAAAAGAAAGATGGCATTTTCATAAGTCAATCCAAGTACGTGCAGGATATACTTACAATGTTTGGATTTTCAGAAGCAAAGTCTGCAAGCACACCTATGGAAACACACAAACAAATCACTGCAGATCTTGAGGGGGAGGATGTGGATGTTCATCATTATAGATCCATGATAGGCTCCCTCATGTATCTAACAACTTCAAGAACAAACATTATGTTTGTTGTATGTGTGTGTGCAAGATTTCAAGTTAGGCCTAAGCAATCTCACTTTCAAGCAGTCAAAAGGATCTTCAGATATCTAAAAGGACAACCTAGGTTGGGTCTTTGGTATCCTCATGACTCGCCATTTGATCTACTTGCATATTCAGATAGCGATTTGGGTGGTGCAAACTTGGATAGAAAGTCTACATCAAGAGGATGTCAGTTTTTGGGTGCAAGGCTAGTTTCATGGCAGTGTAAAAGGCAAACCACAGTGTTCTCCTCTACAACAGAAGCAGAGTATATAGCTGCTGCAAGTTGTTGCTCACAAGTGCTATGGATTCAGAATCAGATGTTGGACTATGGTATTACTTTTCTTTACACTCCCATCTTCATTGATAACAACAGTGCTATAAGCATTGTTCATAATCCAGTGAAGCACTCAAAAAACAAGCATATAGAAATCAGGTGCCATTTTATTAGAGATTGTAATGAAAAGAAGTTAATTCAGGTTTTGAAGGTACACACTAGTAACCAATTTGCTGATCTATTCACCAAAGCTTTTGATGTGGGTAGATTCACATTCTTTGACACAAGTGTAGGCATGATAAACACTGAATAAGACTCTTTTGATTTTTCTTCATGTACCATTTCTGTATAGATTCTTCAATGGTTGCTTTCTCATATCTCATTGTGCATGGTACTGCTAACCATGTGTGCTTAAGTGTTTCAGATTGTTTTGGTGACTAGATACTTAGTACTTCTGGACAAGTTAATACTGCTCTCACTACTACTTCTGCTGACAGTTCAAATATGGTTAAGTATGATTACTACTGCTAGGTTGTTTATCCTGCCAAACAGTGTTAATACTGCTGGTATATATGAATACTGCTGGTAGGTGCTATTACTGTTGAGATGTGTTACTACTACTGGTATATATTAAAATTGCTGGTAGGTATACTACTGCTGAGATGTGTTAATACTGCGGGTTTGTTAATACTACTGGTATGTGTTAAAACTGTTGGTATGTGTTACTACTGCTGATATGGGTTAATACTACGGGTTTGTTAATGCTGCTAGGGTACTTAGTACTGCTTTTAACTGAATCCCTTACCCTATAAATACCATATCTGACAGCCAAAACCGAAACGGCTCTTTGAATTTCCAGTAAGTTTTCATCCTCTCTCTCTCTCTAGAATTCTTGATTACCAGTGCGCAAACCCTAGTTTTTCTTCGAACCCTAGACTCGATCAGAAAGATGGCAGAGCTTGATTTCGTTGATGACCACAATGAGCTTGCAATGTTACAAAAACCCAATCAAGTTGAGGGTTTTCATGAAATTGTGGATTTCTTATCATCATCGCACATTGCATATGCGCTAATTGTAAATCCAACCATCTATGTGGATCATATGCGACAGTTCTCGGCAAATGCATCAATTCAGACTATTGATGGAAATCAGTTCATTCAATCAAAGGTCTGTGATAAACCTATCACAGTCACAGAAGGATGCATACGCACTCATCTTCATCTAAATGATGCCTCAGGTATTTCTACTCTCTCGAAGGAAGATCTCTTCCAAGAAATTGGTAGAATGGGGTATGAAGGTCCTACTGAGGTGTACAAGTTTTTCAAAAGCAAATTTTCACCTCAGTCGAGATTCTTTGTTCATACTATTCAACATTGCTTATCTCGCAAGACAACTGGACGGAGTGAATTTAGCAGTACAATATCTTATGCTCTTGTATGCCTAGCTACCTCCAGAAAGTTCAATTTTTCCAAAATGATTTTAAGTGATTTGCTGTCAAACTTGGATACCAAAACAAAAACCAGAAGATTTTTTTATGTATCCAAGGTTTGTACAAGAGGTACTGAATAAGGAATTGACGGATTTACCCTCTTTTAAAGAGGTGTATGTACCTAAACCTCCCAAAGGGAAGGTGTTTTCCAATATGATAAGGCCTAGTAAGGACTTTTCTAGAATAGACACACCATTGTTCTCTACAATGATGGTTGTGTCCCACCCACATGGTGAGGCATCAGGGTCACAGCCCATATCTGACCAACCCACTAATGACCTACCCACACCATTCACTTCAACTATTCATCCTCAGCTCCCTGTTGATAAGCCAATTCCCCCAATCACTCAAAAATATGCAAGGAAAAAGGTACAGAAGGTTCCTTCCCTTCATGTATCTACACCCAAAAGCCTACAAGCCCTCTGCTGGAGCATTCTCCATCAGAGAATATCTAAAGGGAATCCACAGGGGTGTCTCCCAACCCCGAGAAGGTGCTCTCTAAGGAGAAGGATGAGCATGTGGGCAGCTAGGCTCACACTATTGATTCTACACAAGGTGTGGATCAGGACAGTGTGAACATGACTAAGACCTTCCCCACGACAACTTTGGATGAGAAATCATCTATGGGACCCAGGTGCCAAGAAACCAAGGGGGTAGTAGGTGTTTCTACTAGGCAGAAGGCCTCTACTAAAAGATCCCATGATCCTTCACGGGTGGTAAACAAACGGGGTGAGGACAGATATAACTATGATGAATTGATGGAAACCATTGGTAATGTGAACCTGGATGTACTCAATCAGGGTTCAGAGATAAAGGCACTGAAAAAGGTGATCATTTCTCAACAAGGCCAGATAGACAAACTCAAGAAGATGGTGTTGAATTTGTTGCACAAAAAGAAGAGAAAGCAATTTATCTTGAAGAAAAGGGGAAGTGCTCATGATGCTTCCAAAAAGGGGGAGAATCAAGAAGTTGAATTTGATAAGGAAAGCTCAGTTGGTATGGAATTTCAATTTGAGGGGGAGATTAGTGGTAAAGCTGAAAAGAAGGTTGAGGAAGATCAAAGTGTGAAAGCAGCAGAAACAATAGTGAAAGCAACAGAAACAATAATGAAAGAAGCAGAAACTGTAGAAGCAGCAGTAACTACTGAACCAGAAGTAGAAATTGCCAAAGCAATAGAAACAGAGAAAGCAGCAGCAGAAACTGGAATGTCTATAGAAGAAATAGAGATTGCAGAGACTTTGGTGAAGGGAAGAATGACACTCCTAAGGCCACTCAAAAGGCTAAGGGAGTGGTTATTAAAGAAGGAGGCTCCGAGAAGAAAAAGAAAGAGGTCAGTCTGTTAGAGGCCAAGAAGAAAGAGAAAGAGAAGATGGTTGAGCCTGTGAAACCATTAAAGAAGCAAAAGCAAATAGATTTGGATGCAGAATTGGCAAAGGAGTTAAATGCACAGTTTGAGAAGGAATTTGAAAAGGAGAATGAAATCCAAAAGGCCAAAGACAGAAATCTGGCTTTAGATTTGGCAACAAGGCTTAATGAAGAATATCAGAAGAATTTGAAGACTGCTGCAAAGAGGGTTACAATGAAAGCAACCAGACAAAGGCAGCCATCAAAGAAAAGACAACCTTCAAAGACCTTTCTAGCTACACAAGAAAGAAGAAAAATGATAAACTTCTTGAAAGGATTTGTTGGAGTTCCTGAAGGGATATTTACAAAAATGTCTTTTAGTAGGATAGAAGACTTATACAAAAAGGAGATGGGCAAGCTTCAAAGAGACTTCAATCAGAGGGTTGAATTTGAAAGAATGATGAAAGAAAGACATGATCTGAATATTCAATAGCCTTTTCCTGAGAGTGAAGAAGGCACTCCGACTAAAGAAAAGGTAGAACTGAAGAAAGAAGAGACACTAGCTCAGAAGATTGGAGCTGTCAAGAGAATGAAGTCAATTGCTACCAAGACAAAGGCAAAAAGGCAAAGAACTGAGGAAGGTGAGAAAGAGCAGGGAAGTGAAAAGAATAGAGGTTGAATTATCAAGAACTACAGATGAACCGTCTGTGTCTGCTACTCCAATCAGTTCAAAGCTTCCAAAGATTATCTTTTGGGATATATATGTGTAGAGAAAGACAAGCACTTTCTCAGGATTAAAAGAGCAAATAACAGATTCGAGGTCTATACAAGTTTTCATCAGTTTATACGAAAATGCCCAAGAAGTGACTTGGAAGAATTTTATTCTGTTGGGATGAAATTGTATGAAGACAGGATCCAGCAAGGAGCTCAGGATGATACAAGGCTGATCATGGACTGGATATGTGTTATGTTTGAACCTGACAGAATACAACTTGAAAAGCAAAATGTGTTGAAATGGCATTTGCATAAGCAATGTGGAGTGTATGCTTTGTATATGTCAAAGGCAAAGATTGAGTACTATCAGGTGGAAAAGCAGTATAAGCACGATGAGATCAGATTGAAAGGTATGTTGCAACTGAAGCTGAGTGTTGGAAGAGGATCAGAAATGGAGAAGGAACTCATCCAGTTACTCAAAGGGCAGAATCAACAAGAGCATTAGTTTTGAAAGCATCATGAAGACCTTATTCTGAAGAACTTAACTTCTTGCTTTAAAAAGTTAAGTTAGGGGGAGATTGTTGGGTCTGAAATATGCTAAGAATGGATAGTGCTGCTGAGTCTTACTGATTACTACTTCTGAAGTTATTAGTACTGCTACTTGAAAAATTACTACTGCTAGTAGTATTAGTACTGCTTGAAGGGTTAGTACTGCTAGAAGAATAGTTAGTACTGCTTGGAGAGTTAATACTGCAAGTTGGAAGTTACTACTGCTAGCATGTTAGTACTGCAAATGATGAGAAGATACTACTAGAAGAATTAATGTTGCTGATAATGATAAGGATGGTTTGTTACGTGAAGCAAAAGAAAAGGAGTTGAAGATAATTATGGAATGGATGCTGAAAATCATTGTTATTTTAATAATTATCTTGTAATCTGTTTTATATATATAGTCTAGAAGATTTAGATAAAAGGGATACGTATTTTTGTTTTAGAGAGAATTAGCCTCAAGATTCTTAGTGATCCTTTCATTAGAAAAGTTTTGAACGTCTGTTGAGACTGTTCAACAGATTGAGGCTTTGGTTGTAATCATTAAGTTAATTCAATATAACTTGTGATTTGATTTCATATACTGTTTCATTGATTTCGTGTTAAAGTGTTATTCCGCAACTTCTTTAAAAAAGTTTCTGAGTGTTTATTTAAATTCTTGTTTTGAATTTCGATCCTGACACACAATTCTTCGTGAACATTATTGAAACAGGCAACTAGCCCATGCCAACTCTTGATAAAAACCCTACCAGCCACTCATTTTCTTCTTAATAAGAAAATGTTTCATATTTTTATAGGACACAACATATAATCTAACTGGTTTTCATTTGGAAAATCTGGATATTGAAAAAGAAGGAAGTCTGCCCCACCTTCGCACGTCGATCATGCACAAACGAGTATGTGTTTAATGACTGTTGTCTCAGTGGTTTACACAATGTTGAGCCTTATTAAAAGCAATCATCATATGCTTAATTCTTTCGAACACTTGCACGAACACACAAGGAAATTTGTTTTTCTTGTCATAACGTTCATAGAAATTGCTTTTTTGGTGTTTCGATGATTGAATGGAATCCCTGGGGGAGTGAACTTCAAAAAGCTCCTTTCCAATGTGTATTCATTATACATAGTGACTTAGTGTTACTGACAGGCATATTAACTGATTCATTTGTTGATTCAGGTGTTACATTCTTATTTTGTCTGAATTTGAAAAGATTCGGATGAATATATTCGTTAGATCGACATATAATCAGAGGCTCAGTGTTAAAAGATCAATGGTCAGTTAAAGACATTTCTTGGAGAAAATTTTGATGATTTCATGATGCAATTCTCAAAAAGGGGGAGATGACATAGTTCAAAGAAATGTTGACTGAAGAATAATTTGAAACAAATTTTGTTGTTGATAAAGAAAAGTTGGAAAACAAAGATTGCAAGACTAAAAGAGGAAAGCAAATTCAAAAGCTTTCTGAAGACATGCTGAATTTTACAGAAATTTTCTTTGAAGATAATTTGCTCAAGCAATCAGAGCTTTAACTGAAGATGATTTCTTTCAAGTGTCTGAAAGAGCTTTCTACCATTTGTGGGAAAGATTGTTACTATTTGTTGAAGACAGATTTTGTAAAGAATTCAATTGATTTGAAGATGATCAGAGTTAACAAAATTTAACAAAGTGGGAGATTGTAATTTGTGTACTCAAAGAGAGAAGATTGAATTGCTAAATCTTTTAAAGATGACCTTGATCCAAAGGGGGAGATTGTTAGAGCATAAATATATTGGATACAAGATCATAGAAGACTGAAGGTCAAAGCTAAAGTCAACTCTCAGCATCAAAGTCAAAGTCTAGTGTAATAAAGTCAAAGTGTAGTGTAATAAAGTCAAAGACAAATCTTGTATTTTCTGTTTTAATGTTGTTTGCGCGTTTTAGTGTTTAGCGTGAACAATGTCTTGCACGTTTGTGACTTTGTTTAAATAGTTTGTGGTGCGTGTAATCTTGTAAGTAGAGTTCAGATAGCATCGTAAGAGTATTCATTGTTAGAAAGAGAAAGTGCATTGTGAGCGTATATGATAATTCGGATATGTGATTAATAAAAGTGTTACATTTGGAAATTAATTGTCATCTTGATCATTACATTGTTATTTGGGAATAACATCGACCCTTTCTCATGCACGTTGATTCTATGTATAACTGTTGATGTCTTAGTGGTTTTCATTATCTTGAGCCTTATCAAAGTAATCATTATGCTTAATTCTTGATATTCCAGATTCTAGTTTCTAATCAATTAATCAAAACAAAAACATAAACAAGAATCAATTACCTGTTTTGATTTCACTTTCAATTCCCAATTTACAACTTTCTCTCTCTAGAACTCTCTCTCTCTCTGATATTACAATCTGACTTCTTAACTCTGTTAACTAACAAAACAAAACTGAAAAATAAAATCTATTTATACCAATTCCTAATACAAGGAAACTAAAATACAAAAATACAAATACATTTGACTTTTATTACAAAAGACTTTGACTTTCACTTAAGAGTTGACTTTCTTAGCTTTGACTTTCTTGAATTTTGACCTTCAGTCTTCTTGATCTTGTATCCAACAGATTTATGCTCTAACAATCTCCCCCTTTGGATTCAAGATCACTGTTTAAAGATCTAGCAATTCAGTCTTTACTTTAAAGCTCTGTCAGTATAATCTCCTCTTTTCTTTGACGGTATTCTTTCCAAAACTGTCGTCAAATGATTAACAATCTCCCCAAAACATTCACAATAATACTTTCAGACTTTAGAAAGAAATTATCTTCAGAATCAGCTCGGATTGCTTTAGCAAATAATCTTGAAAGAAAATTTCCTCAAATCCTCAGAAATTCTTTGATCTTCTTTAAATCTTCAAATCTTTACTTTGAACTTTTCTGACTTGGACATTTCTGAAATCATCTCTCAAAACTTTATCATTTCTTGATACCATCTCCCCCAAACTTCAAAATTTTAACATTTCTTGATATCATCTCCCCCTTTTTGATGATTTGAGCAACTATATCATCAAAACTTTTCTTCCAAGAAATGTCTTTGACCAATCTGATATGTCAAACTGAGCCTCTGATTCTGTGATCCATAACCAGGTATTCATCTAGATCTTTGCAAATCCAGACAAAATAAAAACAGGTAACTCCTGAATCAACAGATGAATCAGTTAAACTGCCTGTCAGTAACACGAAGTCACTCTGTGTAACGGATACACAATATAAAGCAGCTTTTTGATGTTCACTCCCCCAGGGCTTCCATCCAATCATCGAAACACCACAAAGACAATTTCTATGAATGTTATGACAAAGAAACAAATTCTTTGTGTGTTCGTGCAAGTGTAGAAAGAATTAAGCACGAATAATTGCTTTTTAAGGCTCAACATAGTGTAAACCACTGAGACAACAGTAGATAAACACAGACTCAATGTGCATGATTGAAGAGCGAAGGTGGGGCAGACTTCCTTCTTTTTCAATATCCAGATTTTCCAAATGAAAATCAGATAGATTATGTGTTGCGTCCCCAGAAGATATGAAACATTTTCTTTTTGAGAAGAAAATGAGTGGCTTGTGGGGTTTTAGCAAGAGTTGGCATGGGCTAGTTGCCTGTTTCAATAACGTTCACCAAAGAGTTATGAAACGCTAGTAATGTGGTTGCCCAGCTCAGAAAGTAGTTGGTGCAGAGTTTAATATTCTTTTACGCTGTTCTCACACCCTCTTTCTTTTAATCATTATGCTCACTTCTAACCAAACTCTCATTTACATTTTACCTCATCACACCCACACTCATTTCCTTATAGACTCCTCACACTAAATCACTAAGGATTAACTTCTTGGGTAGAAATCACTGGTTAACATGATTTCATAGAAGTTCATTTAAGTCCTAGCACAAAGAACCTTGTCCTATAAAGCATATTTTTGCTCAAATGGTTTATCTTGAACATTTAAGATATGGAAAACATGGGTCAGATATGTGTATGCTCAGAAAATAATTATGAAGATATGAGCATTTTTTTAAACATGGAAGTATTTTCAAACAAGTATATTGAATGAATAGGAATGAATGCAAAAGACTTGTTTGAAAATCTGACATTGTATGAAAAATGATCAGAAATGAATGATATAACAATCAAAGCTTAAGGTCAAGAATAATGGATATTTTGTACATGAAACAAAAATATAGACATTCTTGAAATGACGTTTCGAAATGAAATATCGCTCAAAAATTCTTTAAAGTACAAGCGGTTGAAACCGGTAAGAACATTCATGGTAAGAACATTTTAGACAAAAAATTGAAACCGGTGTGTGTGAATACTTGAAAGTATATAGAAAACACAATACGCAAGTATTAATCTTTGGAAACACACGGTTTGTTTATCAATTAAGCACAAAAATAAAATAAAAACATTTAAAATCACACTTCCAAATTATAAAATCTGTTTAAGAATCGAGAAGTGGTTTGAACATTTCAGAACATGTTTTCTATATCTGAAAGTTCTCCTTCTTTCAGATATATTATAGATTAAGATAAGAAATTTACCTTTTCGTGCAATCTTAGATCTCATGAAATCAAGCTGAAGTCATTAAGATATGATCTTTTAAGCTTCTCTCATCCTGCACAAGTCTCAAAGTCTAGTCGAAGCAACTTTATTCACAAATTTATTCGATAGTAAAAGACATAAAGCAGTAAAACGATTAAAGTACGAGTTCTGATTTGAAATAATCAGAAATCATAGTCTTACTCCTTTTGGTATGACATATAAGCTCCCCCTAAAATTATGCATTACAAAAATTTTGTCATTTAAGTAAAATGCAGAAATTAGTTATGCTCCCCCTGAAAAATAATGTAGATCATCTTTAATCTTCTCTTACTCCCCCTGAGATCATGAGCAAACATTTAAAGTGCAGATATCCTTCAGACATAAAGATAAAGAAAATGATGAAAAATAACAATTCGTAACTTTAGTAAGTAACAACCGATTACGTCTTAAGATTTAATATACCAAGCTTAGAGACAAGAAAATTAAATCTTTTTTCATCTAAGGGTTTGCTAAATAAATCTGCAAGTTGATAATCTGTTTTTACAAAATAAAGTTCAATTGTTCCTTTTTCTATATTATCTTTTATAAAATGATACCTGACATCAATGTGTTTGGTTTTCGTATGTTGGACAGGATTAGCAGATATTACGATCGCACTCTTCGAGTCACAATAGATTGGAATTTTGTCGAACTTGAATCCATAGTCTCATAGCTGTGTTCGCATCCACTGGACTTGAGAGCAGCAACTGGCAGCAGCTACATACTCTGCTTCAGCAGTCGATGTGGAAACGCATAATTGTTTCTTTGATGCCCAGCTAACGAGCTTGTCTCCAAGAAATTGAACATGACCTGAAGTACTCTTTCTGTCCAACATGCAACCTGCATGATATGCATCTGAATAGGCAGTCAGTTGAAAACCAGTATCCTTAGGATACCACAGACCAAGGTCTGCAGTCCCCTTAAGATACCTAAAAATCCTTTTGACAGCAGCCAAATGGGATTCTTTGGGAGCAGCCTGATATCTAGAACATAAACATGTTGAAAACATAATATCTGGTCTACTAGATGTAAGATACATTAACGATCCTATCATACCTCTATAAGTTCTAACATCAACACTTTTACCCGAAGGATCAGTGTTAATTTTAGTACCTGGTGCCATCGGGGTTCCAATTGGTTTACAATTTTCCATCTTGTACTTCCGAAGAATGTCCAAAATCTAATTAGATTGGTTAATGAAAATCCCCGTAGAAAACTGTTTAACTTGTAGTCCGGGAAAGAAATTCATCTCTCCCATGATACTCATTTGAAAACGAGACACCATGAGGTTAGAAAAGTTTTTGCAAAATTTCGGATTAGTAGAACCAAATATTATATCATCAACATAAATCTGAATAAGAATAATATCAGCTTTTTCCTTTTTGATGAATAAAGTGGTATCAACCTTACCTTTACAAAAACCGGACTTGACCAAGAATTTGGATAGAACGTCATACCATGCTCGAGGGGCTTGTTTTAAACCATACAGGGCTTTGTCCAAGATGTAGACATGATCTGACTTATCTGGATTGACGAAACCTTCTGGTTGAGACACGTATACTTCCTCCTTAAGAATGCCATTCAGAAAGGCTATTTTCACATCCATCTGAAAGACTGTGAAATTCTTATGAGCTGCGTAGGCTAGAAACATGCGGATTGCTTCTATATGCGCTACTGGAGCATACGTCTCATCGTAGTCTATGCCTTCCTCTTGCCGATAACCTTTGGCAACAAGTCTAGCTTTGTTCCTAATGACGATACCATCTTCATCCTTTTTGTTTTTGAATACCCATTTAGTTCCTATCACAGTTTTACCTTCTAGTTTTGGAACTAATCTCCAAACCTTTAGGGCTTCAAACTTATTGATCTCTTCTTGCATAGCAGATACCCAGTTCAAATCAGCAAGAGCCTCTGATACTCGCGTGGGCTCAATCTTACTGAGGAATGAGTCGTGCATACATTGATTCAAAGTCGCTGACCTAGTTTGTACAGGCTTGTTAAGATATCCAATTACTTGATGTAAAGGATGCTCTTTGGTCCAGCGATGCTCATGAGGAAGTGGAGTAGATATTGATTGAATATGATCATCATCTAGAAATCTACTTTCAGAATCTTCAGCTTGAATAATATGAGGGAAGTTTGCAGTTGAAGTCTCAGGTACAGAAATGTCAGTTGGAACAGCAGATTGTGGTTGTTGAGTTGACAGTGTGTTACACCCAACTGAAACTATTACTTCTGGCTCAGCATTTGCTTGTGCATCTTCAACTGTAGGAGTAACAGCAGGAATTTGAGTTTCTGACTGAACGGGGGATACTTGTTCAGTTATGACCTCTGAAGTGACCGGATGATTGCAACTTGTGTCTTCAGACCTGTCAGTCACAACACATTTAGATACATTAGAACCTAGAAACTCTTCATAGAAGAATTCAAATAATAAATCTAAATCAGATAAATGTGAAATAGAAGTAGAAGCGTTATCCGAATTTTTCTTTGTAGAAACAGGTTCTGGACTGATATGCCCAGAAGCTAATACTCCAGTGATCATGGGTTCTGAACTGAGTTGTTCAGAAGCCATTTCTTCATCGAATGTTACATTAACGCTCTCGACAACTGTCTTTGACTTCTTCAGATAAACATGGAATGTTGCAGATGTGGAAGAATAACCAATGAAGATGCCCTCGTCCGCCTTAGCACTGAATTTATTTAGACTCTCTCTGTCGTTAAGCTCAAAACATTTACACCCAAATATGTGAAAATACTTGATTGTTGGTGTTCTGTTATTGATCATCTCATATGGAGTCTTTTGAAAACGGCGGTGTATCATGGAGAGATTTTGAGTATGACATGCAGTTGACACAACTTCTGCCCACAAGAATAGAGGTAGGTCGGATTGGCTGAGCATAGTACGAGCGGCCTCGACTAGTGTTCGATTTCGCCTTTCGACTACTCCATTTTGTTCAGGCGTACGAGCAGCAGAGTATTGATTTGATATCCCTACCGGTTCGAGATATTCTTCAACTATCTTGTTTTTGAACTCTGTGTCGTTGTCCGTTCGAAGAAACTTGACTTGTCGTTGCATATTCACTTGGGTCGTCTTTAAGAAAGTAATGAGAACTTCGGGCGTCTCATCTTTTGATCGAAGAAATTTGACCCATGTGTATCTTGAGTAATCATCCACAATAACCAACACGTATTTCTTTCCACCTAAGCTTTGAGTTCTCATTGGACCACACAAATCCATATGTAACAATTCTAACGGAGAACTAGTGCTTGGTTCAGGATTCGGTTTATGCGGAGCTCTCTTCATCTTACCCCTCTCACATGCAGCACATAAGTGTTTTTTCTCATATTTCAGCTCAGGAAGTCCTTTTACCAATTTCCCACTAACCAACTTGTTGATATAACGAAAATTCAGATGTGATAATCGTCTGTGCCAGAGCCAACTTTGCTGCATTGAAGCTTTTGTCAATGAAGCAAACTTGATTGTCAATCTGAACTTTGGACAGGTTGATGGTATAGAGGTTTGTCTTTCGATGTCCACCTAAGAGTTCTGTGCCATCTTCAGTACGAACCGAGCAACTCTTAGCTTTGAAATTGTCTTCTAACCCTTTGTCACAGAATTGACCAATGCTAAATAAGTTGTGCCCCAAGCCTTCGACATAACTCACCTTACTTATCGTTATGTTGTTTTGAATGATGTCACCATATCCTAAGATAGGTGAAAGCTGATCGTTTCCAAATCTGACATTTCCACTAAATTTGTCTGTATAGTTAGACAATAAAGCTTTTTGCCCAGTCATATGCTTGGAATATCCACTGTCCAAGTACCACATATGCCGGGTCTGCAAGAGAAATCAGGAAACAATAGATTTAGGTACCCATTTAAAAACGGGTCCTAACAGATTAGCACAAGATTTTGGTATCCATTTAAATATGGACCCTTCTTTTCTTTGAAAAATTTTAAAAACATTTGATCTTGAAGAATAAACATGATAAGATCCAAACCAATCAGAAGAATTATGAGAATAAGCAAAATCATTTCTCCGATAATGATAAGATTTAGTAGTAATAGGAGATAATTGAATCAATTGCTTTATTGAATAACGCTTGTAAGAAGTTACAAGGTTTTGTTTATGAGAAGCATATTGACCAACTACATCAGAATCACTACTATCAGATCTAGTACAAGAATTATCAGAAACTGATTCAGCTTTCTCATCATCCTTTCTTTTTGGTCGCTATTCGGTTCTCGCTTTCGACCTTTTCTTCCTTATATCTGAAACAAAAGATTTAGATATATTAGGAAAATCAGATTTCTGAGATTGAGTTTTCTTTTGTGTACCAGTGTATTTCTGTTTCTGTAATCGCTGTTTCTTATGTTTCTTACCTTGAGCATAGTAATTAGCAGTTACAGAAACTGATTCACCAACCTTAGCTGATGATTTACCAATATTAAAACCACTTGGTAACACTTTTTCATTTAAAAGACAAGTAGAATGATCAGGAAGAGGAGCATTGAAGTCAAACATATCAATTTTTTCTATGCACCCATCATCAGAATTAAGAAAGTCATTTGCAGACTCAATTAAGTCATCAAAGTTATCAGTTGAAGTTTGAGGTGCCTTAGAAACGTTAGAACACTTTGTAGATGTGGTTTGAAAAACAGTGTTCTTTAAAACTGTAGAAAACATACTTTGTTCAATATCTATCAAAATTCTTTCATCAGATACAACATTTTCAAGCTCAACTATTTTGCTCTCAAGAATGAGTGGAGGAACATAAACCTTTGCAATTGAAGGTTTTGCCTTCATCTCAGAAACAGAATAACTAGCAAAATAGTCGTTTAAAAGAACTTTTGGTGTCTCTGAAAGATAACTAT
This sequence comes from Arctium minus, assembly GCA_954870635.1. Taxonomy (NCBI): domain Eukaryota; kingdom Viridiplantae; phylum Streptophyta; class Magnoliopsida; order Asterales; family Asteraceae; genus Arctium; species Arctium minus. The sequence goes on along the minus strand of OX941083.1, from coordinate 63,330,789 downwards.
TATTTAACTTTGCGTAGTTAAATGGTAGTTGCATTTTCTTTGCATTCTTTCTATTTTCAGTTTCTTTGGCCTCAACTTCTTCTGGTAATTTGGTAACAAATTTGGGTTTTAAATGAATATGTTTACCAGCACAAGCAAGAAAATCAAAATTATAAAGTGCCGGTTGTTTTCTGATAGCTTTCTTTAAGTAATGAGGGTTTTGAAAACCAAGACCCCATTTTTCCTTAACATCAGCCTCTTCGTTAGGTGCATTAAAAAAATGGTTTGATCTGTTTGTCCTCTTGCATAAAGTTTGGCTTCCAGACCATTTACCTTCTTATTCAAAAGCTTGTTTTCAACCTGCAATTTATGAACAGTTAGTGCAGATTCTCTTTTCTCAAACTCATACTTAGAAATTTTAATTTCAAACTCAGAAATCTTCTTTTCAAAACAATCTACTTGAGATTTAGAATCAGAAGCAGATTTGCGTAAAGAATCAATCAGATCTTTGTTCCCAATAACAGACGAATTAAGTTCAAAGATCTTCTTGTTCCTTTTAGCAACTCTTTCTTTTTCCTTTTTCAGTTTATTTTGTAAATCTTGAAGCTCAACCACCATGGCTTCCATTTTGGTAATGAAATCTTTCTGAGTAAATTTTAATACCTCATCAGATGTCTCATCATCGGACTCATCATACTTTACTTCTTTGCCCATGAGACAGAGATGAGTTGTTTCTTCTTTCTCCTCATTTTCACCTTCGGAATGATCCAGCCAAAATTCATCCTCAGCCATTAAAGCTATTCCTGCTTCTTGCTGTTTTGCCAATAGCAGTTTGTTCTGATAATACTGAGAATTACGAACTTTTGGCTTTCTACAATCTTTTGCAAAATGAAAAAGCTTGCCACAGTTGTAGCATTTGACTGGAACACTTGTTGGCTGTTCGGCAAAAGTGTAGTCATTCACGAACTTCTTTCTTTCATTAGGTTTCTTCTCAACATATCTGTTCTCTTCATATCTCCTTCCTTGCACCCTCTCTCGGTGTTCGTGATTCTTAGAACTTGATGAAGAATATCGTTGAGAATTTGATCCTGGCTTCTTATAAAATTTCTTTTGAAAGGCACGGGTCAACAACAACATGGCTTGTTTCAAACTTTCTCCATCATCACCATCTGTTTCAGATTCTGACTCAGAACTTGTCAGTACTTTCTTCTTCTTCTTCTTCTCTATCTTTTCTTTCTTTTCTTTCTTCTTCTCTCCAACAACCAAAGCAATCGGATCAGGAACCTTTTCAGCCTTCTTCTTTTCAAATCTTTTCTCCTCTACCTCCTCTTCATTCTGACGTAAAGTCTCATAAACTTCGTGAAGAGGTATCTCACTCAAGTCTTTCATCTCCTTCATCCTACGTGTATGTTTCTTCCATTCAGGTCGTAGGATACTCAGGAATTTGACATTGTATTTCAGCTACTTCTTTGTCACTTTATTCTTCGTCAGTTTATTCAGAATCAAAGTAAACCGTTCATATGTGTCTTCCAAACTCTCATTCTCTTTCGCTTTGAATTCCTCGTAGCTATTTATGCAGTTAGCCACTTTCATCTGATTCCCTACCTTGGATCTCATCATCATCTTTTGTAATTGATCCCACATCTTTTTAGCATCATCCTTGTAGCTATCAATCTTGATGTAAATCTCATTGGGAATGCTTTGAAGTAGAAGAGATCTTGCTTGCTTGTCAGCTTTATAACGGCTTTTCTTTTCTTCAGAGTACTGTGATAAATCCACTTTAACTGGTTTTGTCTTTTGTTCTCTTTCTTCATCACCATGTCCACTATCAGAAGAATCATCATCATCAGGTACTTGAACTATGATTGGTTTCATAGGACCTTCTGTAATTGACAAAAGAATCTTCTCCCCGTTTGCATGTCGGTCAATAAAATCCAGAAACCTATCCTTCCACTGCTCGTACTCTCCTTTGAACAGAACAGGAGGCTTGACATCAGTACCAATTGAATGTGCATCTTTTGAAGTCATCTTGTTTAAACCTGTTTTGAAAATATATCTAATACGAAACTAGAACTGATCGTTAGTCCAAAATATGAAATCACAAGAAAAAAAATCAGAAATTTCGAAGAAAAATTGACTAAGTATCAAAACTCGCAAGTCACTATATAACTCGCAAGCCCTTAAACTCCCAGACACAAGAAACTCGCAGAGCTCAAACTCGCAGAGTTCAAACTCGCAGATCGATGAAACTCGCAAGACACTGAAACTCGCAAGTGACTATTTCTTCTGAAACTCGCTAACGCCTAAACACGCTGATCACTATTCACGATAAAACTCGCTAACAGAGGCGTGCGCGTTTCCAAAACTCGCTTGTCAAAGCTTGCGCGTTTGAACAAAACTCGCTAGCTTTACTTGTAAACTCGCACGTCGAAAGAACTTGTAGAACACTATTCACGATGAAACACGCAGATTGAGACGTGCGCGTTTCTAAAACTTGCTAGTCAAAACTTGCGCATTTTTATAAAACTCGCAGAACACTATTCTTCTTCAAACTCGCATCCTTCAAGTAACGCGTTTGTAGAACTCGCAGATCACTACATGCGCGTTCTGGTCCTTAGAAAAATTTTCTCACTTTTTCAAACTCGCAGACTTCGATCAGCGAGTTTCTAGAACTCGCAGATTGTTACTTGCGTGTTTGATACCAAAATCTTCCCTTCAACTTGCGCGTTCTTGAGGATGAATCTTGCGCGTTTGTCCGATGAACTTGCGCGTTCTGGAGATCTAGCGCGTTCTTCAGAAAGTCGACCCAAAAATTGATTTTTCCATCTGTTTTCGATCTAAACTTTTGTGAATTGGTCTAAAACTTTGAATTGTTGCTCGATTACAATACTGGAACGTATTACAACACACAAATTACAAAAACAAACTCAAATTGTAACATATTGATGCGATTTACAGTGCTCAAGAACTCGTGAACAGAAAAACATCAATTACAACAAATTTAAGATCAAATACAGTGCAATACTGAAATTAAACCATACAAACTCGATCTAATTCAATTAACAATCATAAGCTGATCAATTACAACACCTAATTCGCACTAAAAACTCAGAATTCGAACCACACTTTTTCTATTTCTTGATCTGATTTCACTATTGGATCTGCTCTGATACCAATTGTTATTCCAGATTCTAGTTTCTAATCAATTAATCAAAACAAAAACATAAACAAGAATCAATTACCTGTTTTGATTTCACTTTCAATTCACAATTTACAACTTTCTCTCTCTAGAACTCTCTCTCTCTCTCTCTCTACGAATCTCTCTCTCTCTGATATTACAATCTGACTTCTTAACTATGTTAACTATCAAAACAAAACTGAAAAATAAAATCTATTTATACCAATTCCTAATATAAGGAAACTAAAATACAAAAATACAAATACATTTGACTTTTATTACAAAAGACTTTGACTTACACTTAAGAGTTGACTTTCTTAGCTTTGACTTTCTTGAATTTTGACCTTCAGTCTTCTTGACCTTGTATCCAACAGATTTATGCTCTAACAATTCTTTCATATACAAGCACAAACATACAGAAAATTTGTTTTTCTGTTAGAACGTTCATAGATTAACCTTGTGTTTTTCGATGATTGAATGTAAGTCCTGGGGAGTGAACATCACACAAGCTCCTTATATAGTACATTTGTTGTACTAAGTAACTTTGTGTTACTTACAGGCATCCTAATTGTTTCATCTGTTGATTCAGGTTTACTATTCTTAATATGTCTGAATTTGAAAAGATTCGGATGAATACATCTTATGAATTGATTGCAGCCTATTAGATCAGACGGAGAATGTTCATAAAATTATTTGGGGGAGATTGTATATTTTCCTACTTGGGGGAGAATATCTTTGTTTCTCATGAAGACTGTGCTTATTTGTTATTTGGGGGAGATATTTCAAGATTTCAATGTCAGATCAATTTCGAAGAGAAAGCAAAGTCAAGTGATATGTGATAAAAAGGGGAGAAAGTAAAGTCAGATTGTTAATTTTTCAAAAGGGTTCTGAATCATCATACTTAACTGGATCACCCATTAAGCACATGTGGGCTTCTTCTTCTTTCTCTTCCTCAACATCTGAATGATCTAACCAATATTCGTCTTCAGCCATTAATGCCTTGCAAGCTTCCTGTTGCTTGGCTAAGAGCATTGTGTTCTTGTAATATTCTGAATTGCGAACCTTTGGCTTTCGACAGACTTTAGCAAAATGACCAACCTTGCCACAGTTGTAGCACTTGATCAGATCATTAGCTTTCTTTTCAGCACCAGTATAAGCATTCACAAACTTCTTTTCTTCTGACTTTCTTTTCTCTTCATACTTCCTTCCTTCTATTCTCTCACAGTGTTCATAATTCTTTGATCCTGATGATGAATATCTCTGAGAATTAGACCCCAACTTCTTGTTAAACTTTTTCTGAAAGGCACGGGTCAATAGCAACATGGCTTGCTTGAGATTTTCACCATCATCACAATCAGATTCAGAATCAGACTCTGAGCTAGAAATAACTATATTCTTCTTTTTCTTCTTCTCTTTCTTTTCTTTCTCCTTTTCTCCAGCTACAAGTGCTATGGGGTCAGATACTTTCTCAGCTTTCTTTTTCCCAGCTCTTTTCTCTTCAACCTCCTCTTCATTATGACGAAGTGTCTCATAAACTTCATGAAGAGGTATATCGCTCAAGTCCTTCATTTGCTTCATCCGACGAGTATGTTTTTTCCATTTCGGTTGTAAAATGCTTAGGAACTTGACGTTGTTTTCTATCTGCTTCTTCTTCACTTTGTTCTTTGAGAGTTCATTCTCTTTAGCTTTAAACTCCTCGTAGCTATTTATGCAGTTAGCCACTTTCAGTTGATTTCCTACTTTGGAAACCATCATCATTTTCTGTAGCTGATCCCACATCTTCTTGGCATTCGCCTTGTAGCTATCTATCTTGATGTATATCTAAATCGGAATACTTAGGAGTAAAAGAGATCTGGCTTGTTTGTCGGCTTTGAATCTCTTCTTTTGCTCATCAGAATATTCTGCAAAGTCCTTCGGAACAGTTTTCATCTTACGCACTCTGTCCTCGTTTCCATCCTCACTGTCTGAAGAATCATCATCAGGAATTTCAACAGTAGGTGGAATCATGGGACCTTCTATAATTGATAGCAGAATGTTTTCCCCATTTGCATGTCGGTGAACAAAATCCAGAAATTTGTCTTTCCATTTCTCATATTACCCTTTGAAGAGAACAGGGGGCTTGACATCAGTTCCAATTGAGAGAGCGTATCTGGAAGTCATCCTGTTTGAAAAATATGCAATAATAAACTTGAACTGACCGTTAGTCCAATAGAAATCAGAAGAATACAGAATAACACTGAAAAGAACTAACAAAGGAATTTCAGAAATCCACTAAGTCTAGAATTCGTAGGACAACAAAATATACTTCAAACACAAAGAATTTGCAATATTAGACTTAGAATTCGTAAGCTTAAAATTTCAAACAGAATTCGCAAACAAGAAAATGATAGAATTCGAAACATAGAAGTTTACGAATTCTATACTTATAAAATTTCCACACCTACGAATTCTGAACAATTCGCAAGATAGAGTAATGTGAATTCTAGGAATTCTCAATACACTGATCTGTGAATTCTAACCAATTCGCAATAGAGACAATTACGAAATATGTACTTAGACTTTTCAGATTAAACCCTTTGCGAATTCTAAACTTTTCGCAATATAGAGATCTGGAATTCTGTACTTGATATTTTTAAGGTTTTAATACTTTACGAATTCTTTGAAGTTTGCAACAGACACATTAACGAATTCTGTGAGACTGCGAATTCTATCCTTAAGAATTTTCAGAAAATTTCGCAATGCGAATTATGAGGCTTCTGCGAATTCTTTCAATATTTCTACGAATTCTGAGACATCTGCGAGTTCTCCATAGGTCTTGCGAGTTCTTCTTGAATCTTGCGAGTTCTTCAGATCTATTTTTAAAACCGACTCTAAATCACCCAAAAACTTACGTAGACCTCGAATTTTGATCTCTAATCTTGACAATTAGACCACAAACACACCTAGAACCAAAATCTAGCAATGAATTTTAATCTAATTAACAAACTAACTCAACATATTTCAAAAATTTCAAGAAAATTACAGTGTAATTGACAAATCAAACTATACAGATTCGATCGAAAACACTAACCAAGCATAACCTGATCAAATACAACTCGAAAAACACACTTAAAATTCAAAATTGAACCATTTTCAACGAACACAGTGTCGTGTCATATTTCTTGATTGATTTCAATCTGGATATAGCTCTGATACCAATTGTGTGTCCCTGATTCAAGTTTCCAATCACAATTTATCAACAAACAAGATGATCAAAACTACCTGTTTAGATTTCAATTCAAGAATCAAACGAATTACAACTGTTTATCACTTTCTCTCTCTACAAACTCTCTAAAATACGCGTACAAAATACTCTGGTCTTCTATCTATTAAAAACAAAATAACACTATTTATACCTAGCTACTAAAACAAGGAAACAAAAACAATACATTGACTTTGACATTTTATAACACTTTGACTTTGACTTTGCTGAGAGTTGACTTTAGCTTTGACCTTCAGTCTTCAGTCTTCTATGATATTGTATCCAACATATTTATGCTCTAACTAATTTTGAAGATAATTTCTTTCCAAAGTCTGAAAGAGTTTTGTGATAGTTTTGGGGAGATTGTTGATGATTATTGGAGATCGTTAATATCTTTCAGAGACAGACTTGGGAAGAATATAGTCAAAGAAAGGGGAGATTACATTGCTTTTGCCTAAAGAAGGAAATTTGTTGTAAAGAAGGAGATTGTATTGTTGAGCCTAAAAGAGAAGACTGAATTGCAAAATCTTTTAAACATGATCTTGAATCCAAAGGGGAGATTGTTAGAGCATAAATATGTTGGATACAAGATCATAGAAGACTGAAGACTGAAGGTCAAAGCTAAAGTCAACTCTCAGCAAAGTCAAAGTCAAAGTGTTATAAAATGTCAAAGTCAATGTATTGTTTTTGTTTCCTTGTTTTAGTAGCTAGGTATAAATAGTGTTATTTTTTTTTTAATAGATAGAAGACTAGAGTATTTTGTACGCGTATTTTAGAGAGTTTGTAGAGAGAGAAAGTGATAAACAGTTGTAATTCGTTTGATTCTTGAATTGAAATCTAAACAGGTAGTTTTGATCATCTTGTTTGTTGATAAATTGTGATTGGAAACTTGAATCAGGGACACACAGAGAAGCTTATCAAAGTGATGATTAAAGAGAGTTGAAAAGTTGAAGATGTTTGTATTTCAGTGTTTGCTATGTTAAAGAGATTTTTTGAAGAGCTTATTGCATTTTGTAGTCAAAGGGGGAGTCTGAAGAAAGTGCTAAAGTTGTTAAGATATCCAAAAGGAGAGATTTACTTAAAGCGCTATCAAAGGATAATCAAAGCTTCAAAGATTTGAAGATGTCAAAGTTGTGAAAGATTATTTGTTGAAGATTTTATCTGAAGGAACAAGACCTAAAGATTCGTGTCAATTTGTTTTTAATCTTGAATTCAAAGGGAGAGATTGTTAGATGTAAATTGTATTCAAGATTAAAAGGGTCTTTTTATATTGTTTTTAATAGTGTAAGAGTTTGTGTTGTAAAGTCAACTTCTGTTGACTTGGTATAAATAGTTTGTGTCTTTGTTAGATTTGTAGACACGTGCATTCAAAGAACACTCACATAGATTTCGTATAAAATCAGAGAGAGAGGTACACTTACAAAACACATAGCATATTGTAAAACGCACAAAATAAGGATATGACTTGATTTAGATTGATTGATCAATAAACAAAAGTTTCATACATTGATTGTGTGTTAATCGTGAGCTAGAATCTGGGATCACACAATCATAGTGTATCTGGATGCTTTAAATATGATTTTTCTAGCCTCCATTCTGTCTTCAAGGTGGTTGGTCGTTTGTTAGAAAATTCTTCATATCGCTCGAACAATCGTCTTCCTCTTCTACCACATGAGTGTGGTTTTCATTTTCAATGGATGATGTTGCTAGGTGGATTATTGGCACGATGTCAAATGAAGATTGACCAAGAGTCGGCCCAAGATTGGCTACTGCGTCAACCTGGGTGTTTTGATCCCTTGGGTTCTGTATAATGGAGAAAGGTTTAAAAACTTGTGGATTTTGCTTTAGCCACTTTAAGATATGTTGTCATATTGGAATCCTTAGCTGCAAACTCTCCATTCATTTGATTTACGACCAAAAGGGGATCACTTTTGACATGAAGTCCTGTTACCCCCAGGACGTGAGCCATATCCATCCCTGCGATTAAGGCTTCATACTCAGCTTCATTGTTTGATGCTTTGAAGTCGCATCATATGGAGTACACCATATTGCCCCTTGTGGCGACTTGAGGACAACACCGAGACCTACCCCCTGGCATTTAATGATCCATAGACATGTAGTGTCCTGGTCGCATCGTCGAGAGTTGCCACAGGTTTCATTTGTATTCCCAGTTCTGGACTGAAATCGGCGACAAAGTCTGCTAAAGCTTGCGACTTGATGGCCATCCTTGGTTTGAAATCGATGTCGCAACTACTGAGATAGATACTCTAATTCGCTAGTCGACCTGTCAGCTATAGTTTTCTTAAGACGAACTTTAGAGAGAAATTAGTCACGACAGTTATGGGATGTGATTCAAAGTAATGTCACAACTTCTTGGCAGTTGTAACTAGCGACAATAATAATTTTTCTATGGAGGAATACTTGGTTTCGGCGTCTAATAATGATATATGTGGCCCAAGAATTACTAGCATAAAACACATACAGATTCACACAAAACACTTTTGTTTATTACTCACAAAGATTACATCAAACCATAAGATTGAGTGTTTGTGTATATACTCAATGTGTGCAACCATGTGTTCTTACTCTCTCTCAATTATCACCAAGATTACATCTTCACTTTCACACACTTACTTACACGCCTACACGCTTACCTAGAAACAACACAAAGACTTGCTTATATATAGGTCAACATGACCAAGCAAGGTCAAACCTTCTAAGCACAATACAACACACACACAAACACTAATTACAACAATGACCCTCATTTAATCTTGAATATAATTTCAGTCTAACAATCTCCCCCTTTGGATTCAAGATTAAATTTTTTTTGACAATAATCTTCAGGTCTTCATATCTTCAGAATTGATCTTCAGCTTCGAATCTTTTCCGGCTTTGACATCTTGAAAACTTTGACAATTCTTCAAACTTGTCTCTCCCTTTGAATTAGCTTCTAACAAAACTTTGACTAGACAACCTTTCTTTCAAACTCTGACTTTCTTCCACTTTTTCTTTGACAAGCTTTCTTTATCCTTTGACTTTAATCATCTGAAAACTTTATCTCCTCTGAAATCTTTAAAACTTCAATCTGATCTTGAACTTTGATTATTCTCCCCCTTTTTAATGATTTGTAAGAATCAAAATCATTAAAACACTTCAAGGTCAGATTTGTCATTGAATGAATTTCCCACGGTCTGATAAACACATTCTTCATGAACTTTCATCACCCCCTTATGATAATAGACAATCTCCCCCAGATAGGAAAATTATTAATCTCCCCAAAACATGATGTGATAAAAGTTGTCGTCTGATCTGAAAGAGCCATTGAACCATGAATGTATTCATCTGAATCTTTGCAAATTCAAACGAAATAAGAGTTGTAACCCTGAATCAACATATGAAACAGTTAGAAATGCCTGTCAGTAACACAAAGTTACTGTGTACAATAAATGTACAATTTAAGGAGCTTGTTTGATGTTGACTCCCCAGGATTTCCATTCAATCATTGAAAAACACAAGGTAATTCTATGAATGTTCTGACAGAAAAACAAATTCTCTGTATGCTCGTGCTTGTGTTTGAAAGAAATAGCACAATGATTGTGTTTCATAAGGCTCAAAGTATGTAAATCACTGAGAAAACAATGATTGTACATGGACTCAACGTGCATGAGAAAGGGTCGAAGGTGGGGCAACTTTCCTTCTTTTTCAATATCAGTATCTTCCAAGTGAAGATCCGATAGATTATGTGTTGCTTCCCCAGAAAATATGAAACATTCTCTTTTTAATAAAAGAATGAGTAGCTTGTGGGGTTGTATGCAAGAGATGGCATGGGTTATTTGCCTATTTCAATGATGGTCACCAAAGAAATGTGAACCAATCAGTAATGTGGCTGCCCAGCTCAGAAAGATGTTTGGTTCAGAGTTCTAATATTCTTTTAACTCTGTTCTCTCACCCTCTTTCTTTTAATCATATAAGCTCACATCTAACCAATCTCTCATTTCCATTTTACCTCTGCTCACTCCCACACTCAATTCTTTTAGACCCCTCTCCCCTCAATCACTGAAAGGATTTCTTCCGGGCTAGGAAACACTGGTTATCATGAATCCATGGAAGATCTTATTAAGCACTCACACTGATTCCCATGTTCCTAAAAGTACATGTTGTTCAATGATTTTCTTGACATATAAAGCACAAGAAATCATATGTCAGTGTATATATGCTCATCAAAGATCAGAAATGAAATTTGAGCATTTTAAACATTTAAGATATCTCAAAACTTTATACGAATGAATAACCAAGAAAGAATAGAAATGTTTTGAGAATCTGACAATGATTAAGATCAGATCAAATTATCATGAAGAAAAAATATTTGGGAATTCAAAGACGTATGTTGTTTATATGAACAATATATAAACATATTAACAATGAAAGCACATTAAAAATGAAATGACGTTTGATTCAAACAACTGTGAATATCAAACAACGGGAGTATTACCATAGAAAGATATATCATTTGATACATGGTAATAACATAATCAATTTGAAAATACTGAACCAGTGTGTGTATGAATACTCGACAAAGTATATAGAAAAGAAAATACACAAGTATTATTCTTTAAAGAACACACGGCCAGATAAACAATAAAAGTATCCAAAAATCATTTAAAATTCACACTTCTCAAATCAGAAAAACATTTTAAGATCGTGAAGTGGTTTGAACATTTTAACACCATTTTTCACAAGTGAAAGTTCTTCTTTCACAAGTGTTAGAGTATAAGGATTAGAATAATATACCTGTAGATCAGAATCCTTAACTCCCCCTGGAATGAATATAGCAATTAAAGTATACTTGAATAGATATCCTCCCTCTTGATATCTGTAAAACATCAATCTTTTTAGAAATATTATTATAAAAGATATAGCAATATAATATCTAAACTCCCTTTCAAACGAAAAACTTCCTGAAAAGATATAATCATGAAAGAATCCTTCAGAAGAAAACATTTGAATAAGGGTTTTGAACTGAATTGTCCAAAAGCCATTTTCACAAAAAAATTCCTGCAAGAATTTTTTTTTTGGTAATCATTATAAAAATGATTCTGCTTTAGTCAGTCAACATATGATGAAATATCCAAAATATATGCAAATAACGCACAAGTTTAGAAAACTCCCCCTAGAATCATGAAGTAGCGTTTAACATACCAAGTTTCTAACTAAAAAGTTAAACCTCTTTTCATCCAACGGCTTGGTGAAAAGGTCAGTCAACTGATAGTCTGTAGTCACAATGTGCATCTCGATATCGCCCTTTTCGACATGATCCTTTATAAAATGATATCGCACGTTGATGTGTTTCGTCTTGGAATGCTGCACTGGATTGGCTGTTATCGCAATCGCACTCTTAGAATCACAGTAGATAGGGACTCATTGGTAAGTATAACCAAAATCTTTTAACTGTGTTTTCATCCAGAGGACTTGTGAACAGAAGCTTGCGGCAGCTACGTATTCAGCCTCGGCTGTGGATGTAGAAACACAATTTTGTTTCTTAGATGTCTAGTTTGCATCCTGCATGATCAGCATCAGTATAGGCAGTTAAATCAAAAGACGAACCCTTAGGATACCAAAGGCCTAACTCGGTAGTACCTTTAAGATATCTAAGAATCCGTTTAACACCGACCAAGTGTGATTCCTTTGGGTTGGCCTGATATCTAGCACAGAAACATGTAGCAAACATAATATCCGGTCTACTCGCAGTTAAATAAAGCAGTAAACCAATCATGCTACGGTACACTTTTTGATCTACTGATTTGCCAGAAAGATCTGCATCTAAAAGTGTGTCCGTTGCCATCGGTGTTTTCATCACTGAACTGTCACTCATGTTAAATTTCTTTAAAATATCTCGAATATATTTTGACTGATTAATGAAAATGCCTTCGGGTAACTGTTTCACTTGAAGACCAAGGAAAAAATTCAGTTCGCCCATCATTGACATTTCAAAACGAGATTCCATGATTCTTGAAATTTTTTTACAAAACTTTGGATTTGTAGAACCGAAAATTATGTCATCTACATAAATCTGTATTAGAATCATATCATCACCTTGCTTTTTCAGAAAGAGAGTAGTATAAATTGTACCTTTCTTGAATCCTGAAGCAAGTAAGAATTGAGTTAGAGTTTCATACCAAGCTCTTGGTGCCTGTTTGAGTCCATACAAAGCTTTGTCTAAGACATAGACATGATTAGGGTTCTTCGGATCAATGAATCCTTCTGGTTGAGCAACATATACTTCTTCATGCAATATCCCATTTAAAAATGCAGATTTTACGTCCATTTGAAAGACAGTAAAACTTTTGTGCACTGCATAAGATAAGAAGATGTGTATAGCTTCCAATCGTGCCACAGGAGCAAACGTTTCGTCATAATCAATCCCCTCCTGTTGACAATAACTCTTTGCAACAAGGTGAGCTTTGTTTCAAACTACAACTCCAGATTCATCTCTCTTGTTTCTGAAAACTCACTTTGTTCCAATAACAAATTTTCCTTCTGGAAGTGGTATAAGTCTCCAAACTTTGTTTCTCTCAAATTGCAGAAGTTCATCTTGCAGCGCCAGTATCCAATCTGGATCGCGCAAGGATTCTGAAGCTTTCTTCGGCTCGAGAGAACTTAAAAAACTTGAATATAGACAAAAATTAGCTGATGTTGCACGCGTTTGTACACCAGATTGTTCATCACCAATAATATTATGAAGTGGGTGAGCTCTTATCTATTTCATGGTACTTGGAATTGGATGAATGTTGGGTTGAGTATTATCTTCCTCATATTGATCATATACGGCAGGTAAGTCTTGATCAACCCCAGATGTGCTCGGGACATCTTGTACAACCTCTTTTGAAGTAAAAATTTCCGGAGCAATAGAAGAATCACTCGGAACTTCTGTTGCAGAATTTGGATCTGCATTCACAGAATTAACATTAGTATCTTCAGAATGTATATGTGTAGATGTACCTGATGTGGTTGATATTGTGACATTTTCAGAAGGTCCTGAAATATCTGCTATTATGATTGGAACCTCTGAAGTTGATGCGGATATGCTTGATTTTTCAAAATCTACACAGATATCCATAAAAGCATCAAAAAATAATAAGTATAATTCATCTGTAATTTTATTTGAATTAGAAGACTTAGTCTGTTTGACTTCGGGTTCTATTCCGTCTTGAATAGAAACTTTCTGTTTAAGTTTGAGATCTGAACTGTTGTGAATAGAAGTCAACGTTGATGATTTAGCGAATGACACATTAATGCTCTCCATGATCGTCTTGGTTCGTCTATTGTAGATTCGATAGGCTTTAGACGTTAACGAATAACCAATGAAATATCCTTCGTCATCATTCTTGTCAAATTTACCAAGATTGTCTTGATCATTTAGAATATAACACCTGCAACCAAAAGTACGAAAAAATTTAATATTCGGTTTTCGACGATTAATAAGTTCATACGCTGTCTTTTTATGTCTTTTGATGACAATCGTGCGGTTTTGTGTGAAACACGCAGTGGCTACGACTTCAGCCCACAGAAACATTGGCAACTCAGAATAGGCTAACATTGTCCTCGCAGCTTCCACCGGTGTTCGATTCTTCCTTTCAACTACACCGTTTTGCTGAGGAGTGTAGGCAGCAGAAAAGTTGTGAGAGATCCCAACAGATATGAGATAACTCTGAAGCTTTTCATTCTTGAATTCCGTGCCATTGTCATTTCTCAAAGATATAACCGGCAATTGTAGTCGAACCTGGATTTTCTTTATAAACTCAATGATCAGCTCTGTTGCATCTGATTTGTTCCTTAAAAATTCCAGCCAAGTATATCTGGAGTACTCATCTATCATGACCAAAATATATTTCTTACCATTGATAGATTGAGTCCTCATCGGGCCGCAAAGGTCCATATGTATCAATTCAAGATGTGTTGAAGATGAGAATTCTGTCTTTGCTTTATGAGATGTTCGCTTCATCTTTCCCATTTCACAAGCGGGACAAAGAAAATTCTTCTCAAACCTTAGTTCTGGTAGATCTTTGATAATACCATGTCTCGCCAACTGATTAATCGCATCAAAGTTTTGATGAGACAGACGCCGATGCCATATCCAACTTCAACTCGTGAATCTTTTGCAATCAGACAAACAGGTCTTGATGCAGAAAGAGTTGGAAAATTCACGGAATAAATATTTGCATTCCGTTTAGCTTTAAATACTGCACGACCATCTTTATCTTCAATATAACAGCATTTATCAGTAAACCGAACGTGGAATTGACTATCGCAGAATTGACTTGTACTGAAGAGATTATGATCAAATCCTTCTACGTATAGTACTCTTTTGATTGTCACTATGCCATTTGTTAAAGATCCGTGTCCTCGAATGTATCCAGTAACCTCAGAATTTGCATAACTTACAGTACCGACAGGTTCCTCAACATAATTGTGAAGTAGATGCTTAAATCCTGTCATGTGGCGCGAGCATCCGGAATCGATATACCATGTATGTGGGGCCTGCAAAAAGAACAAATTAGTTCTGCTTAGGTACCTATATCCATATGCGTCCTTCATTGTTAGCTTTTTGCAATTCATCAACATCATTTACCTTAGCCTTAATTCACCACTCATAGCGAGGCTTAGGTACCCATTTCCATATCATTTTAACATTAAGATCATGAAATGTTTTCTTTTTCGAAAAATGATCAATCTTAGCATGAAAAATTTTAGCCTGATGTGTTAAGGGTTTGAAAACATATTTGACACGAGATGTTTTTCTGGCATCTTTAGATTTAAGATAAATGGAAGAAATGATAAATGCATTACCATGACAGTGTTTGCATATAAAATTCTTACGTGCAAATGTGAAAAGCTTAGATTTATCCAATGAAGTACAAGCACTCATACAATTTTGACATTTGGAAACGTTTGAATTTTTACAAATCAAACTATCACTATCACTGATATTACATTTATTATTAGCAACTTTATTTTCCTTCACATTCTTCATCCATTCTCCTTTACCGTTCTGCCTTTTTATATCTGAAACAGGAAATAGAATCTTGTTAGCTTTCATTGAAGAAGATGATTTTGGCTTTGAATTACAAGAAGCTTCTCCTTTTTCAAAAATACTCGGAGGATATTCAGGAGTATTAGTATAAACAACTGAAGTTTTAGAATTAATAGTCTCAAACTCTGGATTAGAATGAACATTCCAGTTTGGAGATTCAAACATCTTTTTATCTTTTAGATTTTGTTTAAACAAATCATCTTTCAAAACATTTAACTCTCTAGAGAGTTCTTTGTTTTCTTCAAAAAACTTGTCAAGTTTGAATTTGAGATCAACGTTCTCATCTTCTAACTCTTCAATTGTCTTTTGAAGATTTGTGATTTGTTTCTCAAAATTAGATGCTTGATTCACCTCAGAGTTTAATTCCATCTTTTCTATTATAGGAACAGGATCTGGAGCATTCATCATTTCTGTAAAGATCTCCTCAGTCATGATTTTTGAAAAATCAGAATTAAGGTTTTGATTCATGATATTTTCATCTTTTGAATCTTTTGAGGAATTAGAAGTGAATGAATCAGATAAAGAAATTTGATTCTCAACATCAGTTTCTGAATCAGATTCATCATACTGACACTGAGATTCAGTACTATTTGCTTCAACCTTGGCTGACTCTGTTGGTAAACAAGGAGAAAAGAGTGACGTAAATTCACTAAATTCTATCTTTCTTGTTTTGTAACTTTCATTCAAATCTTTATAAGCAAAACCAACAAACTTTAAACTTGAAATTGAATCAGCACAAGATGAAGTATCATGATTATCTGGTTTTGTAGGAGTAGAGCCATTTTATCAAAATTATACAAATTTTCTGGTGCTCTTTTCAAAACATTATTTGGTTCAAAACCTAAACCTTTTTTAACATTATAAAATCGGACATCTTGGAGTTTGTTTGTTAATTCAACATTGTTTGTCTTTCATGACTAAGTTTGACTTTCAAAGTTTTAAACTCTTCTTTCATGAATTTAACTTGAGCCTTTAAAGATTGAATACGTACCTCAGAACCACAATCAGAATGATCAGAAGATGATCCAATATCCTCATTCACTTTGGCCATCATACACACCTGAGTAAAGTGTGCAGATTCATCATCAGAACTCTTGTAGAACCAATTTTCTACTTCCGCCATTATGTTTTGACCATCTTCCACCTTCTTGGCTATCAGTGATTTCCGAGTATAATATTCTGAATTCTTTATGCGCTTCTGCTTGCAGTCTTTGGAAAAATGACCTGGTTTTCCACAGTTATAGCATCTTCCATATTTCGGCTCAGTTTTTCTTTCTTTCATTCTCTCTTCTCTTCTCTTTTCTCTTCTCGCTTTTCATCTCTTTTCTCGTACTTCTTTTCAGATCTTGGCTTGGACTTGTCTTTCTTGTAACTCTCATATTTCGGCTTGGAGTATCTGTTCTTACCAAAGCTTTTCTTAAACTGCTTTGTGAGGAGAGCCAGATTTTCAGCAAATCGTTGAATATCCTCATCTGAATTTTCTTCACTTTCAGTAGAAGATTCATCAGTACTTGAATCAGTGACTTCAGTGAGAAGAGATTTGGAGTTCCTTGACTTTGTCTTGTAAGAAGAACTGGACTTGAAGCTTGACCCTTTCTTACGTTCAGACATTAAGGCTAATGAATTTTTGACCATCTTCTTTTCAGCACTTAGCTGCTTTACTTCATCCTCATGCTGAGATAAAGTTGTGAATATATCATTGACGTCTTCCTGTGCCATGTCCTTAGTCATATGAATGTTGATAGCATAGCTTTTCCATTCTGAGTTCAAGTTCTTAATGAACTTATAATTGATCTCTGATTCTGACTTGTTCATTTCATTTCTCTTTAGATCATTCAATATCACATTAAAACGATTGTATATTTCCAACAAAGTCTCTCCTTCTTTCGCATGGAAGCCTTCATACGCATTTATACTTTGATTCAGCTTTGTCTGAATTGACTTCTTTGTTCCCTGAAACTGTCTTTCCAGTTCATCCCATAAAGCTTTTGCTGATTCCCTACTATCTACGCGAGTGTAGATATCATTAGGGATTTCCATAGTGAGATAGATAAGTGCCTCTTCATCTATCTTGTGTCTTGCCTTTTCTGCATCACTGAAGAATTGATAAGGTTTCGGCACATATGGATCTGGGATTTCTGGAGATGTAGCTGTGGCTGCTTGTCCAGGTACATGCGTTTGTGGCTCAGTTGGACCATGAATGATGGAATCCATATAATCTCTGTTCTTTAGATTCAAAAACTGAGTCATCCTTTTCTTCCATTGTGAGTAATCTCCGATAGACAAGACCGGAGGCTTCAGATGAGATCCCATAGAGAGTAATTCATTTTCCATGTTTGAAAGATGTATATACCTACACAAGATGAAAAATATTAGCTAGTAATGATCATTAAATCCAACCAATCAAGAATACTTTCGAATTTTTTTTTTAAGTGCAACACAGTGTGAAACGCAAGGTAGAATTGTGCGTGAACAGGTGTTGCGCAAACCACACTTTTCGTATCAAGTGCGGTACGCAAAACAGACTTTGCGTAACCCATATAATGCGCAAAATTTGACTTTGCGTAATGAGTGTGATACGCAAACCTTCTCAGTATGTGATACGCAAATCTTTTCAGTGTGTCCAGTGTGTGATACGCAAATCTTACTTTGCGTATGTACCGTGATACGCAAACAACACTTTGCGTATGTGTCGTGATACGTAAACAACACTTTGTGTATGTGTCGTGATACGCAAACAACACTTTGCGTATGTGTCGAGATAGACAAACGACACTTGTGCAACTATTGAAACCAAACACTGAATATACGATAAACGAATCTTGCGCAAAATACACTTTGCGTTTCGAGAGGAATACGCAAAGTTCAATCTTGCGTTTGTCTTTGAATACACAAAGATCAGATCAAACACTAAGAAAATCTCGATGAATGTTGCACAAACCAGGATGAACTTGCGCAAACCTCGGATGAACTTGCACAAACCTTAGATCTTACGCAAACCAACTAAAAACGAATAAATCCTCACCAAAAACTCATCTAGACCTCAAATCTTGATCTGAAAATTTGACAATTCACTCACATAAACATATCGAATCTAATTCTGATCATGAATTTCGATTAAAAACACAAAAATTGACAATTTGATTCAAGAACAGCGAGTGAAAACTCGTGAACGAAAACTTCTTTAAAATCAAAATTACCAACCGAGTACAGTGCAATTCTTGAAACAAAATATACAAACTCGATCGATTTCACACTACGAACATAACCTAATCGATTTCAACT
The DNA here is from genome assembly GCA_954870635.1 of Arctium minus. Taxonomy (NCBI): domain Eukaryota; kingdom Viridiplantae; phylum Streptophyta; class Magnoliopsida; order Asterales; family Asteraceae; genus Arctium; species Arctium minus. The sequence continues at coordinate 63,312,012 of OX941083.1, read as the reverse complement.
CGAAATTTTCATTAAAACTCAAAATTGATTTTGACTTCGGTGAACAGTAACATGAACAGAACGACTCAAAAACTTTCTTGATTTTTAAAAAGGATTTGGCCCTGATACCAATTTTTAAAAAGGATTTGACTCAAAATTGTGTTTAAAAAGGATTTTTAAAAAGGATTTTTAAAAACTTTCTTGATTTTTAAAAAGGATTTGACTCAAAATTGATTTTTAAAAAGGATTTTTAAATTGATTTTTAAAAAGGATTTTAACATGAACAGTAAAAAGGATTTTCAAAAACTTTTGTTTATTAATCACAAAGATTACATCAAACCATAAGATTGAGTGTTTGTGTGTATACTCAATGTGTGCAACTATGTGTTCTTACTCTCTCTCAATTATCACCAAGATTACACCTTCACTTTCACACACTTACTTACACGCCTACACGCTTACTTAGAAACAACACAAAGACTTGCTTATATATAGGTCAACATGACCAAGTAAGGTCAAACCTTCTAAGCACAATACAACACACACACACAAACACTAATTACAACAATAACCCTCGTTTAATCTTGAATACAATTTCAGTCTAACAATATACTTATGTAATAAATCAAAAATTGCTATTTTTCGTCCTCTCGAGTTAAGACGACACTTACAACATTGGGGCTGACAGCTAAATAGAGCTATAGGACATCATGATCATTCGTTTTCGTCAGTAATGGTGGCGACGCCATGTATTCTCTTAGATTTTGAAGTATGTTCTCATGGTCGTCTGTCCACTCGAAGCCCCTGTTTTTTCTCAAGACATTGTAAAATAAAAGACATTTAACTGAGGATCGTGAGATGAACCTGCTCAAGGCTGTGACTCGTCCAGTAAGTCGTTAGACTTCTTTGAATTTCGAGGTGACTTAATGTCAATAATTGCTTTGATATGATCGAGGTTGGCCTCGATTCCACGTCGTGTGATCATGTATCCCAAGAATTTGTCTGCGCTTACTCCAAAGGAACACTTTTTCGGGTTCAGATTCATATGGTATTCTCTGAGGATGTCGAATGACTTCTTCAAGTTATCGATGTGATCTGTCACTCATTTTGATTTAACGAGCATGTCGTCTATATAGACCTCTATTGTGTCTCCTAGATGTTCTTTGAACATCCTGTTGACTAATCGTTGGTATGTCGAACCTGCATTTTTAAGACCAAAAGGCATGACTTTGTAAAAGTAAATACCTTTGTCTGTCATGAAGGCGGTTTTTTTATCGTCACGATGCATTAGAATCTAGTTGTAACTCTAATAGGCGTCCATGAATGTTAGAAGTTCATGTCATGTCGTCGCATCGATCATAACATCGATATGTGGTAAAGGGAAGGGGTCCATAGGAAAGGCTTTATTGAGGTCAGTCTATCCGTACTATCCACTTCCCATTCTTCTTTTCTACGACTACGACATTGGCAACCAGTCAGGATATTTGACTTCCCTTATCTTTCCAGTCTTGAGTAAGTTATCAACTTCGTCATTGATTACTTTGTTCCATTCTGGAGTGAACTTGCGTCATTTCTGTTTAATAGGCTTAAACGAGGGATCGACGTTTAAGCGATGTGAGATGACTTCGGGGTCTATGTCGACCATATCTTCGTGCTTCCAAGCAAAGTAATATGTATGTTCGTGCAAAAAAGATATTAATGATTTCTATATAGCAGGGTCTAGAGACGAACCTATGAAGACAATTCTGTCTGGCTTGTCCTGATCTAAGATAACTTCTTTTAGACGATAGTCGTTGACAGTCTCAGGATCATCCTTGCTCTGTAATTTCTTGATGTTCTGCTTTCGAGGCTTCATCCTGACTTTGTAGTATTCTCGTGCGATCTTTTGCTCACTCTTGATCTTCTGGACTCCCCACGGTGTTGGAAATTTTATCGTCTGATGATACGTTAAGAGGATATCTTTCATGTCATGAATCTAGGGTCACCCTAATATGACATTGTAAGCGGACGAGCAATCGATAACATTGAACTTGGTCTGCTTGTTGGCTTCTTTGGTCTATACTGTGAGAGTAATCTGCCCCATGGTATTAGCTATATCTTTATTGAATCCCACGATCATTGTTGAGCGTCACACGATTTCTGTTTTATCTATTCCCATAGCCTTGATCATGCTAAGGAAAATGATATTAGCTGAACTTCCTCCATCGATCAATATCCTCTTGGTTGAACAGTTCCCAATCGTGAATTGTATGAGCAATCAGTCTTGATGTTTTTACCATGTATCACTGAGATCCTCTTGATCGAACATTATGAGCATGGCTTATAGTTCCAATTCGTGCTTTGGTCTTGATGACCTTGAGATCGGATGTTCGTCGGGCCTAGGGATGGCATGCCGCTTAGCTGCAAAATAAGTCAGACCACAAATGTCTGATCCTTCGGTCACACAATTCACGACCTTCGTATGTTCTAGAGAAGTTGGTCATGCATTAGTGCTCAATAGGTGTTGAAGATGTCCCTTTGGTACTAGGAAGGCTAGTTCTTTTTTTAGAGCCAAACACTCGTCCGTTTTATGTCCATGGTCCTATGAAAGTCGCACCATTTGGATTTGTCTTTCTTGGCTTCGTCTTTATAACTTTTATGCAGCCATTGGACGTTCAATTGCACATTCTTGAGAGCTTCGACTATATCCTTAGACGTTCCCTTGAATCAGAGATCTTAGGATACTGGGCCAATTTGGACGCCGAGACATTTTTATTCGTATCGAATTGCACGTATGAAATTTTTCTCGAAGGTTTGACCTTAGTATTCGGTCGAGTCTTGAAGTCAGGCTTCTTGACACTTAGTGACTTTTTGTCGCTCTTTCTTGCGTCGAAAGGCCATATCATCTTCGACCCACATATAAGCTAACGTTCTAGCTCGAACGTCTACAAAGTTCTATGGCGAATACTTTGTCAGATCTGTGTATAAGTCTGAACTGTCATCGAGACCTCGCTTATAAGCCTCGATTGCGGTATTGATGTCGTAATTACGTACATTGATCATCTCTGAATTGAAGCGATTGAAATAGCTTTCGACAGACTCCTCAGTCTTCTGAGTGATATAGCAGAGATTGCTAGTTTTTAATCCGTCTTGCAACTACTAGCAAATTGTTTGAAAAATTGGTTGACCAATTCGGAAAAGTTGTTGATGGACTTAGGATTGATAATGATCAACCATTGAAGAGAAACACATGTGAGTGTCGCACCAAAGCATTTACACAAGCACACTTCTTGGTACTAGTGGGGGATCAACACTATCCACATCAACTGGTTGTGCGATATGCTCTGTTGGATCCGTCACTCTAGAATAATTTGGGGTGAACGCGGGGATGTTGTATTTCTTTGGGACGTCGACCATGCCTATCTCATCGAAAAAAGGAGACGCTTGAAACCCAGTGCCTTGCTGGACGTCAAATGGCACAGTAGCTCCAGGTAGTTTGGAAAGTAGCGACAACATTTTTTCGTTTTGCTCCTCCAACAATTTTAATCGTCGAGCGACCGGATCGTCAAGACTAGATCCATTAGTCGCAAGGGGTGGTGCTGGAATTAATCCGGAATCATGAGATGTTATGCCAATCGTCGTGTGGAAACCAGTAAGATGTGACGATTCGGCAGCTTGACCATAGATTGTCACGGGTATCGTCGTGATAGGCATCGTAGGGAACACCAGGGATGGCATAGGCAACGTCGAGACCACCATTGTCGGGATAGGATAGGTTGCAGCACCTGTATTCTGCATCGGCCTCGGATACGGTGGCAGAGGTGGTTGCAAACCTGCAAAAGATAATTTAGCGGGTGGTCTTGGACCATTTTGAGATCCAAAGGGATTCCCTACGTTTTGATTGCTTAGAAGTGATATTTCCTCAGCTGCCTTGCGATTTTGTTCATCTAGTGCATTGATGCGATTGCGGGCAGCTACAAGTTCCATGCGCATTTGAGCAATAACATTGAAAAGAACTCCTTGTCCTGACATGATTCTGTCAATCAAAGAAACTTCAAGGAAATCGTTAGTAGGACGCACTCTTTGTTGAAGATTTTCTCTAGCTAGGGCCCCACGGTGGGCGCCAAACTGTTAATGGCAAAATTACCCAAAGATAACTTAAGGTCGGTGTGGATCTTTTAATAGAAAAAGCAAAGGATATTTTGACCAATTGTGCGACAGGAAATTAAATTAATGCAAATACACAGAAATTGGTGACGCAGAAAACCTCGTCAAGGGTAAAAAACCGCGAATGATAGAAGAGATCGTCAATTCACTATGGACGTCAAATGGGGACGTCGTCCTTTGGAAGGAGCAGTCGAGAGTACAATTAGTTAATATAAAAGAGGAAAGTAAATAGATCTTGTGATTGTATTGTTTGTTTCAAAGTTAAACATTTCGTCGAGAGTTTCTTTGAGAGAGAATAGCTTGAAATGCTTGAATATTTGTGCGTCTGAGTTGTGTTTGTTTGAGATCTGTGGAGCTTGTATATATATCTTGGTCACTATAAATGAGCCTTAAATGTTCCAACGGTCTGCATATTGAATGGTCTTGATGGTGATCTTCTGTTATGACTGTTGTCCATAAATGTGTATTAACCTGAAATAAATAGACATAGAGAAAAATATTCGCTTATGGTTAATGAGTCACAATCATTAGATTCCTTACGAAAGTCGTAAGATACTTATCGTCGGGGGATTATAGTCGTTGGTTGTGAGAAACTTACGACCATCTCCATAAGTGGCAACCATAGTCCTCGGTGTACGTGGTCGTCAGGACCTTATCTTAATACAAGAATAGTCTTAAGATTGGAAACGTTTAGTCTTCTGTCTTCGGTCGAGACTTGTGAAATTTTACCCAAACAACAACTGAACACCAATTTTGCTAGATCTGTTGATCCAAACTCTCTCAGTGATTTGATAACGACCCTTTTCTATACTTAGTGAAAATTACGTTTTATGTATTAGTGTTTCACCATCAGCAATCAAACTGAGTCTGTTCAGTATCGCTGATAGTCTTCTTATAAACATCTAGTATGTATTAGTGTTTCACTATCAGTGATCAAACTGAGTCTGTTCAGTATCGCTGATAGTTTCTGATGTAAACAGTAACGTAATCCCTGAAGACAAGTATCGCGTCAACAGATGTTCATAGCTGAATCAAAGACGAAGCTGCTGAACAAAGACAAGTCTACTAGTGACCTGATGCGGATATCAGTGAAGCAAAGACGAATCTACTTATACGCGAAGGAACATAAGGAAAACCTTCAGCGATAGCTGAACTTCTTTATATCTCTGAAGGAAGAGATATTCAGCGATCGATGATCACTTAGCTTATGCCTCAAGTTTCCTTTTGTCTCTCCTTGCATAACCCAGTACGATGTGTCAGAACGGACATACCTCTGCCATAATTCGTACAACAACTCTGTCAACTACACTGTTCATTGCCCGGCCGAAAGCATGTCTCCCAAAAGTCAGACTCCCAAAGCCAATCAGTGAACGCCACGTGTAAAGTGCCCTGCCATGCATTTAATGCATAGGGTATAAATAGAAAGATCACCCCTTCATCTCTATATACCATACAGTGTATGAAGAGTGCTCAATTCTTTAAACCCATATAGAAATCCTTGTTTTCTATATCTCTTAATCCCCCATTCTCTGAATTTCTTGTGCAACCATCCTAGTGTTTCTTAAGTTTGTTTAGATTGAGTCTGTCTTAATCTTATTCCGCAACAAACTTGTAAATTCTATTTTATTTATCAATAAACAATTTATTAAACCTTAAATTTTGTGTTTGTATTCAACCCCCCCCCCTTCTACAAACTTGTTAAGCACCTTAGGGACCAACAAGTGGTATCAAAGCGGTTTGTTTAATCTAATAAACAAGATATTGCTTTATTCTTTTCTTTGCTGTTCTAAATGGCACTTAACACAAACACAAACTACTATGATAATGGTTCACTTTCTAAACCTCCTCGATTTAGCAGAGATAACTTTTCTCTATGGAAAAATCGAATGATGCTATTTCTTGAAGGTGCGGATCCTACTATACCTGAATATATAGAAAATGGACCCTATGAACCTGTTAGAATAATAGTTGTTGTTCCTGCTACTGCCACCACTGAAGCTGTCCCTGAATGATATGTCGTTAAGGAAATAAGACAGTGGAGTGATGAAGATAAAAAGAAGGTAGGAATAGATGCAAGAACAAAGACCATTATTTCAATAGCTCTGCCTGATGAAGTTTTCCATTCCATCATGCATCTGAAAACTTCTAAAGAAATGTGGGAAACCATATATGTTCAATATGAAGGAACCACTGAAATCCAAGAAACTCGTAAGATTAACTTGGTAAGACAGTATGAAAGTTTCATCGCTGGTAAGAATGAATCTCTCTCTGACTTTCATCAGCGGTTTAACTGCTTAATCATTGACCTAAGAACTGTTGGTAGGACCTATTCTAATTCTGAGGTCCTAACAAAATTCTTAGAATGTCTTCCTGAAAGCTGGGACAGTTATTCAATATGTCTTAAGCTTACAAAAGACTTAAATTCTCTTTCTCTCAGCACTCTATATGGAATATTGCTCAACTATGAGCAATCGAATCTTCTGAAGAAAAATCTTGTAAAAGATTCTAAAGACTCCAAAAGCATTCCTGTTGCTTTAGTATCTTCAGAGATAATTCCATCTCAGCGATCTACTCTCACCATCACTGAGTTAGATTTTGAAACTGAGGATCTATCAGACCCTGATCTTTCAGAGTTTGATGAGTCCTTAGCACTCTTGACAAACTCTTTTAAGAGATTTGCAAGAAAGAGCAACTTCCGAAGAAGTAAGCCTCTCTCTCTTACTGAAAAGCCAAAATCAACGCCTGTTGATAAGGCTACTGCTACTTGCTACAACTGTGAAAAGATCGGACACTTTGCTAGTGAGTGCAGATCTAAAAAGGTCTTCAAACCCTCTACCTCAAGAAGATCCAGTGACGACAAATACCTAAAACTGAAGAATAAATATGAAAAGTTGAAAAGCTACAAGCGAAAAGGTAAAGGTCTCATCGCTGAAGAAGATGACTGGGCTGAATCAGAAGAATCAAGTTCTGATGAAGAAGTCGCTAATCTTTACCTCATGGCTGAGATTAAAGAAGAAGCAGAAGAACCATCTGAACCTTCTATAAGCTACATATCATCTCAGGTATCTATCTCTACTAATCCCTCTCTGCCTGAAGCTGAGAGAAGTCGCGCTGTTGATGTGCTGACGATTGACCTTTATAATGCTCTAAACGACAAAACTCAAGCTGAGAATAAAAATGTTCATTTAACTCAAGAGCTAGAGAAATGTCATGAAAAGATCAGAGAACTAAATCTTTTAGAAGAAAAGTTGAAAGATCAAGTCATTATAAATGAAATCATCAGCATTGAACGCGAACAAGCCATTGCTGCTCTAAAAGCAGAAAAGGCTCATGTTAAAAGATGCTGCAAATCATCAACAAAGATCTCTGAGATAATAAATGCTCAAACTCCTGAAAGTGATAAAACTGGTCTTGGTTTTTAGACACCTCAGGATGATCCTAAAGAAGAAAGTTCCTCGCTTAAGTTTGGAACTTTTGTCACCTCTTTCTTTGACACTTCTTATAATCAATTCTATCCCTGTTCTTCTTCAAATTTATCCCTGAGGAAAAATCCAAAGACACTAAGTCTGCGGATAAAGGAAAGTCCATTCTCCTTCCTCAGAAGGCTACCCGGAAAGCAAAGCTGAAAGTTTCTTCTAAATCTTCAGCTAATCAATCCTCTAGCTCTATGATAGAAATCTTTGATCTCTGTCCTCCAAAGCTAAAGATTGATCTTAAATACACGAGATCTGAAGAAATGAAAATTCCTCCCAGATCTCATGAGAAAAGTCTTCTCGGACCTGGCCCTGCTCATCTTAAACTTGCAACACCTTCTACTGGTCCTAAAACCATTTTCAAATACAGAAAATGTTATCACTGTGGTTTTACTTACCATATTGCGATTAAATGTCCAACTGCCACTAAAGCTGATAAAACAGCTAAAGTGAAGAAAAATGCCTCTAAAGCTGAGAAGGTCACCAAAGTTGAAAAATCGACCAAAGTGAAGTATACCACTAAGGTTAAGAAATTAACCAAAGTGAAGATCACCTCTGAAGCTGAATCTTCATCTGCCGAGAAGACTGCTGAAACTTCCTTATCCACTAACTCTAAAGGACCCATTGAAAAGTGGGTACCAAACAACGCTTAATCTTTCTTATGTGTGCAGGGATCAAAGGGCATCTGGTATCTCGATAGTGGATGTTCTCGTCATATGACTGGACAAAAAGACCTGCTCACTGAATACAAGGAAGAGAAAGGTCCCTCTGTGACCTTCGGTGGAAATGAAAAAGGATATACCCGAGGGTTTGGTGTCCTCAGCAATGGGACAACTACCTTTCGAAGAGTCGCTTATGTAGATGGATTGAAGCATAACCTTATGAGCATCAGTCAGCTATGTGATAAAGACTACGAAGTTCGCTTTTCTAAGAAAGCATGTTCAGTGGTGGATGAGAAAGGAAAACTTGCTCTCAGTAGTAATCGCAGAGAAAATGTCTATGTAATAGATATGGACTCTACTATCACTGAAAACTTATGTTTTCTCTCTAAGGCCTCTTCTGATGTCAACTGGCTATGGCATAAAAGGCTCTCTTATCTAAACTTCAAAACCATGAATTCTCTCTCATCTAAGGAACTGGTTTCTGGTCTTCTTCAGCACTCATATGCTACAGAATCTCTCTACTCAGCATGTGAAAAAGGAAAACAAACAAAAGCTAGTTTCAAGTCTAAACAAGTTTCCTCAGTGACAAGTCCTCTTCAGCTCTTGCATATGGATCTGTTCGGCCCTGTCAACATCCAATCAATAGCTGAAAAGAAATATACGCTTTTCATTGTAGATGAATTCTCTCGTTATACCTGGGTTATCTTTCTTCGCTGTAAGAGTGATACTCCAGAAGAACTAATATCTTTTGTTAAAAAGTTGGAAGTGCTGAATAATCTTACTGTTCGTTCAATAAGAAGTGATCATGGAACTGAAGTTCCCTGAACAATTTCTTTGAGAAAAGGGAATTTCTCACAACTTCTCTTCAGTAAGAACACCTCAGCAAAACGGAGTCGCTGAAAGAAGAAACAGAACGATCATTGAAGCTGCTAGATCAATGCTCAGCGATTCTCATCTCCCTACTCAATTTTGGGCAGAAGCTGTAAACACTGCATGTTTTACTCAAAACAGATCGCTGATAGTAAAGCGATTTGGGAAGACAGCTTATGAACTTTTTCATGAAAGAAAGCCTTCTATCAGTTTTCTTCATATCTTTGGTTGTCAGTGTTATATCTTAAACAACAGAGATCAACTTGGGAAGTTCGACCCAAAAGCTGATGATGGAATATTTCTAGGATATTCCTCCATCTCCAAAGCCTACAGAGTTTTCAACAAAAGAAGACAATCTGTGGAAGAAACAATTCATGTCACATTTGATGAAACTCGCTCAGCGAACTCTAAACCAATCACTGACAATGAAGAATTAAATGCTTGGATGTTCTCTCACTACAGAGAAACTGAACCCTTCTTCTCAAACCATCAGCATTCAGATCCTCCAGTCACTGATGATGATCCAAACATTATACATCCTAGCGCTGAATCCAACTCATGGGTTTCAGCTGAACCTCTAAACACCTTGCTACCATCAGATCTACCTCTGTCTGAAAACCTCTCTGATAACAACCGTCTGTCTACTACTCAACAGTTAATTACTGATGAACCTCAAATGTCCTCATCAGTAAACATCCCAATTGTTGATCCAACCTCTGAGTTGAGCAATCATGCTCCTGCTCAGCGATGGACCAGAGATCACCCAATATATCAAATTCTCGGTGATCCAGTTGCAGATATTCAGACACGACGAAGCTCAGGTAATATATGTCTCTTCGTCAATTTTCTTTCTTTAATAGAACCCAAGAAGACTGATGATGCCCTCAGAGATCCAAACTGGGTCAGAGCTATGCAAGAAGAGCTGACTGAATTCTCTCAAAACAAAGTTTGGAATCTCGTTCCTAGACCATCTGATAAAACTGTTATAGGCACCAAATGGGTGTTTAGAAACAAGTTAGATGAACATGGAACTGTAACCCGCAACAAGGCTCGACTTGTTGCTCAGGGATACAGACAAGAGGAAGGTATAGACTATGATGAAACCTTTGCCCCTGTGGCTAGACTCGAAGCAATTCGACTATTCTTAGCTTATGCAGTCTATAAAGATTTCATCGTCTATCAAATGGATGTAAAATCAGCGTTCCTCAATGGAAAGCTGAATGAAGTAGTCTATGTAGAACAACCTCCAGGGTTCTATGACCCTAAATATCCAAATTATGTTTATAAATTGGATAAGGCTCTCTATGGTGTTAAACAAGCCCCTCGTGCTTGGTATGACACTCTCTCATCATATCTTATCTCTGAAAATTTTGAACGTGGCAAGATTGATAATACGTTATTTTTCAGAAATATAAAAGGTCATATAATTCTTGTACAAATATATGTCGATGACATAATATTTGGTTCTAATAACCCATCTCTATGTACTCGCTTCGCTGAAAGAATGAAGACAGAATATAAGATGAGTATGATGGGTGAGCTGACATATTTTCTTGCTCTTCAGATTAAATAATCTGACAAAGGTACTTTTATCAGCCAAGGTAAGTATGTTAAAGATATGCTGAAGAAGTTTGATCTTACTCAAACTTCAGCTATGAAAACTCCTATGGCACCACCCCTGACACTTAACAAAGATCCTTCTGGAAAACCTGTTAATGTCACTACCTATAGAGGAATGATAGGCTCCCTGCCGATCTTACAGCGAGCTGACCTGACATCATGTACTCTACTTGTTTATGTGCACGCTATCAATCTGAACCCAAGGAATCCTATCTAATCGCTGTTAAGAGAATCTTCATATATCTGAAAGGAACTCCTAACCTCGGTCTTTGGTATCCCAAAGACACAGGGTTCGATCTAACTGGTTATTCTGATAGTGATTTTGCAGGCTGTAAACTTGACAGAAAGAGTACCACTGGTGGATGTCAACTCTTGGGAGGAAAGCTGGTAAATTGGACAAGCAAAAAGCAAAACTCAGTGTCCACTTCCACAACTGAAGCTGAATGCGTAGCCACTGGAAGTTGTTGTTCTCAGATCTTATGGATGAGAAATCAATATTAGATTATGACCTACAGCTATCAAAGATTCCTATCTATTGCGACAGCACTAGTGCTATCGCTATAGCAAATAATCCAGTGCTACATTCAAAGACGAAACACATAGAGATTAGATATCACTTTATCAGAGATCATGTGATGAATGGTGATATTGAACTTCACTTTATCCCTACTGACTTTCAGCTTGCTGATTTATTCACCAAACCTCTTGATGAGACAAGGTTCAACTTTCTCATCAGTGAGCTTGGAATGCTGAATCTTGAAGAATAAATCTTCAGCGTTCATGCATTGTGTCAGTAATCATAAGTTCCCCTTTTATCATTCTCTGATAAACATTCTGACTCTCAGGTATGTTTTTCTCAACTGAATCTTCATTCAGTTGAGATATTTTTCAAAATATAAACTTTAATCACTGAAACTTTCTTCAAATGATTAAAAGCTTTTTGAAAAATAAATTTATCACTGATATTTCTAGTCAGTGATTCTTTTAAAAAGAAAATCTATCCCTGTCTTTTCCATCAGGGATACATTCAAAAAGAAAAATCTATCGCTGACTTTTCTTCAACGATAATTTCAAAACTGAAAAATGAACAGTCTCTCTCTTCTATGACGTCATTTGAACCGACAATCCACGACATGCCTTTTTCTGACACGTTCGTCCATTGCTCTTCTATCCAATCAACATCGTGGGACGTGTCCATGTCATGATGAGCATTTGCTTTCCCGCCTTTCACATTCTCTCTCCTCTCTCACACGTATAAAATGAATATTTTTCCATTCTCATCATTTTTACGCTTTCTGGAAAAACTTTCAGAACAAGAATACTCTCTCAAGCATTTGCATCATCTTCTTCAAAGATCAACAGGTTATTCTTGATCTTTTTTTAAATTCTTCTCTTAAATCTTTTTACATAAACCTTCATTTATGGGTTTATAAGATTCTAATCACATAAAATCATTTTCATCTTTGATTATATTCTTTAAAAACCATTTTATTTTGATTATTCTTCATTCAAAATCCTTGGTTTTTCTTCTTGTTCTTGTATCTTCAAATTTGTTGATTTTCTGTGTTTCTTTCTTCAAATAGAAACTAGAAAATCTTCTTTATTTTTAGACTAAAATCTTTTCTTCTACTCTTTTATCTACTCATATTCAGAATGGCTCAATCTGCTCTTGTCGCCTCTAAGAATGTCAAGTTCGCCATCACTGAATCGGAGCTTCCAAAGAACAATCATCTCGCTCGTCTCGATTTTGACGGTGTCAAGTATCCACACCTGAAGGAAGCTGCAACATTCCTAAAGCAATCCTGCATTGCTTATGCTATCACTGTGGATCCCACACCCTCCAAAGCTCGTCTCCAGCAATTCTGGTTTACTGCTGATGAAACCTCAATCACCAACAAAAAGGGTGAACAGGTTCCTGCTATCTCATTCGGCACTCAACTTGGCTCATGGATGATGACTGCCCTAGGCCTGAGGAAAGCACTGCGTTTTCCCGACAAACCCATAAATGGATTCGAACCCTTGCCAACTGACGCTGAACTCATCCAATTCCTGGATGCAGTGGAATATGCTTGGGAACCCAAACCAAGGACAACAATTCCAAACAAGAAGCTGACTTTTGTGAAGAAGGCACTGATGCCTTCCCAGCTCAACTACATCTTCTCGCACTTCATTCAGTGCATGAGTGGGAAGAGTGGGTCACTGGACCAAGCCAGCAAGGTTCAAGTCCAGATGGCTTACTCAGTGATAGCTGGACGCAACTTCGACTACGCAACAGCTATCTTTGACAACCCTACCACTTACCTGAAGTTCCTCTACCCTACCACTTACCCCACCAACTCGGATGCATCTTTTCCGAAAGTGGGTCAGCGATCTATGGAAGTCAAGCCACTCTCCAACGAGGTAAGTATCTCTGAACTTCGCTCCCGACTCTCTCTCCTCACTTCTTCTACTTCAGCGGCCACGCAGGAGGTTCTTTCTTCTGCTATCCCTGCCGCTACCCCTTCCAAACGACCATCAACTGGCTCCCTTGGTCCTTCGAAGAAGGCCAAGGTGACCAAGGAGAAAGCTACTTCTAGCTCTATCCCTAAGGATTTTTCTCTACCAACTTCCTTGGATGATTTCGTGGGTCTCTCCTCCACATCCTCAGCTACAACCACTTCAACCGTGCCAGCGATCTTGGTCGCTGTCACAACAATAGTGACACAACCTACGATCTCAGTTCAACAACTTGAGGTAACTACCCCTATCCCTACATCTTCTATCCCCATCTCTAGTCCTTCTATTTCTTTGATCTCTAACCCTCCATCTATCTCTACTCCACAGTTTGGACCCATATGTAACATCCTGCCTGCCTCGACAACAATATTGTCCGCTTTGCCCCTGGATTTAACCAACGTGTAGCGCACGGATTTGTTTCCGGCGACCTGGTGAGAAACTTCCCAGGGGGTCACCCATCCTGGGACTACTCCCACCCAAGCACTCTTAACCTCAGAGTTCCCAGAACCTGACGTGCTTGTGGCCCCAAAACGCGTTGTTGTTAGGAAGGCCAAGATATTACTTATAACACCCAGCATCACTCCTGTCCACGGCCGATATGGGATATGCCTAAGGTGTTACAAACACCCCCCTTGGGACTCATCGTCCTCGATGAGGTTTGCCCCATATCCCGAACGGCACAGGAGTGGCTCTGATACCATCTTTAAATTCCTTTTCAGCTAGGTTTAGGGTACAGTTCAAAATTACATCCTTGACCCTAACTTCTTGTCCATTAGCAAATTCGATGGCATAAATTTCTTTTAACTTTTGGGGTTTTCGATTAATTTTGATCTAAAATTTAGTGATACGAAACTTCTATCTGCCCCGACATCAAATAATACAGATGCAGGATGATTATTTAAGAGAAACGTACCCGTAATCACATCACATCTGGGTTTTGCCTTGCTTCCTCTGCCCCAATTTCAAATACTCGACCCCGTGCCTGACCTCTTTGATTCCCTTGGTTGGCCGGTTGAGCTTGATTAAGAGTCAGCCTTCTGTTCATCTTGGGGCAGGTGTTCTTGAAGTGATCCGGACTTCCACACTCAAAACAAACTCGTCTTCCCCCAATCTTACAATCCTTCGCATAATGACCCCCTCTGTTGCATTTGTGACAAATAATACAATTCCCAGTGTGATGATTGTTACACTTGTCACATTTTGGATACGTTCCTTTTCCTTTGTCAGTAGCCTGAGCTTGGATTCCATAATTCCCCACTATTCTTTGCTCCTTTCCTCGGCTCCTGTCAAACTGTCTCCCTGAAGTTTCCTCAATCTTCCTCTTTCCCTTAGCCTTGTCATTAGTGAAAAGTCCCGAACGGTTGGCATTGTTGGTAAGTTTGGTTGCTAAGTTTACTGCTTCTTGGAGGGTTTTTGGATTTCCCGAAGTCACATCCCCTCGGATTAATGGAGCTAAACCCCAGATATATTTGTCCACTCGATTCTCTTCTGGTGTTACCAAATGTGGTACCATCTTTGCCAATTCATGAAATCGTGCTGTGTATGCATCTATATCATTTCCCTTCATTTCGTGATCCCATAACTCCGCTTGTAACTTTTGCATTTCACCTCGGACAATATTCCTCTTTAAGCATCTCCTTAAATTCATCCCATGTGACTTTGTTAGCAGCATCCCGTCTTCGTGTTTGAACCTGAGTATTCCACCATGTCAACGCTCTCCCTTGCAGTAGACAAGCTGCAAACGCCACCTTGTTTGCTTCTGTACACTTACTAATATGGAGTACGGACTCCATTCCTTCAATCCAAGTTAATAATCCAACAGCTCCTTCAGTACCCTGGAATTCTTTCGGGTTACAAGATCTAAAGGTCTTATATGTACATTCTTTATCTCCGTTTGTACCGACCCTTGGATTGTCAACTTGGTTAGCATTCAAACCTGCTCCTACCTGACTAACTATATTGGGAAGTGCAGCTAAGATTTGTTCAGACACGAGTCGCGTAATTTCGGGGTTTTCCCTTCTTGGAGGCATAATTCTAAGGCAAAGTTTCAAATTAAAATCTAATCATCATCTATTACTATATCCGTACTCATTTTATATCTATTCTACGTTCTTAATACAATATATATTCATTGCAATTGATTAAACATACATTCGATACATCATAAATTAACAACATATATTTCAAAACCACACATTGTAAGTAATCATAATCAGCATTTCATAGACATTTTCAAAATTATAAAGATACCACATCAAAAGTTTAATATCCAACCAAAAGTAGTAGCCATGGAAAAAATAATTGTTCAAAACAACGGACTACATGCTACCAAAAGAAAGTTTAACATCCCAAATATTCTTTATCAAACTAGACTACCGATGCATGAAAAAGATCATCAACCATGCGATCACAACCACCACGAATCCTATCCCTAAGGATAAACATGCGTACAGCCTCCTCACCGCCGCCCTAGTATCAACCAGCCCACCCATAATTCCATTCACCATCTGGTCACTCATGCTCATCATCGATATAACCCCATCCATAATCTGATCATTCGAATTCAACATAGACAGGAGTGCGTCAATGGAATGCCCATGATGCTCTAACTCCATCCTAAACAGCTCTATGTCTCGGGACATGCCCGAAACCCAATAGCTCTCAGCTGTTGTCATACCAGCTGGACGTGGCACCGATATCCCAACACATGGGGGTGGCGATACTCTCCTTCTTCTCGGTCGGGAGGGCCCAGCTTCATCCCTACGTGGGATGGTAAAGGTCTCCCGAACGGGTGGCCGCACACTCATCCGAGCGATGCCCCGGGCTCTCGCTCTAGGTACAGACTGTGAAGATGAATCGGTCAAAGGTGTGACGGATCTCTCAGGAGACTGACCAAACTCTGAAAAACTATGCTCGGATGGGTCAAAGTCCTCACTCCTAGAAGTATCCCCTCTAGGTATGTGAGTAAAATAGCCTGACTCGTCAGGTGACTGCTCTCGGTGAGGTGGTGTCCGTGACATAATGACTGCGGTAATTGACAAAGTTTAATTTGTTAAAACATGCTAAAATATTTATCAAAACCCAAAAATACCATGCAAACTCACATAACAGCCATGCTTTTCATTTTCATGAACAAAAGTTTCTATTTTTAGTAACCCCTAGCATAACCGGTCCATGTCCCCATTATATACATCTAAATTAAACGAGGGTGATCAAGCTTCGTTTAAGTTAGAATATAATAATATGAAACATATTCTAGTCATACTAGTAGTATACTCGAATTCGTAATTTTATTTGTAAAACAATTTTTTTTTTTTTTTTTTAAATAGAGGTTATAGTGTATGGTTTTATAATAAAACCGGTATTCTCTATAACCTGTGGCTCTGATACCATCTGTAACATCCTGCCTGCCTCGACAACAATATTGTCCGCTTTGCCCCTGGATTTAACCAACGTGTAGCGCACGGATTTGTTTCTGGCGACCTGGTGAGAAACTTCCCAGGGGGTCACCCATCCTGGGACTACTCCCACCCAAGCACGCTTAACCTCAGAGTTCCCAGAACCTGACGTACTTGTGGCCCCAAAACGCGTTGTTGTTAGGAAGGCCAAGATATTACTTATAACACCCAGCATCACTCCTGTCCACGACCGATATGGGATATGCCTAAGGTGTTACACCATAGGACCTGAACATCAATCTTTTGAGGTATCTTTACAATTCTACAAAATGTTTGATAATTCAGGTATCCCTATAACCTCAAACACTTCTCCCAACTCACCATATAAGCCTGTTTCTCAACAACTAACTTATATTTCAGGTCCTAGTTTGACGACTGTTGACACCAATGTCAACAATCTAAGTGCCAAGGTGGACTCTATGACTGCCTCTCTCAACAACACCACCAACGTTGTTCAATCAGCTGGTGAAGCACTGAAGACGCTGACTGCCACCTGCGCCTCCAAAGCTGACGTTTCTTAACTCGCTACTCTCCAAAAAGCGATTGACAAAGTCAAGGAAGACTCACAGCAACAGTTTGCAGCTCTGTCTACAAAGGTTGATGCCTGTGAAGTCCGTCTTCAGCAGATCCTTTCCCGCTTGAAGGAACCAGCTCCAACTCCTGCTCCTTCATTTACAGAAGACGATAGAACCGCTCTAGACGTAGCTGTGGAGTTTATTCATCAAGCTATGTCCGACATCCCTGTACTTGAAGATCGGCTCAAAGGACTGGAAGCTGAAGTCCAGAAGTTGTCCACCGCTGAGACCTCTACTCCTTCCCAAGGTCTCTCCCTTCGTGATAATTACAAAGAGGGGGAGAAAGCATCTGAAGAAAATAAGGAGAAAGAAGCTGATGCTGTTGAACAACTGAAGGAAACTCCCTGTCAGGTTGAGGGGAGATAGCTGCTGACAAAGCCCCTCCCACCATCTATGATCTAGTATATGATGAAGAGGAGGAAGAAGACGATGATGAAGACCTTGATTTTGAAGATCAAGAGGATGATTCTCATCAAGATGATGACGATGAAGATCAATCTCTATGGTGTTCTTCAGCCGTCACTTCTTCAGCGATAGCTTCGAAAGAAGTTATCAAAGCAGGGGGAGTCAAGAAACACCTTCAGGAACCCTTACCAAAGCGAAGGTGCAACTGCTGAGGGAACCCTGAAGATGATTTCACTACCTGAGGAGAATCCTTCTCAGGTTTGCCTTACTCTTGTTCCTTTTTCCTTCTATAAAAATCCCACCCCTGTTTCTTTCTAGCCTTTATCTCTCTCCTTCCCTAAATATAAATCTAACCTTTTTCTTTTTCTGACCAGACAGTTCTCTCCCCTGCTTGAGGGTAAAGAGCTCCAAATAATCCCAGCTGCTGAAGCTGATGACCAAATAATCCCGATCTCTGTCAGAGAGATTGAGGAAGAGGATGAAGAAGAAGAAGAGTCCCTGCAACATCATGGAAGGCCCTCTAGAACATCTCACTGGTCAGAGGAGGAGAGAAAGAAAAGAACAGAGTTGATCTCTCATCTGGAGGGTCAACGAAGAAAGATCCCCTCTCAATCATCAGATCTGGAGTTCCTGACTGAAGCTGAAATTGAAGAATCCGTCAGGGCTGAGAAGCTGATCGTTGACTGTCAAAGAGATGCTTCTCTGGCTCTCAAAATTCAGTCTTCTTAAGTCAAAGACAAGAAGCTAAAAAGCAAACCAGTGGAAGTCCAGGCAGCTCTTTTGAAAGAGATTGAAGAGGAACGCTCCAAAGATAAAGCGGTCAGCAATAATTCTGTCGATTGGTGCAAGCACAAAATTGACTATCGCTCTGACCCAATGAAGATTGTAGCGGTCTCTGGAAGAAAAAAGAAGGATAAACTCTCTGTCACCATGGAGATTACCAGAGAGGATGGAAGCTGCAAAGCTATGTTCATTTCAAAGATGGAAAGACTTGGCTATATGGAATGGCTTGAGTTCAAAGATGCGCTGAAGAAATCAAAATCTACATACAGAGGCTATGTTGAAAGGGTAAATGATGCTCTCATCAACAGATTCGCTGCTATACTAAAGGTGCTATCTACTCTTCCTCCAAAGTCAAAGCAAATCAAGAGAAAGCCTATCTCCTCCTCATCTGATAATGTCGCAGTGATCAGGAATGAAACCTCCATCAAATTCTCAAGAGAAGATCTGTTCGGTCCTCCTCCTGATCTTTCAGTTCTGAATCTCTCTCTGCCTCCTGGCGGACCATATGCTGAGGGACAAGTTCTTGAAGAACCTTTTGGAATCTTCTTCAGAGATGACGAGGAACAACTCAGATTTCAAAGGCTCTCTGAAATCCCTATCTGTCCCCTCGCTCTTCTCAAGGATCTCATGTGCCTATGGTGTACTCTCTCTCCTGCTGCTGAGCCAATCATAGCGATCATCTGCAAAGAATCTTTAGAGCGAAGGCAAAAAGGAGAAGAAATACCTGAGTATTTGATCAATCCTCCTAAACCCTCTTTAGATAGCTGATAGATTAGTTTCTTTTCTTGTAATCTATTAGTTTAACTTATAGTAGTTAGTACATCACTTGTACTTGTAATTTTCATTCCTTGTAATTCTTTTCTTGGATTAATGAGAATTTCAGTGAAGTACTTAACTCTATCAGTACTGTAAAAGATCCCTCAAAATAGTAATTGGGACATGTATGTTATGAGTCCTGATTATTCCATCATTTTGAATTATAAAGTAATTTTCTTCAGTTACTTTGTCATTATCAAATAGGGGGAGATTGTTGATCCAAACTCTCTCAGTGATTTGATAACGACCCTTTTCTATACTTAGTGAAAATTACGTTTTATGTATTAGTGTTTCACCATCAGCGATCAAACTGAGTCTGTTCAGTATCGCTGATAGTCTTCTTATAAACATCTAGTATGTATTAGTGTTTCACTATCAGTGATCAAACTGAGTCTGTTCAGTATCGCTGATAGTTTCTGATGTAAATAGTAACGTAATCCCTGAAGACAAGTATCGCGTCAACAGATGTTCATAGCTGAATCAAAGACGAAGCTGCTGAACAAAGACAAGTCTACTAGTGACCTGATGCGGATATCAGTGAAGCAAAGACGAATCTACTTATACGCGAAGGAACATAAGGAAAAGCTTCAGCGATAGCTGAACTTCTTTATATCTCTGAAGGAAGAGATATTCAGCGATCGATGATCACTTAGCTTATGCCTCAAGTTTCCTTTTGTCTCTCCTTGCACAACCCAGTACGATGTGTCAGAACGGACATACCTCTGCTATAATTCGTACAACAACTCTGTCAACTACACTGTTCATTGCCCGGCCAAAAGCATGTCTCCCAAAAGTCAGACTCCCAAAGCCAATCAGTGAACGCCACGTGTAAAGTGCCCTGCCATGCATTTAATGCATAGGGTATAAATAGAAAGATCACCCCTTCATCTCTATATACCATACAGTGTATGAAGAGTGCTCAATTCTTTAACCCCATATAGAAATCCTTGTTTTCTATATCTCTTAATCCCCCATTCTCTGAATTTCTTGTGCAACCATCCTAGTGTTTCTTAAGTTTGTTTAGATTGAGTCTGTCTTAATCTTATTCCACAACAAACTTGTAAATTGTATTTGATTTATCAATAAACAATTTATTAAACCTTAAATTTTGTGTTTGTATTCAACCCCCCCCCCCTTCTACAAACTTGTTAAGCACCTTAGGGACCAACAAGATCTATGCAGACTACTTTATCAATATAATTTACTTTATCTATACAGGGCTTAATGGTAAACGAACCGAACAGCCCCTTAAACAACTTTCACTTGTAAGCAACAACAATGGCATGAAGACTACGAATAAAAGTAACACGTGCAATTGGAGTGAAAATCTCTTCATATATAGTCAATCCTATATTCTTGATTAAAGCCCTTCTTGACAAGACAGCCTTTTTATCGATCAACAGAGCCATCTCATATTGTTTTGACTTTATGGACCTACATGGAGTTGTGATAGACTTATCCATACGAAGAGGATGAACTCCCAGGTTCGTGCTTTGTCTAAAGCTTGAACGTCCTCAGACATTGCTTATAGCCAAACACGGTAAAAAGAAGCACTGAATAGAAATAATTCTCGTGAAGTGATAGTAAAGCATCATAACAATAGTAATTGATGACTTCATAAATGATGTTACAACATCATATCACTCCCATTTTTGTTACATTTTCCATTCTTTTAAATGTTTGAATCATTTTATTTATTCTTTATATCTTTCTTATTTGTGGAGCAACAAATTGGAGGTAAAATGTTATAACAAAACAACTAATGTAATGCTTTATGTATGATGAGACAGATGCATGCTACATCATTTGTAGCCTCTGTTTATCTGTTGTAGTGGGTGCGAATAAGGATTTATTTTTGTGTCAAGTACAAAGAAATAACTATACAAGGACTTGTACTTTTATTCTATTAAATTGTGAGCTTTGTAATTGTCATACCCCACTTTTCACTAAGGTCGTTACCATAAATCATAACTTAATTCTTAAAAACGATTCATCACATTGGAAGACTTACAACACCATAACGTCTCAAACATCAATTGCAATCATATAAATCATTCTTAAAGGAATACAATAAATGGTGTGGCATAAATAACATAAACTAGGTCTAAACCACCCAAATTTTACGTTCTCACATCAAACCTTTCTCCTTCTTTCCTTCAATCTCTTCTGGTCATGAAACATACACTACTAGTCATCTTAACGCTAAGTGAATTCATGGATTCAAACAAATAAATGTTAATGGCAAAAATCACCCTTTGGAATGACTTAAGGTCCGTGTGGAGATTTAACGACTAAAGAAAGAGATCTTGGACAAATCGAACAAAAAATAAAGAAAAATAAATGAAGCGAGAGTTTGGTGACGCGGGAAACCCTGTCAAGGGTAAACACCGTGGACGACAATTAGGTCGTCAGTGCACTATGGACGTCAAATAGAGATGTCGTCCTTCAGAGACAGTGATCGAGAGTACAACTGATTATAGTAAGATAAAAAAGTAAAATAGTTGTAAGATTGCTTTATGTGTAGTGAGTTTGACTGAAGTGTTGTAAGTTTCTTCGAGAGAGAGAGAGAGAGAGTAGCTTGGTTTGCTTTCTATGTACTAAGGTGTTCTGGAATCAGCTTGATGTGTCCAAATGAGCTATTGTTGCTTGTTAATATAGATTTTTCCATCATAAATGAGTCGTAATGAGAATAACGAACCATGTATTGAATGGACTTTGATGATTGTCTTCAGTTATAGCCGTTGAACCATAATTGACTTGAGACATGCATTAAATAGTCAAAAGAGAAACTCCTATTGTGTATTAAATAGTTAATGTCGTAAGTAAACCTACGGCGGTCGATAGTTTTTGCCGAAAGGAGGTCTAAACATAATTTGTCACTAGTTATGAGTTGCGGATAATCTTGCGACTGATATTAAAGAGTAGCGACTATGAGTCTTGCTGTCTGTGGTTGACAGTCCCAAATATGCAAGTGAATCAATGAATTACAAATCATAAGTATGTATATTATTCTTGAACGAATTACAAACTTTCTCTCTCTAAACTCTCTCTCTACAAGTATATGAATGAATGCTCTCTTAATATGTTCTTCTACGATTACAAAGAAACTACACTATTTATACTTAAGGTCTATTACAAGGAAACTGTTAGCCCAGTTTAATCTAGTTGATAATTAACACACAAACACAGTATAGATCAAGAGATATAAAGATTAGAATAACATACCAATCCCTTGAATAATCAATGAAAACGTTGTGTGTTCTTGATACCTTGAATGTAGGATTACAGAGAAAATGACTACCTCACTAATATGATAATTATTGTAATACGAGGATTAACCTAAAACCTAATTAAACAAAACATTAAATACTTAGGCCATATGGGCTTTAAGCTTAATGGGCTTCCTAATGAGCTTGAGCCCAATAACAAAATAACTATCAACTAAATACTAAATAGACCCTCTAATTGACTTTAACATAATTACAGTTTAAACCCTTAACTTTAACTTTAATCTTGAATACAATTTATGATCCAACAATCTCCCCATTTGGATTCAAGATTAATAAATTTGCAATGTCTTCGGGTCTTCACTTGTCTTCACTTTTCTTGAAAATTTCAGAAACAGTCTTCATCTTTATCTTTGAATCTTTTAAATTCTTCAGCAATCTTTAGATTATATTCTCCCCCTTTGTAAATTTTCCTTTTTGATTATTCTCCCCCTTTTTGATGATTGGTGAGAATCATCATCATCAAAACATATCAAAACCATCTCCCCCTTGTCTTTATAGACTTCAACTAAGCACAGTCTTCATGTACAAATCCCTGTGTGGAAATAAGAGCAGTCTCTCTAAATGGAGAAAGTGATTATTTCAATCTTTTCAGATTCAAATAAATATGGTAACCCTGAATCAACAAATGACTCAGTTAGAATGCCTGTCAGTAACACAAAGTTACTGAGTAACACAAAGTTACTATATAAAGAGATGGTTTTGATGTTGGCTCCCCAGGTCTTCCATTCAATCATCGAACAACACATGGTTATCTATGAACGTTCTGACAGAAAACAAATTTCTGTGTGCTTGTGCATGTGTATGAAAGAATTAATCATCGATGATTACTTTTCAATATAGGCTCAAAGTTTGTAAACATGTTGAGACAGCAACAAATTATACAAAGACTCAATGTGCATGAGAAATTGTTCGAAGGTGGGACAACTTTCCTTCTTTTTCAATATTGGTATCTTCCAAATGAAGAACCAATAGCGTATGTGCTGGTTCCCCAGAAAATGTGAAATATTCTCTTTTTGAGAAAAAAATGAGTAGATGGTGGGGTTGTATGCAAGAGATGGCATGGGCTAGTTGCCTTTTTGAATGATGGTCACCAAAGAATGTGAACCAATCAGATTATGTGGTTGCCCGGCTCAGAAAGAAGTTTGGTGCAGAGTTTGATATTCTTTTACTCTGTTCTCTCACCCTCTTTCTTTTAATGCTCGCTTCTAACCAATCTCTCTTTTCCATTTTACCTCTTCACACACCATCACTCAATTCTTTTGACCCCTCTCCCCTCAATAACTCAAGGAATACTTCCTGGGGGTAGGAAACACTAGTTATCATGAATCCATGGAAGTTCTGTTAAGCTCACACACTGAATCCCATGTAGTTTTCTAAAAAGAACTTGTTGTTCAACAGGCTATTGTACATGAAAGCACAAATAAGCACAGAGTTACATGAAGAATGAAAAATTTCGGAGAAGTCAAAACAGTTGTGTTTGACGATGCAATTCTCCCCCTCAAACTAAAAAGAGTTTGACAATTTAAGCTCTAAAGGAGTTTTTCAATTAAGCTTATAGACGATTAAGCTCTTTTTTTATTAAGCTCCCCCTCAACTGATTTTTTTTTTAACATTAAGTAAATAGAAAGCTGAAAAATAAAGCACTGAAGTGCGGGTTCTAATCCGATATGATTAGAAGCCATAGTCACTTGAACATTACTGCATATAAAAGAAAATATGGTAATCATTTGTTAGAATGATTCCTCTATTGTTAGCAACAGTTGTAGAATAACACACAAAATTAAAACGTAGAATACTCCCCCTAGAATCATGAGTAAGGTCTAAGAAGACATGTTCAACATACCAAGTTTGCTGATTATAAATTGGAACCTCTTTTCATCCAACGGTTTAGTGAAAATATCAGCTAACTGGAAGTCGGTTTGAACAAAATGCATTTCAATATCACCTTTTTGTACATGATCCTTAATGAAGTGATAGCGTACATCTATATGTTTGGTCTTCGAATGCTGTACCGGGTTAGCAGTTATGGCGATTGCGCTCTTGGAATCACAATAAATAGGAACACGCTTGTAGTTGTATCCAAAGTCCCTTAATTGTTTCTTCATCTAGAGGACTTGAGAACAGCAGCTAGCAGCAGCTACATATTCAGCCTCGGCAGTGGATGTTGAAACATAGTTTTGTTTCTTCGAGGTCCAACTCACAAGTTTGTCACCTATAAATTGACATGACCCAGAGGTGCTTTTCCGGTCTAGCTTACATCCTGCATGATCAGCATCTGTAAGGCAGTTAGATCAAAACGAGAATCCTTTGGATACCAAAGGCCTAGATTAGGAGAGCCTTTGAAATATCTAAGGATTCTCTTAACAGTAGTTAAGTGCGACTCTTTAGGATTAGACTGATATCTCGCACAAAAACATGTGGCAAACATTATATCTGGGCGACTGGTAGTCAGATAAAGTAAAGAACCAATCATGCTACGATACACCTGTTGATCAACATGTTTTCCGGAGGGATCTGCGTCTAGGAGTGTACTAGTAGCCATTGGTGTTTTCATGACTAAACTATCTGACATATTGAACTTTTTCAAAATATCTTTTATGTATTTAGATTGATTAACAAATATGCCTTCGGGTAATTGCTTTACTTGTAAACCAAGAAAGAAATTCAATTCACCCATCAGCGACATTTCAAACTTTGTTTCCATTATCTTTGAAAAGTTCTTGCAAAATTTCTGATTTGTCGACCCAAATATTATGTCGTCAACATAAATCTGAATGAGAATCAAGTCCTCACCTTGCCTTTTAAGAAATAAGGTAGTATCAACTGTACCTTTCTTGAAACCAGAAGCTAAAAGAAATTTAGTGAGCGTTTCATACCAGGCTCGTGGTGCTTGTTTAAGACCATAAAGCGCTTTATCTAAAACATAGACATGATCAGGGTGATGAGGATCAACGAAACCTTCAGGTTGTGCCACGTAGACCTCCTCATGCAAAACGCCGTTCAGGAAAGCTGACTTTACGACCATTTGATAGACTGTAAAGTTTTTGTGCGCTGCATATGCTAGAAAGATTCTGATGGCTTCGATCCTTGCAATAGGGGCAAATGTTTCATCATAGTCAATACCCTCCTGTTGACAGTACCCTTTTGCGACCAAACGAGCTTTGTTTCTCACAACTACTCCAGCTTCGTCTTTCTTGTTTCTAAAAACCCACTTTGTTCCAATAACAGATTTACCTTTAGGTAGTGGGATCAAGCGCCATACCTTGTTCCTTTCGAATTGCAGAAGGTCGTCTTGCATAGCAGAAATCCAGAATAGATCACGTAGAGCTTCTGATGCTTTCTTTGGTTCTAAGGAACTAAGGAAGCTTGAAAACATGCAGAAATACGCTGATGCAGATCTTGTTGTGACACCAGATTGTACGTCACCTATCACGTTATGCAAGGGATGATCCTGAGTCCATCGATGTATGCTTGGTAAGGATTCAACTGTTTGTTGCGTATTTGACGCATCGTTTTCATCATGCACGGCAGGTAGCTCCATAGATGTACTCGGGACATCTTGTACAGGAGTTTCTGATACTGAAGCTTCTGGACTGATGGAGATGCAGTTTCAGTGACTTCTTCGGACGGTCCAGACATGTCTTTAGAAATATTAGGGACCTCCGAGATTGTTATTGATGTAGATATGCCTTTATCAAAATCTACACAAATATTATCGAAGGCATCAATAAACAACAAATCTAATTCAAATGAAGTATAGTTAGAGTTAGAAGAAGTGGATCCTTTAGAAGTTGGTTCTATTATGGATTGAATAGAAGCTTTGTCCTTAATTCCGAGTTCTGAACTGTTGTGTCCAGAAGTCCTTGTAGAATTCTCATCAAAGGAGACATTCATGCTCTCAACAACCGTCTTAGTTCGAATAATGTAAATTCGATAAGCTTTGGATGTCAGAGAGTATCCAACGAGATATCCTTCATCCGCTTTCTTATCAAATTTTGATAATCCTTGACGCTCTCGAAGAATGTAACACCTGCAACCAAAAACACGAAGGAATTTGATGTTAGGCTTACGATTGTTGATTAACTCATATGTTGTTTTATTAAAGCGCTTGACCACAATAGTACGATTCTGTGTAAAGCATGCTGTCGCGACTGCCTCGGCCCAGAGGTACATAGGTAAATCTGAATAAGTAAGCATAGTACGAGCTGCTTCAACAAGAGTGCGGTTCTTCCGTTCAACAATGCCATTCTGCTGTGGAGTGTAGGCTGCGGAGAAGTTATGTGAAATTCCTACAGAGATAAGATAGCTCTGCAAGGTGGCATTCTTGAACT
Organism: Arctium minus; assembly: GCA_954870635.1. NCBI lineage: Eukaryota > Viridiplantae > Streptophyta > Magnoliopsida > Asterales > Asteraceae > Arctium > Arctium minus. The sequence goes on along the minus strand of OX941083.1, from coordinate 63,285,108 downwards.
CCATGCCGTTATCACTGTGAATTGTTCGAACTGGCAATTGAAGACGTACGTGGATGCGCTTGATAAAGGTGATAATCAACTCTGGCGCATCTGACTTGTTGCGAAGAAACTCGAGCCATGTATACCTTGAATAGTTATCTATCATTACTAAAACATACTTCTTGCCGTTGATAGATGCTGTTTGCATTAGGCCACAAAGGTCCAAATGAGAAAGTTCCAGTGCAGATGAGGTCGATGATTCAGCTTTGGACTTGAAGGAGCTTCGCTTCATTTTGCCCAACCCACATGCAGAACACGGTGAGTCTTTCTTAAACCTAATTTCTGGTAGACCTTTGACCAGACCTTGTCTCTGTAGCTTCGCTATTGATCGGAAATTCTGACGAGACAAGCATCGTTGCCACGTCCACGATTGTGCTTTAGTTGCTTTGGCTAGTAGGCATACTAAACGTGTGACAGACAGTGTTGGAAAATCTACATAGTATAGATTTCCATGGCGTTCAGCTTTGAAAACTTCATAACCATCGGGATCCTCTAGATAGCAATGAGTGGTTGTGAAGCGAACTTAATATTCATGTCACAGAAGTGACTGGTGCTAAACATATTGTGATCAAGTCCTTCAACATATAACACCCTTTGAATCTTCACAACTCCATTATTGAGCATTCCATATCCTCTGACGTGTCCTTCTACTTCAGAATTTGCAAAACGAACTGCTCCGGCAGGCTCCTCCACATAGTTATGCAAGAGGTGCTTGAATCCTGTCATGTGGCGTGAGCATCCGGAATCTATCACCCACACCCAACAGGCCTGCAAAAAAGACAATTAGTTTTGCTTAGGTACCCATATCAAGATGGGTCCTTCGCGGTTAGCTTCACGCAATTCAGGAATATCAGCAGGTTTAACTTTAACTCTCCATTCATAACGGGGTTTTGGAACCCATTTCCAAACCATCTTAACATTTAATTCCTGAAAATGCTTTTTAGATTTAGGATTGGCAACCTTATCTCGAAACACTTTGGGTTGTGTGGAAGAATCAGAATTAGAATTAGACTTAAGGTTCAGTTTAGCTTTTCTCTTACTCTGTTTAGACTTTGGAGGGGAGTAGTATTTGAATGAGTTATCCCAGCAGTGTTTGCAATATAGATTCTTTCGAGCAAAATTCATAAACATAGATTTATCGGAACAAATCTTACATTCATGTTCATCAAAAGAATTACTTTTCAAAATAACACTGTCTGAAGTACAACTATTTGAAGTAAAAGTTTCACTAGATAACCTATCATTCTTATTCAAACTATTATCTTTATTCTTCTTACTCCTCCCAACTCCATTTCCTTTTATATCTGAAACAGAAACAGGAACCTTGTTAGTTTCTAACTTAGAGGGTGGTTCTTTTCTAGAAATACTTGAAGTCTCACCCTTCTCAAAAATACTCGGTGGATATTCAGGACAACCAGAGTAAACAACTGAAGGTTTTGCAGGAGCATCAAATTCTGGATTTTTTCTTACCTTCCAGCTTGGATCATTGAACATCTATTTTATCATTTGAAGCATTTTTAAACAAAGTAATTTTCAAATCATTGATCTCTGTTCAAAGCTCTTGATTTTCTTTCAAAGAATTTTCAAGTTTAAACTTAAGATCAAAGTTTTCATCTTCAACATCATCAAAAGACTGTTGCAACATATCAATTTGATTCATCAATTCAGATGTATGATCATTCACATAATTTGACTCCTTTAAAATAGAAACAAGATCAGAGTCACAAGCATTCATCATGTCAGAAAACTTTTCTTCAGTCATGGACTCAATAAACTCCGTTTTATCATTTTTAACACAAGATTCATTCGTGATGACAGTTTCTTCTTCAACCTCTTCAACAAGTAAAGGTTTAGAAGCAATGGGATTTGAGACTGATGGTATAGTAGATGGATCAACATCCGATTCATACTCATCATATTTACATGCAGTCTCAGGTGGAACTGTGTCATTGCTGACTGATTCTTTTGAAGATGTGGTAAACAGTGAATCAAACTCAGTTAATTCGATCTTTCGAGTTTCATAGCTTTTGTTCAAATCACTGTATTTAAAACCAACTGTTTTAAAAGAATTTTGAGAATCAGTTTTACAAGACTTGTCCTTCCCTATTTCTTCTCGATCTTTGGTCTCTGTAAATGGTTTAGAAGTACTTGCTTCAACAAAGGTTGCACGAATGTTAGGAATGGGTCTGATTGCGGAGCCGAATTTATCAAAATTATATAAGTGCTCCGGTGCCTTTTTCAAGATTTCATTAGTTGGCACACCCAAACCTGGTTTAAGTTTATAAAACCTTTCGTCTTGGAGTTTATTTGTCAATAGATTTAATGTCTGCTCAGTCTGACCTCGTCTCATATTAATATCCTCCAATTGTTTTATTTTGGTGAAAGCTTTATTTCTTTCTTGATAACAAACTACAAATTTGATTATAAACTCACCCTTTTCAGCATTAAGATTCACAAGATCCTTTTCTAAACCAGATATTTTTCTTTTTAAAGAACTTTTTCAGCTTTTAAACCATCTTTTTCTTTTTCTTTTTCTTCCACAACAACTTTTAACAAAGCATTTTCATCACGAAAACTTAAGACTGATTGCTGTGCGGAGCTAAGTTTACCTTTCAATAAAGCAAATTCATCTTTCATATCATGTATTTGAGCCATTAAAGATTCAATAAGTTCAGAATTATCACTTACCTCATAGTTTGCATCTTCGGATTGTGCCTCAGAATCTTCATCGTCACCATCCAGCTTTGCCATATAAGATACTTGCGTGAAGTGCGCTTGCTCCTCGTCATCGGAACTTTGGAACAACCAGTTTTCTTCTTCATCCATCAGCACCTTTCATTCTTCAGCTTTCTTGGCAATGAGTGACTTTCTTGCATAATACTCTGAGTTCTTTACCTTCTTGAACTTGCAGTCTCTTGAGAAATGCCCAAATTTTCCACAGTTGTAGCATCTTCTTGGTTCATCCTTTCTTTCTTCACGCTTTTCCTCTCTCTTTCCTTCTCTTCTATCTTCCTTCCTGTCTTCTCGGCCTTCCTCTCTCCTTCCATGCCTTGACTTGTATCGCATCTCAGACTTCTTCTTCTTGTATCCATCATACTTTGGCTTTGAGTAGAATTTCTTCTTGCCAAAGCTCTTCTTGAATCGTCGAATAATTAGAGCCAAGTCCTCAGAAAATTTCTGAATATCTGGATCAGAATCAACCTCCAGTTCTTCATCACTTGAATCATATTCGGACTCAGTAACCTCAGTAACCAGAGCTTTATACATCTTTTTCTTTGACCTTACAGAGGATATCGGAACTGAACTCTTTCCTTTGCCAACAATGAGAGCCACGGACTCCTTCAGATTATTGGACTCATTATTAATCATTCTCACCTCATCCTTATGCTGAGAAATAGTAGAGAAGATATCAGTGACGTTTTCCTGAGCCATGTTCTTTGACATCTGAAGGTTAATGGCAAAGTTCTTCCATTCAGGATTCAGGTTCTTGATGAACTTGTAATTTATCTCTGAAGCTGATTTAGAGATATTGTTCCTCCGCAAGTCATTGAGAATGATGTTGTATCTGTTGTAGGTCTCTAGCAATGTCTCTCCTTCTTTTGTGTGAAATCCCTCGTATGCATTTATGCATAGATTCTGCTTAGCTTGGATGGAGGCTTCACTTCCTTCAAACTGTCTTGATAGTTCATCCCAGACTTCTTTTGCAGAGTTCCGACTGTCTACTCGGTTGTAGATGTCATTCGGAATTGCCATGGTCAGATAAATAAGAGCCTCTTCATATGTCTTGTACTATTATTTCTGATTTTCTGTAAAGTACTGATAAGGTTTAAGGACGAATCTATCAGGAATTTTCTGGAGATGTTTCAGTTTCAACTTGACCCTGTACTCTGATCATTGGATTTACTGGACCATTGATGATTGATTCCATATAGTCTCTGTTTTTGTGATTCAGAAACTGGATCATTCTCTTCTTCCATTGCTGATATTCATCAGCCATGAGGACAGGAGGTTTGGACTGAGAGCCCATTGAGAGAAGCTGGTTCGACATCCTAGCTGTATGGTTAGTAATCAAACTTATCTGTATCAAGACAACCAACTAGATGAGATCGTTAGAATCAAGAATTAGAATAAAGACTACACTAAAAAAATTTCAGAAAAATAAATTTCCAAAAATAATTAAATGCAGTCCTCGCACACAGTATAAAGCACAGAGAGAGAAAAAAAATAATCACAGAAAAGCTATCGCAAAAATCAGATATATGCCAAGGACAGTTCAGGCGAAAGACAGATCGCGCAAAGTGAGGTTTGCGCTAGACACGGCTGGCGCAAAGTAGAGGTTCTCGCTAGTAACGGGTGGCGCAAACTAGGAACTCGCGTGAGTCGCGGGTGGCGCAAACAGAGGTTCTCGCGAGTAGGCAATCGCGCAAAGTAAGGTTTGTGCGAGCCCCTGGTGGCGCAAAGTGAATGTTTGCGTGAATAGGAGCAAAGGTGGTCGATCGGGGTCTTGCTTAGACCGGTACCTTGCTCGACCGGGAACTTGTCCGACTGGGATGTTGTACGACCGGTAGGATCGACCGGTAAAGTCTTCGTCCGGTGAGGTGCTATGATCGGTAGTGTGGACCGGTATTATAATTCGACCGATAATGTTTTGACCGGTAAAGGTCTTGTGAGGGGACCGGTTAAGGTGTGACCGGTACAATGTATTTGACTGATAAGGTGTGGACCGATAAAGTGTATGGACCGATAAGATGTGGACCGATATTGGGTATTCGACCGGTATTCCTTGAGACCGGTAAGGAATGTGGACCGGTATGATGTATGAACCAGTAACACGTCGACCGATGTGGTCTGTGTGTTGATCGGGCGACTAGACTATTACAATGACCGAACCAGCCTGGTCTATTACAGGGATGTCCTCGACCGGTAAGTTGTTTACCGGGGAGAGTCGACCGGTAAAGTGCAATCAAAGAACGACCGATATTATCTTGAAGGTTCGACCGATATGTTCTTACCGGTCGACCCAGAACGATGATGTTCAACCCAGAAACCACAGAAAATACAGAAATTGAATGCAAAAATTATATCTTTGTGCTTAGAAATATATATCGATCACAATTCAAGCAAAAACAAAGATTAATTTCAACTTTCATGCATTAATTTGAAGAACACAGTAGTCGATAGTTCATGAACCTAGAAAACCAAAAATTCAATAAATTCAATCACTTGATACTTTATAATGCAATTAACCAATCAGATAGTGTTCAATCGCATAAAACTTATCTAATCAAATAAACTTTAAGCATAAAAACACATAAATTTGAGGAATCGATTAAAGCACAGTATGATGTCGATGAACAGATAAAAATCGATCAACACGGTATAATCCAATAGTCTTGTTTCTTTTGGCTCTGATACTACTTGTTATCCCAGTTTAATCTAGTTGATAATTAACACACAAACACAATATAGATCAAGAGATATAAAGATTAGAATAACATACCAATCCCTTGAATAATCAATGAAAACCTTGTGTGTTCTTGATACCTTGAATGTAAGATTACAGAGAAAACGACTACCTCACTAATATGATAATTATTGTAATATGAGGATTTACCTAAAACCTAATAAAACAAAACATTAAATACTTAGGCCATATGGGCTTTAAGCTTAATGGGCTTCCTAATGAGCTTGAGCCCAATAACAAAATAACTATCAACTAAATACTAAATAGACCCTCTAATTGACTTTAACATAATTACAGTTTAAACCCTTAACATTAACTTCAATCTTGAATACAATTTATGATCCAACAGAAACAAACTAATACAAGCATTGACTTTCTATTTAATGACCTTGACTTTGACTTTCTTCAAATTTAGCTTTGACTTGGATCTTTGACTTTGACTTTAATGTATATCTTCAATTCATGATCTTGAATACAACAATATTTGCACTAACAATCTCCCGCTTTGTATTTGAGATCATTCTTCAAAAGAACTGTAGCTTTAACGGTCTTATCGCTTGAAGTAAAACAAACTATATCAAACAACAAAATAATCTCCCCCTTTCGTAACAAATATCATCTTCAACAATGAAATTATCTCAAGCTTTCATTTACCTTCAAGAAAAAATTTATGAACACTTTTCTTTGTCATCTCAAAATCTTTATCAACAGTCTTGAACTATTCAACAAACTTTGTAACAACTAACTTTCTTGAACTTGAAATTGAAACTTCAGAAATTCTCTACTTTTGCTTTTGTTCTTTGACTGTCTTTCTATCTTTCTATACATCACCTTTTTCCCTTCTTTATCTCTCCCCCTTTTTTATGATTGCGAGCATCAAAATCATCAAAACTTTGCAAGAAGAAACAATATTTCTTTCTTTCAGACAAATCACCAACTGATCTTTCCTCCTTGATTGAAGTAACATCCATCAGTTCGAAATAATTCTGAATTTTTTCAAATTCAGAAATAAGTTGTAACCCTGAATCAACGAATGAAACAGTTAAAATTCTTGTAAGTATCATGAAGCCACTTAGTACAACGAATGTACTTTTGAAAGAGTTTTATTCATGTTCACTCCCTAGGACTTCCATTTAATCATTGAAAAACACAAGGAATTTCTATGAACGTTATGACAGAAAAACATATTCTCTATGTGAATGTGATTGTGTATGAAAATTTTTAAGCAATATGTGCTTTATCAGGATCAAATTGTGTAACCTGTTGAGACACAACATGTTTTCCACGGACTCAATGTGCATGATTGAAGTGCGAAGGTGGGGCAAACTTTCTTCTTTTCAATATCCCAATCTTTCGAATGAAGATTAGAGAGCATATGTGTTGCATCCCCAAGAAAAATTTAAATATTTCTTTGTTAAGAAATAAATGAGTAGATGGTCGGGTTAAAATCAAGAGTTGGCATAGGCTCACTACCTGTTTCAATGATGATCACCAAAGATTTGTGAACCAATCAGTAATGTGGCTGCCCGTCTCAGAAATAGTTGGCGCAGAGTTTTGTAATTCTTTTAACTCTGTTCTTACACCCTCTTTCTATTTTGATTCTCACATCTAACCAAACTCTCTTTTGCATTTTACCTCAGCACAATGAGAAAAACTCAACAGTATGAGTTATCTCCCCCACTCTTTGATATTGACCCTTCACCCCTCAATCACTCAAGGATAACTTCTTGGGTAGGAAACACTAGTTAACGTGAATCCAAAGAAGTTCTTTAAGCGCTCACACTGATCCCATGAAATTTTGTCCTAAAGGAATGGTGTTGTTCAACAGTTTAGCTTGAACAATTATTAATCTCATAATATGAAAACATTGTCAAATGAATGTATGCTACGCAAAAATATCATCATTATTTGAGCATTTGAGCTTTGAAGATTTCTCAGAACAAGAATATATTGAATGAATGAAAGGAATTCGAAAGACTTGTTTGAGAATCTGACAATGTATCAGAAAGATCAAATAATATGAATGATAAGAATGAAAGGGTTAGGTCATGAAAAATTGGGTTTTTGTTTATATGAACAAATATAAACAATCTTGAAAGAAACACTTTAGTTGAAAATTTTTATGATGCTCAACAACATTGAAACACAAATGGGAGTATTACCATCGAAGAATTGTTTCATTTTGGGACATGGTAATAACAAATATCAACAAGAAGCTTAACCAGTGTGTATGAATACTTAAAAGTGTATAGAAAAGATAATACCCAAGTATTAATCTTTGAAAACACACGATTAGTAAATCAATTAAAGCTCGTGTATGAAAACATTTAAAAACATACTTCTAAATTCATAAAAACTGTTTGAAAATAGTGTTAGTGCATAAATGTTGGATCCAAGATCATTTGGATTGACAGTCAAAGCCCTCTATGCTAAAGTCAAAGTCAAAGCTCAAAGGAATAAAAGTCAATGTCCTAGCTTAGTTAGTTTGTGTTTTGTCTTGTAAATCTTGTAGGTATAAAAGGTTTTTGTTTTCTTTGTAACCGTATGGAAATTTAAGAGAGAATGTTCTTAGTGAGAGAAATATTGTATTTCAGAGAGCATCTGTAATCTGTTCATATTAAGATCAGTAATATGGCTATTAACAGTGAATTTGATTGTTCATCATGATCTGAATTGCATATTGTGGGACTATCAATTGGTATCAGAGCAAGCCTTTAATCATAAAATCGTTCAAGAATTTAAAATTTTGGTCAAACTTTCAAGAACTCGTAGAGAAACCGTTCTAGGATCGATTTCGAGTGTTTGTATTGTTTGCGGAGTTGTAATTATTTCATTGAACTCGATTTGCTGTCGAGAACAGGTTTTGTGTTGGATAGATTATCCAATTCACAACTGATTTGTCTGAATTTGGATTTGTATTGAATTGTTGTTCGAGTTTTAATACATATTGTTCCTGAGATTAATTTGTAATTTTTGTTGTAATTGATCATTTGTAAGGTCTTCAGATTGTTCTCGAGATCAAATTGCAAAAGTTTCTTGGACCAATTCATAGATTTGAAGAGTTTTGAATTGAATTTGAAGTTTTTGAGTCGAAATACTCAAGAACTCACAAGATCTGTGGATTTCACATGGTTCATAGACAAAGAAATCGCAGAGCATTTGTTTGTATTTGTTGAAAATTTCAAAGGCAAGAATTCGTAGAGCTTCGTGTACGAAAAGCTACTTTTCGCAAGTGAAAGATACGAAAAGTTTCAGAATTCGCAGAACCTTGTCTAGGAAAACAGTGGGATTCACACACTTCACTCTGCAAAAAGTTACCGTTGAGGGTCTTCGATCTGCGAAAAGCTACAGATTCCGCACGTTTGAAGTTCATTAAATTTGTCTAAGTCCAGATTTCGCTAAATCTTTTGCGAAAAGTGAAAATCTTGGAATTTTCTATGTCTAGATTTCGTATATCTTCGTGCGAAAAGCTCAAGTGATTGTTTGGAATCTTTCCAAGTCAAGATTTCGCAAGACTCTGTTTGTGAAAAGATCAGAATTCGCAAAGCACTTCCTGCGAAAAGTTAGAATTCGCAAGTTGTACTCTGTGAATTTTGGTTATTCTTTGGTCTGCGAAAAGTGATCAACAGTGGTCAGAGAATTCTATACTTAGTCATTTTTGATTGATTTTCAGAATTTTGGAAATTTTCTGATTTGTGTTTAAAGATCTGTGCAAAGATTTTCATGATGACTTCAAGAGACGCCTTGTCCATTGGAGCAGATGCAAAGCTTCCTAATTTGTTCAAAGGAGAGTATGAACAATGGAAAGACCAATTCCTTGATTTTATAGATAGACATGCCAATGGAGAAAACATCAAGCTATTTTTTGAAGAAGGATTGATGAATCCCATTACTACTGGAGTTTCAGATGATGAATCATCCAACAGTGGAGATGGTAATGTACCTAGAGAACAAAAGACAAAATTTGTTCCACATGATATCTCCAAATACTCTGATGAACAGAAAAACCGATACAAAGCTGACAAACAAGCAAGGTCTCTACTTCTTCAAAGCATATAGAATGATATATACATTAAAAATGATAGCTACAAGGCAACGGCTAAGAAAATGTGGGATTAGTTGGAGAAGATGATGATGGGGTCTAAAGTTGGCAATCAGATGAAAGTAGCTAACTGCATACAAAACTACGAAGAGTTCAAAGCTAAAGATATGGTGAAAGCTTAGAAGAGACTTATGAGAGATTTATGTCTTTGCTCAATGAGTTGGCTAAGAATAAGGTAAAGAAGAAGAAAATAGAGAATAATGTTAAGTTTCTGAGCAGTCTTCAGCCTAAATGGAAAAATCACACAAGGAGAATGAAGCAAATGAAAGATCTGAGTGACATTTCCTTACATGGAGTTTATGAGACTCTTCGTCAAAATGAGGAGGAAGTAAAGGAGAAAAGAGGAGAAAAGAAGAAGAATGGGAAGTTGGTAGTTGATCTAGTTGCCTTGGTAGTTGATAAGAAGAGAGAGAAAGAGAAGAAGAAAAAGAAGAAAGTGGTGGTGACTGAGTCTGAGGAGAGTGACAGTGTTGACTCTGATTCTGATGATGGTGAGAGTCTGAACCAACCAATGATACTGCTAACCCGAGCCTTTCAGAAGATATTTTATAAGAAGCTAGGTTCTAACAGTCAGCGATATACTCATCAGGGTCGAGCAATTTTGAGCATAAGGAATGGGTGGAAGGAAGAAGGTATGAGGATAGAAAGTCTGAAGGTAGAAGGTATGAGGAGAGAAAGCCCAAAGAGAAGAAGTATGTCAATAGCTATGATGCAAAGAAAGTTGAAGAGCCAATTAAGTGTTATAACAGTGGCAAGCTCCGTCATTTTGCAAAGTATTGCCGGAAGCCCAAAGTAAGGAATTCTGATTATTACAAGAACAAAATGCTTCTGGCTAAGCAGAAAGAAGCTGGGAAAGTATTGATGGCCGAGAATGACCACTGGTTGGATTACACCAACTCGGAAGATGAGAAGGAAGAGACATCAAACATGTGCTTGATGGGAAAAGAAGTGAAGTATGATGAATCTGATGATGAGATGTCCGAGGAGGTAAACAACCTTTCTAAATGTGATTTTATACAGAAAATGGAAACCTTGGTGGTCGAGCTTCAAGACTTACAAGCTGAACCGAAAAAGGAAAAAATGCATAGTTGCTAAAAAGCGTCAAATAACTTTCGATCTCAACACAGAAATTGTTGGGAACAAAAGCTTGATTGATTTTTTGAACAAAGCTGCCAATAATTTTGAAAAACAAAAAACTTGTCTTGAAAATCAAATTTTTAAAGCAGTTTCTAAGTTCAATTCATGTGAACTTGAGAAGCAAGAGTTTGTTATTAAACATAATAAATTATAGTTTGAAAATAAAACTTTGTTGAAAAAGATAAATGGTTTGGAAGCCAAGCTTTATGCTAGAGGCCAAACAGATCAAACCATTCATCTCAACAAACCGAAGGAATTTAAATATTTTAAAGATAATTGGGGCATTAGGTATGACAACCCACATTTTTTAAAGAAAGCCATTAGAAAGCAACCAATTTATATAATTATGACTTTTTGCAAGTGGCTGACAAGTGCCCTCATTTAAAACCCAAATTTGTTACAAAATCATCTGATGAGACGGAAGCTAAGGAAGATGAAAATAGGAAAAACACAACAAAAATGCAACTACCATTTTGCTATGATAAGATGAATGATAGTTATCTGTCTGAGCAACCAAAATTTCTTTCTAACGACTATTTTCATAGCTACTCTACTTAGGAAATGGAGGCAAAACCAGTTGAAGCTAAAATTTATGTTCCTCCACTCATCTTGGAAAGTAAAATTTCTGAGTTTGAGAACACCTTATTAGATGATAGAATTTTGGTTGATATGGCGAAGATTGTGTTTTCCACTGTGCTTTTAAACACTGATTTAAATCCTGAAGTTACAAATGATAAGTCAGTGCCAAAAAGAGTTAGTGAAAACAACTCTACTGATTCAGACAGTTCATTTTGTAAACTCTTCATGCGTGTTATATTTCCTAATCTAAAACCTTCAGATTTTGAACAAACACCTTCTCAAAAGCAGTTTTCAAAAGAATGCAATGAACTTTATTTTTCCAAATGCTTCTAAAGGTCCTCAATTTGATGATGATGATGAATTATTTGAGGATGAATTTGATTTTTTAAATTCCGATAGATGTGTTGATGAATGTGTTGAGAAGTTTGATTTCAATGCTAAACTTCCAGATCACGCTACTTTTGTGATTAAATCTGAGATTTTACCAAGTGTTTATGAGAAAGGTGAATCGTCAACTAAGGTTGATAAATCAGTTTGTGTGATACTTATTATACTAAGGGTAAGAAGCAAAAGAAGAAGCGCTCACATTAACGGACCAACACTATTAAGTCTAGAAAAAGACAAATTCTGAAATCTCATGGTTCTTATAAATCTAAATTTTTTTGTTCCAGATATGAGATTGAAAAAGTCTGAAGCGAGACTAGAGTGGAGACCAAAGAAGAAGAATGAAGATACTACAAAATCATTTTCTGATTCTAAAATGTAATAGGGATACTGATAGTGTTTCTGATGTACTTGGTCAATGTGCTTCTCATAAAACAAAACTTGTAACTTCTTACAAGACTTAAACAATAAAGCAATTGATCCAATTATCTCATTCAACTATTCAGTGTTCCATATACGGTCGAAATGATTTTGTGACTCAATAATATTCTGATCATTGGTTTGGTTCATGTCATGTTTATTCTTCTAATGATTTTCAAAAGCAAAGAGGACCCAAGTTCAAATGGGTGCCAAAATCTAATGCTAACATTAAGGGACCCATCTAAAAATGGGTACCTAAACCAATTGTTGCTTGATTTCTCCCGTGCAGACCCGTCACTTGTGGTACTTGGATTCGGGCTGTTACAAGCATATGACAGGGCATAAACATATTTTATCTAATTATACAGAGAAGTTTTGCGGCAATGTGCGCTTCGAGAATGACCAGTTTTCACCAATCTTGGGTTATGGGGATGTTGAGCAAGAGAAAATAACGATAAAGAAGGTGAGTTATGTTGAAGGCCTAGGACACAATCTTTTCAGCATCAGACAGTTTTGCGACAAGGATCTAGAGTTAAACTTCAAAGCCAAGAGATGTTGCGTGAGAACTGAAGATGGAAAAGTGTTAGTCCAATATTCTAGAAAACCAATACAATTTAGATCACAAGATTAAACACATAATGAGAGAATTTCTAGAGAGAGAAAGTATATGTCATATATCTCTTGAAGTCACATATTACACTTACTCACATGCTTACAAAACCAAAGGAACAAAAGCTTATACATGGGTCAAGAAGTCAAACTTTACATTACAAATGATCTAAACAAAATACATTAACAATATCCCCTTTTAGATCAATTTGTAAGTCTCCTGACGTGATTGTCTCTGAATCCCAATAATGTTTCAAACCTTCTGATGCCTCTCCTAAAATCACTTCTGTAATCAAGAGCCTCAAGAATTATTTGCATCATCAACTTAACTCTCCTGGGTAAGTGCTCACAACCCTGCATTCTCTGCCTTTCACTTTATTTGTACCTTTCATCGTATTGTAGTCTGATCACTTTGAGTGTTCCATCATAGAACTTTGCGATCTCAGAAACTCTGAAGAACCTCTTCTCATTGTCTTCATTCTTGTAGACTACACCCAATTCTGGTTCTTCCAAGATAGTAAACAAAGGATAATCATCAATGTCAGATAGAGTCAGATTTGGCTTTGTCATGTTGACTCTCCTCTGATTAGTCTTTATACCTAACTGAAAATTATAACAGTAGGTAAAGTAGATGTGTCTTCTCATGAACCTTTTGATCGCTTCCAATGCAAACACTATGCTTTCTCCCCTTATGGCCATAGATCTGAACAAATGATACATGTACTCAAGATCCTCAACATTTAGATGGTTGAAGTCTTTTTCTGTAAAATGACATTCACTCAGATCTCTTCTCTGAACATAGAACTCTGGATACCAAATACTCATGAACTTCTTCAGCCTTACTTCTTTCAATATCTGAATCCTAGATTTGTTCTTTACAGCTCTTTCAGTTTATCTTAACCAGTTTATCATGTTAGCATACTCCTCCTGATATTCTTTTAGCTGATTAGAAACACCTAACACCTTGTATTTATCCATAGGTGAGTTCCTGTGAACAAATAATCTCTTCTTCTAGAAAAGGAACTCTGAGAGCATGCTTCATCTGTCTAAGTTCTACTTTAGAAGGAATTAGAGGTGTTTCAGGTTCATTGACATTGGATGGTCCGACTTCACTTTGGTTAGGCATAGGAGGTATATGAACATCAGCTTCTTCTAGTTGATCATTCATTGGTTGAGCATCTTGTATTGCACTGGGAGGTCTTGCTGGGCTTGGATGGGTTGTTGGGCATTGATGGCTTGGGCTTGGATGGCTTATTGGGCTTGGATGACTTGGTGGCATATCAGCAGCATCAGAAAAATTGAACTCTTTAAAAGTTGGAATCACTGGAGCTTCATTGGTAGTTTCAGGAATTTCATTATGTACTAGACTGAGTCGAATATCATCTGGAGTCCCCAATAAAGTTTATAGTACATTTGCTTCAGCATCAGAAATATTATCTCCTTCATCATCAGAATCCATCAAGTTCTCCTTATCTTCTTCTTTAACCTTCAAGAACTTGTCATATTTTTCATTTGATTCCTCTTCATCATCTGATGACAAATTTATCACCTGCATCCATTCCTGTGACCAATAAAATTTCAGCCCTAGTAGCAACCTTAGGCTTTGCAACCGCTGGTTCTACTTCTGGATTCACATACAAAATCAATTCTCTACATTCATTCTGCTCATTTTGTTCATTCTGCCTTTCTGACTGATATTGAGCATTCTCTCCTTCTTCCATATTCACAGACTGAATATTTGTATCAAAACTCCAAAAGTTTTCTTTCTTTTACTCATCCCCCCTCATGATCTTGATCAAGAACAGGATCATGTCCGTTTCTGGTAACTGCTTGAGATTTGCAAGAAGACTGAACAACCGTTGTGAGCTCTTGAATAGATTTGACAACATCTTCTTTTAAATCTTGAAATTATGCCACAGTCACTACACCTTTTGGAACCTGAGGAACAACTGGTTGTGATTGCTAAGACCTCAAAAGACCTATCAAATCAGTATCAGATTGATCTACAGGTGCTTGTGAGAGCAACTTGGCATAGAGCAATGATTTTAGATCTTCCACATATATGTCTACTGGTTGTACTGGTGGAGGTGGAGGTGGTTGTGGTTCTTCAGTAACTGGATCCTTGCCTTTTAGCAATCTTTTCACTTCTCCAATCTCCTTCTGAAATCTTTTAAACAAACGGTTTCAATAGCCTTTAAGGCGCCATTGAGAAATTCCTATGACACGAAGTTTTGGATAGTAACACTAGGGCTACTTTAGCTCTCCGTTGACACGAAGCAACTGTGTGGCCCGTGTTCAAAGCTGGCAAGATGTTAGCAATGACAGGACTTCCATCCAATCCTCGTAGTTCAGAATGTGAATCTACATAGATGTTTCCATTGGGTCACGAAGACTTCCGATGGTAGTAGTTTTTATCAGTGTCCTAGGAATACAGATAGATGTTACAATGGGCTCTAAACTCGATTGTGCATTGAAAGATAGTAAGAACTGAGGCTGATGTTCTCTATTTTTAATATCTAAACTCTTCGAGTGAGAGCCAGATAGCAATTGTGCTATATCCCCGTGAATATCTGAGACTATCACCTGTTGTGAGGTGACAGAATGGCTGGCTTGGATGTGCAATTGCATAAGTGGGATACTTATGTCTGTTTCAATACCAGAACTCAACAGATGAGTTCCAGTAGTAGATGTGGATACCCTTCAGTAATGGTAACTTAGGTTACACACTCTCTCAACATATTCTTTTCCGTCCCTTTCTCTCAACCTCACATTATCTGAATTTTCAACTATGTCTCCGTCGAGTTTCCTTATATCACCAACCACATTCAGAATAGTGGTTGCAACATCAATATCCATTGGATCATCATTGAGAAAGCTAAAGTTGTGACACATGTTGTGATCATCATCAACATTATTATCATCATCTCTTTGATCATTCACATTTACATCAATTTCCTCATCTGTGTCAGCAGTAGCAGATGGGATACTCTCGTGATCTGTACTTGTTGCATGATCCGACTCTGTTTCAGAGTTCTGACCTTCATCGGCGTTGTCTTCCTGAGGGCCCAATTGAGGTATGATAGCCTGCTCAGGTTGAGATGTGGAACCCACTTGATGTGTGGCAATAACAGCCTTGGATTCCACAGCCTCCAGTCGGGAAGACTGACCCACTCCAGTTCCCCTCTCAGTATTTTCTCTCAACTCTCCCCGTTCAATTACCCCCTGGTAGATTGAACCCTCACTGACTCCGCTCGCCTAAGGTTTGAGTCTGGGGTAGGGGCAACCGGTTTTGGTCGTCCCATAGACTCTCTATAAGCTTTAACACTCTCTGAATTCGGATCAGCATAAGAAAGTAATGCTTCGGGAATTGGCATAGAGTAGTTGAATGTTTGTTTCTGCTTCTGTAGGTACCTCATGACAAATTCAGGTCCTACCACATGATTATTCCTCTTTGGAATGTCCCGGTTTGATCTAATCATGCTCCGGATAATAAGTTGTAGAAACCTCTCGTATGGAACAAAGATAGGCTTCTTTGTTGTTCTCTTATATTGAACTATTTCGTACAACTCTGTCCAGAATGCTATAGAATAGTCCATGTGCAGATCATACACAATGGCATGGAATAGTCTGAGCATGTGCATACTGGTATTGTCAATTCCGGTGTGCTTTGCAGTGAAACACCTGTTGATGATAGAGAACATCATATACCAGAAAGGTGGCAGATTGGTCTTCTTGAACTGACTAATCTTGGTAAGGTCACCAACATATCCTAAGGCTAGGATGCCTTCAAATACTTCAGAATCAACAGGATATGAGTCAAAATTGGTTCTACCTTCTCTTGAGTTTTTCTCTGGAAGAACAAGAATGAGCCTCAGTCTTTGATAATTCAGAATTGATGTAGAGTGATCAATTATAATATCAAAGTGCTTGATTCTGATGTTGTTGTCATTGATAAAGGATATTGTATTCCAGGATTGTTGAAGGTAGATCAAAGGTACAGTAGCAGTAGCAGTCAGTGCATAGTAAAGACAAAGGCCTCTGAAGATATCCAGTACCAATGGATCAATGTTGAGATGATCAAAGTCAACATGATGGTTGTTTGGGTACAAAATCAGATAATCTGTAGGATGGATCAGTGCAAGAGCAGGATTTTCACCAACAGCAGATTGGTAATGAGATATGGATGATAGCATAGGTGTCTCTTTCGAAACATTCAGATCATTCTCATCCATTTGCACAATGGGATCAACTGACTTTTCATTGGCCATTATATCACCTGAAAAGTTGAAAGTATTTGATATAGATCCAATATGCCAGTAAAATCTCAAAAATGATTTTTTTGAAAACTTTTTGTAAAATCCCAAAAATGATTTGTCTCAAAGTACTGAATCAAAGTACTTGTCGCAAAAAAAATGAATGGCCAACTTATCGCAGAGCACAATTGCAACAATGACTTAGAAAAATTTTTACTCATCAAAGAAATCGCAAAACACATGAAACAATGAACTTTTCGTGAAACTTATATGTTCATCCCAAGAACTCGCAAGATTCAAGCCAAGAACTCGCAAGAGTCATGTCAAGAACTCGCAGAGTTCAAACTTGTTATTTTTGAAATTTCAACAATCAAAATCACTGTTAAACCCTTAATGATCCATTATCTTGGTTTATTTGAGTTCTATTTTACATTTTAAACCAATTTAGCACTTTAATTTTAACAAAATAACATTGTTAAGGTTCGATTTAAGTCCAAATCAGTATTCATCCATACGAACAGTCCAAGAGTCCATGAATCCAAATCCAAAGTCAAGGTAATCGATTTTTTCAATTCAAGATATGTATCAAAGTGATCGATTATGAAATCCCAACGACAATATCAAGTTATATTTGGAGATTAAAAAATAAGTTTAAAGCCAAATGTCCAAAGTTCAAGAGTTCGGTTCGAAGAGGGTTTATCAAAGATGAACAGACACGGCCTTAAAACCGTAAATCGAATGATATGTAACCTGTAAGCAAGAATCAAACATACAATGATACAACATACAAAGAATCAAACAAGAAAATGGAAAATCTACACTGAGAGAATTTCTAAGTGATAAACGCAAAGAGGGTTTTGAGAAAAGTGGGTTTATAGGAGGAACAACTCGTATATATACTCAAGATTGGGCATGACACGTGGCACGAGTGGATTTGACCTCCTACTTGTCGCAAACCGAAGAAATAGGAAACTTGTCGTAAAGAATGACAAGTCGTGTGTGAACTTGTCGCAAGGCACGATTTGCGACAAGTTGTGCTTTGGATAGAAGTCGCAAAGTATGGGATGCGAGTTCTAAGAAGTCGCAAGTAGAAGGATACGATTTCTTCACTTTTCGCAGGCTTTGGTTTGCGTCAAGTAACTTGTCGCAAACCATTGCTTGTGTCAAGTTTAGAATACGCAGACAATGGCTTGCGTCAAGTTACTTGTCGCAGACCAAAGGTTGCGTCAAGTGACTTATCGCAAAGCACTACTTGCAAGTTCTATACTTGGAAAAATTTCTGAAAACTTTCCAAAAATGGAAACATGACACTTTGAACTTTTGACTTTCCAAAAATAACAACTATGCAAAAATTCACTTTTAAAGCTCAAAATAACATCTCTGACAAAAAACTTTCAGATTTTCAAAACTTTTGAACACACACACACTTGCAAACTTTTATCTGATTATCCCCCTTGAAGTGTGCACAAATGTGTATACTCCCCCTAGAAGTATGCATTCAGCTCATTATACTGAAGTACGAGTTCTGACTTGAGTTGATTAGAAGTTAAAGTCCATGATACTGATTTAGGAATACTGCATGAAAACTATCTGATCTACAAAACAAATGAAAAATATTGGTCCTCATTGAGCATGAGTCCACATTGCTTATATGTATCAGACTTATAAAATATTATCCAACCAAAAACACTTACACAAACAAACAAGAACACACTCCCCCTCAAATCAAGATAGAAAAATATTTTCATGCATTCAAATTTAACATTCTGAGTTTGCTGACTAAGAAATTGAATCTCTTTTCATCAAGAGGTTTTGTGAATAGTTCAGCAACCTCAAAATCAGTTGAAACAAAATGCATTTCAATATTACCTTTTTCTACATGATCTTTGATGAAATGATACCTGATATCTATGTGTTTGGTCTTGGAATGATGCACCAGATTTGCCGTTATTGCGATTTCACTTTTAGAATCACAGTAAATGGGAACGTTGTTCAACTTATATCCATAGTCTTTAAGTTGTATCTTCATCCACAAAACTTGCAAACAGCAACTAGCAGCCACCACATATTCTGTTGCGGCCGTAGAAGTTGATACGCAATTTTGCTTCTTGGAAGACCAACTGACTAATTTTTCTCCCAAAAACTGACAGGATCCAGACGTGCTTTTTCTGTGTAACTTATTACCTGCATGATCTGCGTCTGTGTAGGCAATTAGTTCAAACCTAGAATCTTTCGGATACCAAAGGCCCAAATTTAGTGTGCCTTTAAGGTACCGTAAGATTCGTTTAACAACAACAAGATGAGATTCCTTCAGATTTTCTTGATAACAACCGCCAAAGCAAGTAGCAAATATTATATTTGGTCTACTTGATGTCAAATAAAGAAGAGATCCTATCATACTTCTGTAGGTTCATTGATCTACTGATTTTCCGGAGATATCAGCATCCAACAAACGCCATATTACATGGGAGTCTTCATGGGTGTAGAATCAGTCATATTAAATTTATTTAGCATATCTTTAATATATTTTGACTGGTTAATGGAAAATCCCTTCCGGGGTTTGTTTAACTTGTAAACCTAAGAAAAAATTTAACTCACCCATCATTGACATCTGAAACCTACTCTTCATGATGTCTTGAAATTCATCACAAAGTTTAGGATTCATAGAGCCAAAAATAATATCATCTACGTAAATTTGCACAAGAATTAAATCCTCACCTTTCTTTTTCAAAAACAAAGTGGTGTCCATAGTTCCTTTTCGGAATCCAGACTCGAAAGGGTAAATTGTTAATGTCTCATACCATGCGCGTGGTGCTTGTTTCAATCCATAAAGAGCTTCATCGAGTACGTACACATGTTCTAGATATTTTGGATCAATGAAGCCTTCTGGTTGACTCACATACACCTCTTCGTGTAGAATACCGTTCAGAAAAGCTGATTTAACATCCATCTGGTAAACTTTGATATTTTTATGAGCGACATATGCAAGAAAAATCCTTATTGCTTCAATCCTGGAAACAGGTGCATAGGTCTCATCATAGTCTATGCCTTATTAGTGGTTATAGCCTTTAGCAACCAACCGTGCCTTATTTCTAACATTTATACCTACCTCGTCCTTCTTGTTCGAAAAACCCATTTAGTTCCGACAATGGTTTTATCCTTTTTTCTTGGTACTAACCTCCACACTTCGTTCCATTTGAATTCATTCAGCTCGTCTTGCATAGCATTTATCTAGTCCGGATCTTTTAGTGCTTCAGACGGCTTTTTAGGTTCCATGCTGCTTAGAAAGTTGACGAACATGCAATAATTCGCAGATGCAGATGCAGACCTGGTAAACACTATTGCATTCGGATCACCAATGATATTATCTGGAGGGTATGCCTTTGTCCATCTGTGTGTGCTTGGTAGATGGTCAATATCAGTCTGATTGTTTGTCTCATTAAACACATCTTGTACCTCAGTCAAGTCAGTTTCATTTGCCTCTTGAATTTTTGCACTTGGTGATGGAATTGCTTCTTCAGGTTCTGTTTCTGATGGAATATCTCCAGACACAACTGATGTTGATGCTGGTTTAACTAACGGTGAAACCGGATCAAATGACCTGTCTGGTGTAGCGCTTCCAGAAACAACTTGTTCTTGACTAGTAGAAGCTTCACCAACTCTTTCAGAAGGTCCATATATGTCTGCACTTGTGGTAAGTGTGTTAATGTTCGTTGAATTGTCTTGCTTGTTATCATCTTCAATTATATTATTAAAAGCATGAAAGAATAACAAATCAAGATCTGATTCAGTTAAGGTTTGATATTTAGAATTCTTATTCTGTTTTATCTCAAGTTCTACACTTGTTGATGTATAAACTATGTCGCCAGGTGCGAGTCCTGAACTGGAATGTTCAGAAGTCCTTGTTGAAGATTTGTCAAAATGATACGTTGATGCTTTCAATCACAATCTTTGTTTGTAGATTGTAGACTCTATATGCTTTGGATTGGAGAGAATAGCAAATAAAAACTCTTTCATCAGCTTTCTTATGAAACTTTGATAGATTCTCTCTATTATTTAGCACATTTCACCCGAATCCAAACACACGAAAGAATTTAACCGTTGGTTTTCGACCATTTATAATTTCATAAGAAGTTTTATGAAAACGCTTTTTAATGATGGTCCTGTTCTGTGTGAAACATGCAGTGGCTACTGCTTCTGCCCATAGGAACGGAGGTAGATCTTAATAAGCAAGAATTGTATGCGTTGCTTCCACCAACGTCCTGTTCTTTCTTTCAACAACACCATTTTGTTGAGGTGTCATTGCTGCCGAGAAATTGTGTGAAATGCCAACAAAATCAAGTTGATAACTCTGAAGAGCTGCATTCTTGAATTCAGTTCCATTGTCACTTCCCAACTCTTGTACTTGGCATTGAAGAAGAACTTGTATTCTTTTGATGATCAGATATGGAGCTTCTGACTTTTGCCTCAAGAACTCTAGCCAAGTATATCTTGAATATTCATCAATCATTACGAGGATATACTTTTTGCCATTTATGGATTGTGTCCTCATTGGACCACAAAGATCCTTGTGAATAAGCTGAAGAGATTCTGTACAACTTGATAACATTTTCAACTTATGTAAACTCTTTTTCATCTTGCTATTTCAAATGCTGGACAAACTGAATCTTTTTCCATCTTCCATTCTGGTAAACCAGTAACCAGATTCTGAGTTCTGAGCTTGTTCAAATCTCAGAAGTTTTGATGAGATAATCTGCGGTGCCATAACCAACTGTCTTCTATTGATGTTTTAGAGATTATACATACTGGTCTTGTAGCTTTCAGTGTTGGAAAGTGAACACCATAGAGTAATCCCATTCTTCCTGTCTTTATCTACTGTGCTCCATATTGATCCTTGATGTAGCAATAATCATCATCAAACTCAACTTTGCACTTCTTCTTAGTGAATTGACTGATAGAGAATAGATTATATGCCAATCCTTCCACATACAGAACCTTTGATATAGTAATCATATTGTTCTTGATAACACCGTATCCTCTAATGTGTCCTTTCATATCATTTATGAAGTTGACTGAACCTGCATAATGTTCCACATAGTCGAATAGTAGGTGATTGTATGCTGTCATGTGTCTTGATGCACCTGAATCTATGATCCACACATGACAAGCCTGCAAGAAACAATCACTTCAACTTAGCTACCCATAAGAATAATGGTCCTTTCTTGTTAGTATCCTTAACTTTCTTTAAATCAGTTGACGACCCTTTGATTCTTCATTCAAATTTGGGTTCTTTCGATGAAACTTGTGCTTTCAGTTCTGACTTTGGAATCCACTTCCACACAAATTTCATGTCAACTAATTTATTCATTTTTAAAACATTATTTTCTTTCCAAAAGAATAAACTTCAGGTTTAAGATTAACAGTGGATTGAGCAGAAGTTTTCTTGTTCACAAACTGAACCGATTTTCTTTTCTTTGAAAACTTAGGTTTCAAAGAGAACGAACTATCATGAGAGTTTGAGCATCATAATTTAGTAGTAGCTTGTATCAACAACTCATTTCTGACAAGCCTGAGTACAAACTCTTTCTACTCTATTACAAGCCTGACTGTCAGAAACATTCATCTTCACTTCCACCTCCTTCTTCCGTTTCTTCTTACCTACCTTCTTCACAACAGTTTTATCTGGAGAACAATCAAAGTTAACATCATTGAAAGTAAATTTTTCAAAGAACGGTTTGACACAAAATTTAGATTGAGAAGATGTTTTGGAAACAAAATTAGCTTTGGTTTCCGAACATTCTCCTTTTTCAGAAATACTTGACTCCTTTTCCGAAAATGTTAAAATCTTCAAAGATGTTTTCATTTGAGGAGTTTGAGTATCAATTGTTGAAGTGTCAGACTTCACATCAGCATTGATTTCACTAGAAGATGGAGAATTCTGATCAGGACAAACTTCTTTACCTTTTGAAATTTTAAAGATTTGGGATTCTAAGTTTCTGATTTCTTTTTGTAAAATTTCATTTTGAATCAGATTTGAATCTAATTCCATCACAAAGTTTTCATTAGCATCTTCCAATTCAGCAAGAAGAGTCTTGGGAACTAAAATCTGCTTTTCTAAATCAGAAATGGTTTTCAAAGCTGCCTGATAGTGAAAATCAGTAAAATTTGAAGTTTTAGCAGAAACAGACTTAGTTTTTGAATGAGAGTTTTCTTCCTTTTCTCCTTGGATAGAACAAGAGATGACAGTTTCAGTTTCATCAGATACAAAACTTGATTTAGATGTCTCATGTGATTTTGTAAAAAGATTTTCAAATTCGACGAAACTTTTCTTTTTATTTTTATAAGATAAATTTAAGTCGTCGTATTTGAACCGACATTTTTAAAATCATGAGAATCTGAATTAGATTTAATAACTGATTTAACTTTCACTGGTTCTTCGGGTTTTACCTTAGGAGTCTTAGGTATTGAACTCTCAGACTTGACAAAAGTTTCACGGATGTGAGGTATTAAAACAACTGGAGCATCACCCTATGATTTAAAGTTATAAAGATTTTCAGGTGCTTTCTTTAAAACATCAGCATCCGGAAGTCCCAAACCCATTTTAGGATTGTAACAACGAGTATCTTTTGGGTTGCTAGTCAAGATTTTTAAAGTCTGTTCTGTTTGACCTCTTTTAAAATTAAGATCCTCCAACTCTTTAATCTTTGCTTATGCTTCAGTTCTGTCCTTCAAAACAATATCATACTTCAAAGTTAGATCTAAATTTTTGTCTTTCAAAGAATTTAACTCTTTTTGCAATTCAGATATTTTTCCTTGAAGGTTTACCTTGTCCAGTTTAAGAACATTATTTTCTTCTTCTCTTTACGCTGCTAAAGTCTTATAAATCAAAGCTTGATCTTGATGTCCTTGAATGATACTCTTTTGTTTTTGAAATTTATTTTTTATCTTTTGAAACTCAGAGTTCATTAAGGTCAGTTGAGACATCAAGTTCATGACTTCTTCATTTTCAGAAAAGTTGTTAGAGTTATCAGAATTAGAATTTACCTCAGATTCTGAATCATCTTCATTCAAATGAGCCATGAGGTTGTAATGGACTTGAGTCAGATTAACTTTGACTTCATCATCATCATCAGAATACTCCAGCCAGATTTCTTCTTCAGCTTTCAAGGCCTTCCCTTTCTCCAATGCCTTGGCTAACAGAGCTTTCTTGAAATAGTACTCATAGTCCTTTACCCTTTTGTCTTTGCAGTCTCTGACATAGTGACCACTTTTTCCACAGTTAAAGCATTTGTTACTCTTTTCTTTTTCTTTCTCTTCTCTCTTCTCTTCTTTTCTCTCATCTTTTCTCTCCTCTTTCTTCTCAAACTTGCCTTTGTACATATCAGCTCTGTAATGATCAGGTTTGGACTTGTTATAGAACTTCTTTCTTCCGAACCTCTTTTGAAATCTAGTAGTAAAGAAGGACAATTTCTCAGCAAACTCAGTGAGCTCATTATCAAAATCCTCATTCTCTTCCTTAGAACTTTCAGATGACTTCACCACATCAGAAACAAGAATTTTCTGCTTCACAGATTTGGCTGACCCAGAACTCCCTTTGATCATCTTTCCTTTACCTTGTGCAATAAAATCCAGAGAATCTTCAACTTTCTTCGGTTTGTCTTTGATCTCAAGTAACTGTTTATTGAGAATAGGTTGCTCTTTTACCTTGTCTTCATGTTGATGCAAGACACAAAACAGATCATTAAGGTTTTCCTCATCCATATCCTTATTCATTTGAAGTTGAATAGAATATGTATCCCATTCCGGTTGAAGGTCCTTGATGAATTTAAAATTGATCTCAGACTCTGACTTCTATACACCATTTAATTCATCCCAAATCTCCTTAGCAGAGTCCCGACTGTCAACTCTGTTAAAGATGTCATTCAGAATAGCCATAATCAAGAAGGTCAAAGCTTGTGCCTCCAGCTCACTAACTCTCGGTCTCTATCACTGTACAAAGCCGGTTCTCTAGCTACAATTCTTTCAGGAATTTCCGGATTAGTCTCAGTTGCTGGTATTCTGTCAACTTTCACATGCGGGAAATGTGGTCCATTTATGATAAAGTTCATCAGCTTCTTGTCTTGGTTATTCAGAAAGTTTATCATCCGGTTCTTCCATTGCGGATATTCATCTGCTTGTTGAACTGGGGGCTTGGATTTGGAAGCCATGCTGAGTATATCTCTAGACATCTTGATGATTGAGAAGAAAAACTGATAGGATGCTTGATAATGTTCGTCGAAAGAATTCAGATACAACTTGACTCTGAAAGTCAACCTTGGTCAAACTATAAAAAACTCAGAAAAATTCTAAGTTTTGAAGTCACAGACAACATAACTAGAAGTCGTAGAGAGCAGAAACTTGTCGCAAAGCTTCAGAAGTCGCAAACCAAAGCTAAAGAATTCCTACTTGTCGCTGAAAGTAGCATGCGAATTCTCAGAAGTCGCAAATATCAACCTGCGAGTTCTAAGAAGTTGTAGATAATAGTCTGCGAGTTCTGTACTTAGACAATTTCGAGAAACACAAGATCACTTGTCGTAATGCATCTGCGAGTTTTTTCCTTAGAAAAAATTTCCCCAAAAAATTTGTCACAGAATAAGAGCTTGTCGTAGATCACTTGTCGCAAATCAAAGAGAAAGAACACCAAGATATCGCAACCTGTGTTCTGCGAGTTCTTACTTGTCGCAACAGGAACCTTGCGAGTTCTATACTTAGAAAAATTTCTAAGATATAGAAAACAAATTCAAAAGTGGTACTTGCGACTTATTGATCAAAAGTCGCAAAGAACACAAAACAAACAAAATCCTTCACCTTGCGATTTCTTGAGTCTGCGAGTTCTTCAGTTTGCGAGTTCTTTAGAAGAATCTTGCGACAACTGCAGATCTTGTGAGTTCTTCTCCGAACTTGCAATTTTTGGCCATTTTTGATTCAATTCCTGCAAATATGATCTGAAACTTGACAGGGTTGATCGACTATTACACAGAAACAATTATTTAGTACGGAGATTTATCTAAAAAAATAGAATCGATGAATTTGATCCTAATGGAGTGTTCGAATGAACTTTTTCAAGAAACTAACAAAAATCCAAAATTCACATGGATACAGTGTGAATTTGAATCTGGGATTCAAACAAAAAAATGTTCCACTCAATCACGCGATCACTGTAGAACCAGTTATACACTCCGATTTTGACCAAATGAACAAATTCGAATCCAACAGTAAATTTTCCAGAAACTTTCTGCGAGTACTTCCAAAAATGGAAGTTTTCCAATGATTTTTTGACCAAAAATGATATTAATCCGTGTCTGCATTCGTTTGGTTGGCTCTGATACCAATTGTTAGTCCAAGATTCAAGAAAATCAATACAATTTAGATCACAAGATTAAGCACACAATGAGAGAATTTCTAGAGAGAGAAAGTGTATGCCATATATCTCTTGAAGTCACATATTACACTTACTCACATGCTTACAAAAACAAAGGAACAAAAGCTTATATATGGTTCAAACAAGCCTTGACCTCATATAAATCAAAGCTTACAAAAGTCAAACTTTACATTACAAATGATCTAAACAGAATACACTAACAAAAAGAACTCTTGGTTGGCACGAGAAAGTCAAACCTCTACACTATCAACCTGTCAAATGTCAAAAGGATAATGTTGTGTGTTTATTTTCTAAAGCCTTAATGCAACAGAGCTGGTTATGGCATAGAAGGTTGTCTCACCTCAACTTTTGTTACATAAACAAGATGGTGACTGGCAATTTGGTCAAGGGTTTACCTGAGCTGAAATATGAAAAAGAACATCTGTGTGATGCATGCGGGAAAGGCAAAATGAAGAGAGCTTCACACAAGCCCAAACCTGAACCTAGTACAAGTGCTCCTCTAGAGTTGTTGCATATGGATCTCTGTGGTCCCATACGAACACTAAACATCAACGACAAGAAATACATCTTAGTGATTGTGGATGATTACTCAAGATACACTTGGGTCAAATTTCTGAGATCAAAAGACGAGACTCCGGAAATCATTATCTTGTTTCTTAAGACTATCCAAGTGAACTTGCAGAACACTGTTAAGCTGATCAGAACAGATAATGACACACAATTTAAGAACAAGATTGTTAAAGATTATCTCGAATCGGTTGGGATAACACATCAATTTTCTACTACCAGAACGCCATAACAGAATGTGGTAGTTGAAAGATGGAACAAAAGATTAGTGGAGGATGCACGCACGATGCTCAACCAGTCAGACTTATCTTTATTCTTATGGGCAGAAGCTTTGTCAACTGCGTGTTATACACAAAATAGATCCATCATCCATCGTCGCTTCGGTAAAACACCTTATGCTTTGATAAACGACATAACACCAAACATTAAACACTTTCACGTTTTTGGATGCAGGTGTTACGTGCTGAATGATAAAGAGAGCTTGAACAATTTCAGTCCTAAAGCTGAAGAAGAGATTTTCATTGTCTACTCTCAGACATCAGCATCATATAGAGTCTACCTAAAGAATTCAAAGATCGTTGTGGAAAGTGTCAATGTTAAATTTGATGAAGCCATAGAGATGGCTTCTGAGCACATTAGTTCAGAACCAGTTATAACAGGAGTATTAGCTTCTGGAAAAATCAGTCCAGAACCTGTATCTAAAGTTTCTAATTCTAACAATGCTTCTCCTTCTAC
This sequence comes from Arctium minus, assembly GCA_954870635.1. Classification (NCBI taxonomy): domain Eukaryota; kingdom Viridiplantae; phylum Streptophyta; class Magnoliopsida; order Asterales; family Asteraceae; genus Arctium; species Arctium minus. The sequence goes on along the minus strand of OX941083.1, from coordinate 63,257,398 downwards.
ATCGCATTTAACAGAATTAGATTTATTGTTTGAATATTTCGATGATAAGTGTTGGATCATAAATTGTATTCAAGATTAAAGTTAAATTAGAGGGTCTAAACTGTATTTATTTGATAGTTAAAGTTAGAGGGTTTATTATGTAATAAGTTAATAGTTATTTGTAAATGGGCCTAAAGCCTGTTAGAAAGCCCATCAAGGTTAAAGCCCATATGGTCTAGGTATTTAAAGTTTTAGTTATTTAGGTTTTAGGGTTAATCCTCATATTCATAATTATAATCCTATAGTGAGGTAGCTGTATTCTCTGTATTCAAGGATATCAAGAACACACAAGGTTTAACCGTTTATTCAAGGGATTGGTATGTTTTGTTAATCTTTATATCTCTTGATTATTATTGTGTTCTGTGATTGTTAATCAACTAGATTAAACTGCGTTAACAAGTGGTATCAGAGCCAAAAGAATCAAATTTTTTTTTGAATTTACTATTCATCGATACTATTCATCAACCACTGTTTATCGATTTTTTTTTACTGTTCATCTGATTTCATGTGCGTTTATGTTTAAGATTGATCTGACTAGGTGTGTTTTGCGTTATTGAACAGTATCTGATTGATTAATTGCTCTTAGAAAGTATCAAGTGATTGAATTTGTGATTTTTAGTTTTCTGGGTTCAAAGAGGAGTCGACACTGTGTTCTTTAAATTGAATGTACGAAAGTTGATTTTAATCTTTGTTATTGAATGGGTTGTGTTCGATACATGTTTCTAAGTACAATAATTTGATTTTGGCATCCGATTGTGAGTCTGTATTGATTTCTGGGTTGATTATTACTTCTGTTTATCGAGTTTCTGGGTTGATTCAAGAACATACCGGTCGAACAATCTCTTGGACTAAGTTAGTATCGGTCAAAGCATCCTATCGGTCAAAGCCTATACCGGTCTATCACACAACCGGTCGAGTTCACCATATCGGTCTAGTCCATTACCGGTCGAGATCTTTAAAAGTATACCGGTCGAATATAGTTTATCGGTCAAATAGAATACTGGTTGAATAGTTATATCGGTCCATACCTTTGTATCGGTCGAAGACCAATACCGGTCAAAGCATAGTATCGGTCCTATCACTTACCGGTCAACTATATTCCCGGTCGAGCAAAATACCGGTACAAGCAACTTACCGGTCGAATTCTCTATACCGGTCTTAGTCGTTTACCGGTCGAGCACAATACCGGTTGTTACATCTTACCGGTCAAACAAGGTACCGGTCCAAGCAAGACCCCGGTCGACTCAATACCGGTCGAAGCACATCCCCGGGACCCCCGTGCTAAGTCTGTGAAGGGGGACAAAAGTTTTGTGCTTGATCAAAATTTTCCTAATTTCTTTCTTCAGTATTATTTCTTTGAAGCTTTATACTGTTTGAAAGGACTGCATTTAATTATTTTTGGAAATTAATTTTACTGAAAATTTTTTAGTGTAGTTTTTATCTTGATTCTGACGATCTCATATAGTTGGTTGTCTTGGTACAGATAAGTTTAATTACTAACAAGTTATCTTGATTCTAACGATCTTAGTCCAAGCCTCCTGTCCTCATGGCTGATGAATATCAGCAATGGAAGAAGAGAATGATTCAGTTTTTGAATCACAAGAACAGAGCCTACATGGAATCCATCATCAATGGTCCAGTAAATCCAATGGTCAGAGTACAGGGTCAAGCAGAAACTGACACATCTCCAGAAATTCCTAATAGATATGTCCCTAAACCTTATCAGTACTTCTCTGAAAAGGAGAGAGATCAGTACAAGATAGATGAAGAAGCTCTCATTTATCTGACTATGGAAATTCCGAATGACATCTACAACCGTGTAGACAGTAGGAACTCTGCAAAAGAAGTCTGGGATGAACTATCAAGACAGTTTGAAGGAAGTGAAGCCTCTATCCAAGCTATGCAGAATCTGTGCATAAATGCATACGAGGGATTTCACGCAAAAGAAGGAGAAACAATGCTAGAGACCTACAACAGATATAATATTATTCTCAATGACTTGCGGAGGAATAACATCTTTAAGTCTGCTTCGGAGATAAATTATAAGTTCATCAAGAACTTAAATCCGGAATGGAAGAACTTTGCCATCAACCTTCAGATGTCAAAGAACATGGCTCAGGAAAATGTCACTGATATCTTCTCTACTCTTTCTCAGCATGAGGATGAGGTGAGAACCATCAATCTTGAGTCCAATAAACTGAAGGATTATGTGGCTCTCATAGCCGGCAAAGCTCCTGTATCCTCTGCAAGGTCAAAGAGAAAGATGTTTAAAGCATTAGTTACCGAAGTTACTGACTCTGCCTCTGTTTCAAGTGATGAAGAACTAGAGATTGATTCTGATCCGGATATTCAGAAGTTCTCTGAGGACTTGGCTCTTATTACTTGAAGATTCAAGAAGACCTTTGGCAAGAAAAAGTTCTACTCAAAGCCAAAGTATGAAGGGCACAAGAAAAAGAATGTTGAACTGAGATACAAGCCAAGGCAAGGAAGGAGAGAGGAAAGACGAGAACACAGGAAGGAAGACAGAAGAGAAGATAAGAGAGAGGAAAATAAAGAAGACAGAGCTGATGAACCAGGAAGATGCTACAACTGTGGCAAATTTGGGCATTTCTCAAAAGACTGCAGATTCAAGAAGGTCAAGAATTCAGACTATTATGCGCGTAAGTCACTTATTGCCAAGAAAGTTGAAGAAGGAAAGGTGCTCATGGATGAAGAAGAAAACTGGTTGTTCCAAAGTTCTGATGACGAGGAGCAGGCACACTTCACCCAAGTTTCCTACATGGCAAAGCTGGACGGTGAGGATGAAGATTCTGAAGCGTATTCTGAAGACGCAATGTCTGAGGTAAGTGATAATTCTGAACTGATTGAATCTCTTATGGCCCAAATAGATAGCTTGAAAGATGAATTTGCTTTATTGAAAGGCAAACTTAGCTCCGCACAGCAAATAGTGTTACGTTTTCGTGATGAAAACGCTTTGCTGAAAGTTGTTGTGGAAGAAAAAGAAAAAGAAAAAGACGGTTTAAAAGCTGAAAAGGATTCGTTGAAAAGCAAAATATCTGATTTAGAAAAGGATCTAGTGAATCTTAATGCTGAAAAAGGTGAGTTCAAAATAAAATTTGAAGTTTGTTATAAAGAAAGAAATGAAGCTTTCACCAAAATCAAGCAACTGGAGGATATTAATATGAAACAAGGTCAGACTGAGCAAACATTAAATTTGTTGACCAATAAGCTCCAAGACGAAAGGTTTTATAAACTTATACCTGGTTTGGGTGTGCCAATTAATGATGTTTTGAAAAAGGCACCGGAGCATTTATATAACTTTGACAAATTTGGCTCCGCAATCAGAACCATTCCAAACATTCATGCAACTTTTGTTGAAGCCAGTGCTTCTAAAACTTTTACTGAGACCAAAGGTCGAGAAGAAATAGGAGAAAACAAGTCTTGTCACACTGACTCTCAAAATGCTTTTAAATCAGTTGGTTTTAAATAAAATGATTTGAACAAAAGCTATGTGACTCGAAAGATTGAATTTACTGAGTTTGAATCATTGTTTACCACTTCTACTAAAGAATCAGTCAGCAATGATACCGTTCCATCTGAGACTGAATGCAAATACGATGAGTATGAATCGGATGTTGATCCATCTACTATACCATCAGTCTCAAATCCCATTACTCCTAAACCTTTACTTGTTGAAGAGGTTGAAGAAGAAACTGTAAACACGAATGAATCTTGTTTGAAAAATGATAAAACGGAGTTTATTGAGTCCATGACAGAAGAATTATTTTCCGAAATGATGAATGCTTCAGACTCTGATCCTGTTTCTATTTCAAGGGAGTCGAATTCTGTGAGTGATCATACATCTGAATTGATGAAGCAAATTGATCTGCTGCAACAGTCTATTGATGAGGTTGAAGATGAAAACTTTGATCTCAAGTTTAAACTTGAAAAATCTTTGAAAGAAAATCAAGAGCTTTGCACAGATATCAATGATTTGAAAATTACTCTGTTTAAAACTGCTTCAAATGATAAACAGATGTTCAATGATCCAAGCTGGAAGGTAAGAACAAATCCAGAATTTGATGCTCCTACAAAACCTTCAGTTGTTTACTCAGATTGTCCTGAATATCCACCGAGTATTTTTGAAAAGGGCGAGACTTCAAATGGCACTAGAAAAGAACCACCTTCTAAGTTAGAGACTAACAATGTTCCTATTTCTGTTTCAGATATAAAAGGAAATGGAGTTGGGAGAAGTAAGTAGAATAAAGATATTAGTTTGAATAAGAATGAGAGGTTATCTAGTGAAACTTTTGCTTTAAATAGTTGTACTTCAGACAGTGTTATTTTGAAAAGTAATTCTTTTGATAAACATGACTGTAAGGTTTGTTCCGATAAATCTAAGTTTATGACTTTTGCTCGAAAGAATCTATATTGCAAACACTGCTGGGATAACTCATTCAAATACTACTCCCCTCCAAAGTCCAAATAGGATAAAAGAAAAGCTAAACTGCACCTTAAGTCGACTTCTAATTCTAATTCATCCGCACAACCCAAAGTGTATCGAGCTAAGGTTGCCAATCCTAAGTCTAAAAAGCACTTTCAGGAATTAAATGTTAAAACAGTTTGGAAATGGGTTCCAAAACCCATATATGAATGGAGAGTGAAAGTTAAACCTGCTGATATTCCTGAATTGTTTAAAGCTAACAGCTAAGGACCCATTATGATATGGGTACCTAAGCAAAACTAATTGTTTTTATGCAGGCCTGTCGACTGTGGGTGATAGATTCCGGATGTTCACGCCACATGACATGATTCAAGAACCTACTGCATAACTATGTGGAGGAGCCTGTCGGCGCAGTTCATTTTGCAAACTCTAAAGTGGAAGGAAAGGTCAAAGGATATGGCATGCTTGACAATGGAGTTGAAAATTCAAAGAGTGCTATATATAGAGGGACTTGATCATAACTTGTTCAGCACCAGTCACTTTTGTGACATGAAATATCAAGTCCGCTTCATAACAACTCATTGCTATCTAGAGGATTCAGATGGTTACGAAGTCTTCAAAGCTGAGCGCCATGGAAATCTATACTATGTAGATTTTCCAACATTGTCTGCCACACGTCCAGTATGCCTACTCGCTAAAGCTTCTAAAGCATAATCGTGGACGTGGCATCATCGCTTGTCTCATCAGAATTTCCTATCTGTAGCAAAGCTATAGAGACAAGGTCTGGTCAAAGGTCTACCAGAAATGAGGTTCGAAAAACACTCACTATGTTCTGCATGTGAGTTGGGCAAAATGAAGCGAGCTCATTCAAGTCCAAATCTGAATCATCGACCTCACCTGCACTGGAACTTCTTCATATGGACCTTTGTGGCCCAATGCAAACAGCGTCTATCAACGACAAGAAGTATGTTTTAGTAATGATAGATGACTATTCAAGGTATACATGGCTCGAGTTTCTTCGCAACAAGTCCGATGCGCCAGAGTTGATTATCGCTTTTATCAAGCGCATTCAAGTTCGTCTTCAATTGCCAGTAAGAACTATTCACAGAGACAACAGCACGGAGTTCAAGAATGCCACTTTACAGGGTTATCTTATGTCTGTAGGCATTTCACATAACTTTTCCGCAGCCTACACTCCGCAGCAAAACGGCATTGTCGAACGGAAGAACCACACACTTGTTGAAGTTGCTCGTACTATGCTTGCATATTCCGATCTACCCATGTACCTTTGAGCCGAGGCAGTCGCGACAACATGCTTTACACAGAATCGTACCATCGTGGTCAAGAGGTTTAACAGAACAACATATGAGTTGATCAACAATCGTAAACCTAACATCAAATTCCTTCGTGTTTTTGGTTGCAGGTCTTACATTCTTAGAGAGCGTCAAGGATTATCAAAATTTGATAAGAAAGCGGATGAAGGATATCTAGTTGGATACTCTCTGACACCCAAAGCTTATCGAATTTACATTATTCGAACTAAGAAGGTTGTTGAGAGCATGAATGTCTCCTTTGATGAGAATTCTAAAATGACTTCTGATTAATACAGATCAGGACTCGTGCCTCATTGTCAAAATGAAGGCTTCTAAGTAAATCAGCTTAGAACCCGTACCTTAAAGGAGTATGGCTTCTAATGACATCAGATTAGGACCCGCACTTCAGTGCTTTATTTTTCCTGCTTTATCTAAAAAAAAAAATTATTATCAGTTAAGGGGGAGACTATCTGTGATTTTAAAAGATTATCTGACCGTGTGTTCTTAAAGATAAATACTTGCGTTTTATCTTGTCAATATACTTTGTCAAGTATTCATACACATAACGGTTCAGAACATTCTATTTGACTTTGTTATTACCATGTATCAAAAGTTAAATCTTTCTATGGTAATACTCACGTTCTTTTTATTCACTGTTGATTGAATCAAACGTCATTTCATGTGCTTTCATTGAAAATATGTTTATATATTATTCATATAAACAAAATTCGTTTTTGATTCTCCAGCATATTATTCTTCATGACAAAATGATATGAGCTTATTGCCAACCACTTTTAGTTTGAGGGGGAGAATTGCATTGTCAAACACAACTGTTTTTACTTCTCCAAATTTTTTTCTTCATGTAACTCTGTGCTTATTTGAGCTTTCATGTACAATAGCCTGTTGAACAGTATGTTCTTTTAGGAAAATACATGGGATTCAGTGTGAGAGCTTAACAGAACTTCCATGGATTCACGATTACCAGTGTTTCCTACCCAGGAAGTATTCCATGAGTGATTGAGGGGAGAGGGGTCAAAAGAATTGAGTGATGGTGTGTGAAGAGGTAAAATGGAAAAGGGAGATTCGTTAGAAGTGAGAATTAAAAGAAAGAGGGTGAGAGAACAGAGTAAAAGAATATTAGACTCTGCACCAAACCACTTTCTGAGCCGGGCAGCCACATAATCTGATTGGTTCACATTCTTTGGTGACCATCATTGAAAAAGGCACCTAACTCATGCCATCTCTTGCATACAACCCTACCAGCTACTCATTCTTTTCTCAAAAAGAGAATGTTTCACATTTTCTGGGGACGCAACACATAAGCTATTGGTTCTTCATTTGGAAGATACTAATATTTAAAAACAAGGAAAGTTGCCCCACCTTCAAACCCTTTCTGATGCACATTGAGTTTTTGTATAATTTGTTGCTGTCTCAACAAGTTTACATATTTTGAGCCTATATTGAAAAGCAATCATCTATGCTTAAATTTTTTCATACACATGCACGAGCACACAGAAATTTGTTTTCTGTCAGAACGTTCATAGATAACCATGTGTTATTCGATGATTGAATGGAAGACCTGGGGAGCCAACATCAAAACCAGCTCCTTATATAGTAACTTTGTGTTACTCAATGACTTTGTGTCATTAACAGGCATTCTAACTGAGTCATTTTTTGATTCAGGGTTACATCTATTAAACTGTTTGAATTTGAATAGATTCGAATGGTTACTACTTTTATGTTATTTGAATCTGAAAAGATTGAAATAATCACTCTTTCCATCTGGTAAGACTGCTCTTATTTCCCACAGGGCTCGATACATGAAGACGGTGCTAAGTTGAAGTCTATAAAGACAAAGGGGGAGATTTTTCCATCAAGGGGGAGATTGTTTTGACAAGTTTTGATGATGATGATTCTCACCACTCATCAAAAAGGGGGAGAATAATCAAAAGAGAGAATATACAAAGGTGGAGAATATAATCTGAAGACTGCTAAAGATTTTCAAATATTTGAAGATTTGAAGACTATTTGAAGATATCAAGTTTTGAAGCTATCAACGTCATATCTGAAGTTTTTCAAGAAAAGTGAAGACAAGTGAAGACCTGAAGACAATTACCAAAAAAATTTTAATCTTGAATCCAAAGGGGGAGATTGTTGGATCATAAACTGTATTCAAGATTAAAGTTAAATTAGAGGGTCTAAACTGTATTTATTTGATAGTTAAAGTTAGAGGGTTTATTATGTAATAAGTTAATAGTTATTTGTAAATGGGCCTAAAGCCTGTTAGAAAGCCCATTAAGGTTAAAGCCCATATGGCCTAGGTATTTAAAGTTTTTGTTATTTAGGTTTTAGGGTTAATCCTCATATTCATAATTATAATCCTATATTGAGGTAGCTATATTCTCTGTATTCAAGGATATCAAGAACACACAAGGTTTAACCGTTTATTCAAGGGATTGGTATGTTTTGTTAATCTTTATATCTCTTGATTATTATTGTGTTCTTTGATTGTTAATCAACTAGATTAAACTGGGATAACAATAAGTTTCTCGGATCTAAAGTGTCTAAACATGTTGTGATTGATACATCGAATGATTCAAGTGGTAATCAACCAATCAAATCAGATGTATCAACTGAACCAACTTCCCAGTTCAAAATGAAACTCAAGTTCAAATACATACTCAATCAGTTGAAGTTGCATAAGATAGTGAAGAGCCTGAAGTATCACATTCAGTTGGGTGTACAACAGTTCCTACTCAACAGACAACGAGTGTCTCACCAACTGAAGCTTTAGCACCTACCACTTCAACTGAACCCCAACATAAAGATACTGGATAGTTAGATTATCAACATGATTACTCTACATCTAATCCACTCCCTCACATTAACAAGGGGACCAATGAGCACCCGGTGCATCAAATAATAGGAGATCCGTTGAAGTCGGTGCAAACTAGGTCTGCTACTGCAAATGAGTGCATGTTTGATTACTTTCTGAGCAAAATAGAGCCTACTCGCGTATCTGAAACTCTAGCTGATCCAGATTGGATAACAACCATGTAAAACGAGTTAAGCCAATTTGAAATGCTTAAAGTCTGGAGACTCGTGGCTCGACCTGAAGGAAAACGATTATATGCACAAACAAGGTATTCAGGAAGAAGAAAGAGGAGGATGGTATCGTGGTAAGAAATAAAGCCTGACTTGTTGCAAAGGGATACCGGCAAGAGGAGGGAATAAACTACGATGAGACATACGCTCTAGTTGCGCATATAGGGGCAATTAGGATGTTTCTAGGCTACGCTGCACATAAAAACTTCACTGTCTACCAATTGGATGTGAAGACTGCCTTTATAAATGGCAACTTGAAGGGGGAGGTATATGTCTCACAACCAGAAGGGTTTGTTAATGCAGAAAAATCGGATCATGTATACATCCTTGACAAGGCCCTCTATGGCTTAAAGCAAGCTCCTCGAGCCTAGTACGATGTTCTATCCAAGTTCTTAGTCAAGTCAGTCTTCCCGAAAGGTAAAATCGATACCACTCTCTTTATTAAAAAGAAAAAAAGTTGATATCATTCTTATTCAAATATATGTCGATGACATAATTTTCGGTTCAACAAACCCTAAGTATTGTAAGAACTTTTCTACTCTAATGGTGTCCAGATTTCAAATGAGTATGATGGGAGCGATGAATTTCTTTCTCGGATTACAAGTTAGACAATTTTCTACAGGGATTTTTATAAATCAATCAAAGTACATTTATGATATTTTGAAGAAATTTAAAATGTAAAATTGTACTCCTATTTCAACCCCGATGGCATCTGGAACTAAGATCGGAGCTGATCTTTCGGGAAAAGTTGTTAATCTTAGAATCTATAGAGGAATGATAGGTTCTTTAATGTACTTAACGACGAGTAGACCGAATATTGTTAGTGCCAAAAGTCTTCCAAAAGGATAACTTAAGGTTGATATGGAATTTTACCAACTAAAGAAAGAAATCAAGTGATAAAACGTGCGACAGAAATAAAAGTAAAGAGACAAAGGAGGGGTCGTCAATGTACTATGGTCGCCTAGCAGGGGCAATATCCTTGTGTGTTACAATGTGTTACAAGATGAACAAAAATAGATACTAAATCCAATAACAATTGTATGTCGTATATAAAACACTTCAGTCGTGTATAAAACACTACGGTCATGTATTATTTCAGAGATAGTTAAGAGAGCTCTTCGTTGTTAACATGTAATCTCCAGATTCTCGTGTCCCTTGAATGAGGTATGGGTCTTGGTATTTATAATATTGATCGTCATAAATGTGTCACTGAATTTATGGCTAACGGTCGAAGATCTTTAATGACCTTAATGTCTTCTATCGGTTATAGTCGTTGGTTTTTAATAGTATTGAACCTGCATTGAATAAACAAAAAAGAAATGTTTGGTCGTCTGTTAGTATAATCGTGATCGTGCAAAGTCTTACGACCATCGTATGATAGATATACAACCAGAGGTCGCGACTTATATTCGACCTACGTCCTCAAAAGTGACGACAAGTATTTTAAATATGTGTGGTCGAAATGACCTTATCTTAATACAAGAGTAATCATGCGAAAAATGTATCATAAATGCTCCTCGTCGTGGTCGTGGATTTTGACCCAAACAGTTTGTCCCCAAAATTTAAAATAAGGCGACAAATTTGAATTTTAAATTTTTGGCGAAAATTCTTGGCGGTTGCCACGTGTCAATTGGGGAGACGGTTCAGTCACTTTAGAACCGAATCGGTTCATTTCCAACTAGGGCAATGATGTTGGTAACTGTCAGGCGTGATGTCATGGTGATGTCGATTGCATGCATGACAGTTGGTGGGACAGGTGTCGAAGATCTAACGATGCATACGAAAAGGCGTGAGACACGTGTCTCACATCGATCAACTCGTCCTGACAGCTTTGAGCGTATAAATAGAGATATCCAGGGGATCATTTCTTTTTACGCTTTCAGAACATTTTTAGAGAGATTTCCTCGATCGTCCTTGTGAATCCTTTCCAAAACCTGCAAAAAAAAATTCCGAGTTAGCTTATTCGAGGTTTTTAGAGCGACTATTTAAGGTACGGTCTCTCTTCTCTTTTATGCGACTCTAGACTTTAGCCAGGAAACCTAGAAATGACTGGGACATTTTAGAGCTTTCTGAGTTAAAAAATAGTTTGAAAGGTCTTGAGATGTCGAGAGAACCTGCAAGTTCGATCAAAGACCAGGACGATTTAGACGCTTTTAGGAAATTAGCGCACATTCCTATGTGTGTCAGGTTAAGCACCCCTGGTCAAGTTAGACAGATATGTGTCCTGAGGGATACTTTGTGATCTACAAATATCCTTTCAAAATCGGCTTTAGGTGGTCGTACTTGCCTTTGTCGAGAATTTTCATGCTCTAGTTCAACCTTGCGCCGAGGCAACTAATGTCCCAATTCTGGAGGGTTGTTCAAGTTATTGAATGACTCACGGGGGCTGGGGGTCTCCCTTCAATGTGAACGACCTCCTCACGGCGTACCAAGTTAAGATGGAAGGGTTCTTTTCGAAGTATAGAGGCGACCGTAACATGGTCTTGAACACTACGATCAATGACAGAAAGTGGAAGACCAGGTACGCGTTTGTGCATATCGTATCGCTGGATCTAGAAAGCGACTGGATTAAGGCTGACCGGAACACATCGAGTAAGGATTTTTAACCGTTTATGTCGTATGTTTTATATTTGTTTTTTTGTTTCTAACGATTTTCTGGTTTTTTTATGATTAGCCATCAAGTTCGACGAAGTAAATCCAAACAGTGATTATGTGAGTACAGTGCTCACGAGCCCTCGTTCTTTTCTTGACATTTGGTGGACGAGGACGACGAGGACGTGACCATAGTCGAACCTTCAGAGGTCGAGGTCGAGGGAGGTCAAGAATAGGAATAAGAAGAAGAAGAGGTGGAGTAAGAAGAAGAGGAAGAGATGGCAGGTAAGAAAATCTTCGACTCTTTCTTCCCTTCCTTTTATTTAGTATCGTCCAGACATTTTTTTAATTTTCTTTATGTTTTTAGGAAGTTCGCTTGCGATACCATCAACGGAGGCCGACAGGAGGGCGGCCCAACTGGAATTGGCCTGAAAGGGTTGAGAAAAGAGGACGGCGACCTTGACAACTGGGTCGGGGTTGCCCAAGAAGACAAGGATGACAGTTCCGAGGGAACCGTTGTCGAAGGGTGGCGACGCGTCAAAGGTCGCCACTCCAGAGGAGACGAAGACGCCTGTGGGTGTAATAAATGCGACTCCGATCAACATAGCACGTCCGGAGGTGCAGAGGTATTTTCGAAGGACGTCCAAGATCCACCGATGGTCCAACAGGCTATACCGGCTAATTCCTCGACCTGTTGGTCGAGCGATAAAGGGAAGGGACCTGCCGAGGTCATGACGGTTAACTTTACGTTGCTGTCGGACTTCATGGCCGACGACGTCCTTGACAGGGGGAAGATATTTCCTCATCTGGGGAAATGTCATCTTCCTACCTGCAAGGAACAGTTTTTAAGGCATGACGGTAGATGATATTGGGTCCAACGTCGCTGGACTCACTTTCGTTGTAAGTGTCAGGACTTACCCTTGTGTTTATTTTTGTATATCTTTCTATAGGCGTTCCAGATTTCCCTCAGCCATTATGCTCAGATGAAGAAGGTGAGGCATGTGGTGCCAGCTGCTCTCGATAGAGAGAAGGTGGCCCTACAGAGGGAGAAAGCGGCTCGGGCCAGGGAGAAGGTAGTTGTGACTCGTGTGGAGTCTTTATCCACGCAACTTGACGACACTCTGAAAGTTCTAGAGGTTGCCGGACACCAGAGGGTCAAGTTCCAGACTCGTCTACACCAGTCATGCGAGTTGTTGGCGCGATCAAGGGTTGAGATGGATAAGACCCAGGGGTCTTTGGCAAAGAAAGAAAAGAGGTCAAAGACTCTAAGGCGAGAGAGACCGAGCTTGAGGCCAAGGTGGAGGAGCTGAAGGAGGAGCTCAAGTCAGTCGAGGCTTTTACTCGATAGAATACTAAAGCTGCGATCATGAGGCGACACCTGGCAGGGAAGAACCCTCTTGCCAATACCTCTGAAGAACTAGAGCTTTCCTTGTCGAGTGTCGAGTGCGAGAAGTACTTGGACTCCGACGACGAGAAGGAAGAGGAAGAGGTTGTGGGCGAGGATTCCCAGGGTGAAGTCTCTACATCAAAGCAAGCAGATGATCCTTCTCTGCGTTGAGCTCATTCTATGTTTTGTTTAGCTTTTTATGTTTCAGTTTTTAATGATCGACCGTTGGTGGTGTATCCTTGCTTATGTAACCATTACTTTTGGGTATAATACAAACGGTTTTTACCTTATGACTTGTCTATCGAGTATTTAGCATATCACGAAAGAGATAAGTAAAAATATGTGACATCACATGATAAAACCACAAGTCAAACAGTAGAATTCTTGCGATGGAAAATACTTAGAATTTTAAATCTTTGTACTTGAGAATCGTGCGACCAAGTAAATGATATCTAACACCATTCAAGCATGATAATTTTTTCTAAGTATACGTCATAGGATCTTGGGTTTACAGGACCAAGTCGTGTAATAGACTTAGGGTTCTGAAGATGTCGTGCGATCCTGTGTGAAAACAATGTCAGCCAACGACCCTCCGATGCTTAAGTCAGTACTGATCGTGGTAAATAATCATAAGGTAAGAAAAAAGGATTTAGAAAAAATACCTCTTAAGATGCGTTGCATTCCCACTACGAGTGATATCTTGATCGTCAAGGGTTTGGAGCTTGTAGGAACCCTTTCCCATGACTTTAGATATGCGATAGGGACCTTCCCATTTGATGGAAAGCTTACCTTCTTGGAATACTTTAGCCCTTACGTTTTTGTTGAAATGACGTTCGACCGATTGTTTCTGGGACGCCATTCTGATCTTGATTTTCTCAATTCTTCGAGGGCGTCGAGATCATAACTTAGGCCAACCATATTATGGTCGACCGAGTCATGCATTGATGTTGGTAACTGGACCTCGATTGGTAGAACCGCTTCACAACTATAGAACAAGGAAAAGGGAGTTTGCCCTGTGGATGTACGTGGAGTCGTACGATTTGCCAATAGTACTGATGGAAGTTCCTCGACCCATTTTCCTTTTGCAACCATTAATCTATTCTTGATTGAATTGATTATGGTCTTGTTGCTTGATTCCGCGAGTCCATTCGACTAGGGATATAGTGGTGTCGAGGTCATTAGTTTTATGTTGCGATCTTCACAGAACTATCGAGTCTTGTCGCTTATAAATTAAGATCCATTGTCGCAAACAATCTCGGATGGTATTCCAAACCTGCATATAATGTTAGTCTGGATAAAAGATATAACATCTTTGTCCCGGACATGGGAAAAAACGATTGCTTCTATCCATTTAAAATAATAATCTGTAAGTACGAGTAAAAATACCTTTTGCCCGGGGGTAGGAGGTAACTTACCGACAATATCCATTCCCCACCTCATGAAGGGCAATGGAACTAAAGTAGAATGTAAAGGTTCAGTTGGTTTATGCGACGTACCTGAGTGTCGTTGACATGCGTCACAACTTTGTACATACCTGATGGAGTCTTGTCGTAATGTCGGCCAATAATAACCTTGTCGTGATACTAGATTGCCTAGGCTATGACCGCCTGAATGATTACCACATTCACTGTCGTGCATTTCTTGCAAGATCTTTTGGACTTGAGTTTTGCTAGTGACGCATCGTAGATTAAGTCCCATGGACGATCGTCTATAGAGTTTGCCTTTGATCACGACGTACCTGGATGCCTTAAATCTGATCTTTCGTGTTTCCATTCTGTCTTCAGGGAGTTGGTCGTATATCAAATAATTAATAATGTCGTTCGACCAATCATCTTCTTCGTTATCGATCTGGACGACGTCGTCATTTTTGATGGATGGTGTCGAGAGATGGATCATGGGTGTGGTATCGAACAGAGGTTTGCTGAGTGCTGAGCCAAGGTTGGCAAAGGCATCAACTTTAGTATTTTGATCTTTTGAGATTTCTTCGATCGAAAATGGTTTGAATTTTTCTGATTTCGCTTTGGCCACTTCGAGTCTCTTGCTATGAATTCTCCATTCATATAGTTTACGTCGAGGAGGGAGTCGCTTCTGATGTGCAATCCAGTCGCCCGTAAGTCGTATGCCATGTTCATTCCCATGATCAGGGCTTCATACTCTACTTCATTGTTGGTTGCTTTAAAATTGCATTGTATGGAGTACACCATCTTGCCCCCCTGTGCGACTTTAAGATGACGCCTAGTCCTGTTCCTCAAGTGTTGGACGATCCGTCGACATGTAGAGTCTAGGGTTTGTCATCGAGAGTCACTACAGAATAAGTCTCGTTCTGTACTTCTTTTTCTAGTTCAAGACTGAAACCGGAGACAAAGTCTGCTAGGACTTGTGATTTGATCGTTGTTCTTGGCTTGAAGTCGATGTCATGCTGCTGAAAAATATGCTCCATTTCGCTAGTCGGCCTGTTAACTATGGTTTTTTCAAGACAGACTTAAGAGGAAAGTTAGTCACGACAGTTATAGGATGTGACTCGAAAAAGTGTCGTAGCATTTTAGCAGCTGTGACTAGCGATAGTAACAATTTTTCCATAGAAGAATACATGGTCTCACCATCGAGCAGAGATTTACTTACGTAATGAATAGGCGATTGATGTTTGTCGTAGTCTCATACTAGGACTACACTTACTGCATTGGGACTTACGGCCAGGTAAAGTTGCAAGATCTCGTTGTCCTTAGGTTTCGACTACAATGGGGGCGACGCCATGTACTCCTTTAATTTTTGGAACGCTTGTTCATGGTCGTTCGTCTACTGGAAACCTTTGTTCATTCGCAAAACGTTGTAGAATAAGTGACATTTGTCTGATGATCACGAGATAAATCTGTTGAGGGCTGCTACACGACCAGTCAGACGTTGGACTTCTTTGGAATTCCTTGGTGACTTGATTTCAACAATAGCCTTGATTTGATCAGGATTAGCTTCGATCTTTTGTCGGGTCACCATATATCCTAAAAATTTCCTAGCTGTTGGGAATTCAAAATTATACAAGTATGGTTAATGCTGCTAGCACTAAATGGTTACTACTTCTGAAGTTACTACTGCTGAGAAAGATTAATGCTGCTAGTCAAGATTAATACTGTTTAATGAAGTTACTACTGCTAAGCAATTTTAGTACTGCTAGTAGTTAGTACTACTGAAGACTTAATACTGCTTATGAGATGAAGACTTCATATGGCAAGGATGACAACTGTACTGAATGGAGATATTCATGGAAAGCTTGGACATAACTTTGGAAGATTATACTGAAGATCTTTTATTCTTTGTAATTATCTTTTATCTTTAGTATATGTATAGAATAGTTTGTATCTTTAGGATAGAGAATTATTCTGAGTTTTCAGTTTTCTTAGAGAGAATCAACCTCAAGGTTTATAATCCTAGTTCTGGAGAAGTAGAATTCGTATTGGTGAGCCTGTTCAACAATATTGAGGTTGTGTGTGAAATCTTGTAGCTTTATAACCATTCAATAAAGTTAACAAGTTGTTATTATGATTCACTGTTTCATTGATCTTTCAATATTAAAGTATTATTCCGCAAACTCCTTTAATATTGTTTCTGAGTGTTTATTCTTGTTATGAATTCAGATCCTGACAAGTGGTATCAGAGCTAGTATTCTCAGAAATCTTATTCATCATGGAAAACACAGTTGAATCAAACAGTACTCTTGTCTCAAAGGTTCCAATGCTCAGATCCAATGAATTTGACATGTGGAAGATTAGAGTCAAGCAATACATTCTCCTCACAGATTACTCCATGTGGGACATCATTAAGAATGGCCCATCTGATGCAGGAAAGATTGGTGCAGATGGAAAAAGGACCCCACCAAAGAAAGATGCAGAAAGAAAGACAAGACAAACAGAGATGAAAGCCTTGAGCACACTGCTCTTGGCTATTCCCAATGAATATCAACACCAATTCAGCAATTGCACTGATGCACAGATGCTCTGGAATGCTCTAGAAAAGAGATTCTCTGGTACCAAAAGTACCAAGAGAAATCAGAAGGCAATATTGAAGCAACAGTATGAAAACTTTATGTCAACTAAGAATGAGTCCATGACTCAAACTTTTGACAGGTTTAACAAGCTGATTGGTGAACTAGCTACTATGGGAGTACAGATTGATCAAGATGATGTAAACAGAAAGTTCTTGAGGTCCCTTGGAGATGAATGGACCATGTACACTGTTTCGTTCAGCCAGAATGAACAATTGAAAGAAAAAGAACTTGATGATCTGTACAATGACCTTAGAGTATTTGAAGCTGAGGTGGAGGCAAAGAAGAAACCTTCTAGATATATTCATAATGCTGCACTTCTATCAGCATCAATTGATTCTAATGCTAACCCTGAATCAGTTAATGCTGCTAATGGAGCAAATCAAGAAAAAGGCACTGAATCTGTGTTTGAAGCCTTTCTTTCCAGCCATGGAAATTCCTCTTTAATTAATGATGACTTGGAACAACTTCATCCTGATGATCTTGAAGAGATGGATATTAAATGGCAGATGACCATGCTTTCCATGAGGGTGAAGAAGTTCATAAAGAGGACTGGGAGGAACAACTTCTCCCAAAGAAGAGAAGATGGAGCAGGCTTTGATAAATCAAAGGTGGAGTGCTATAAATGTCATCTGAAGGGACACTTTGCCAGGGAATGTAGAAGTGGAGTGTCTCACAACAACAACCACCAACAAGCTCAGTCTGGAAGCTTCAATCACAACAGAAACTTTGCTCAAGCCCTTGTTTCTCAACAAGGAATGGGGTTTGACTGGAGTGATCAAGCAGAAGAGGCTATCCAAAATCAAGCTCTTATGGCAGAAGTATTTGATCTCCCAACTGAGGTAAGTTCTACTCTCTGTTCTAAAACTTGCATAGACACTGTTAAAAGGTACAGAGATCACAATCAGAACATGAGTGATGACCTTAAGAGGTTAGCAAAAGATATAAAAGACTATGTGAGAATTGTTGAGAGGTTTGAGGAACAGATTAAAGGTTTTCAAGCCAATGAACTCCAACACTCATATGATACCAATTACTGGAAGTGGGAGAAAAAGGATCTAGAACTCCAACTGACCAAATCTAAAGAGGAGAGTGAAAAGTTGAGAGAGGAGCTAACCAAGGTTAAGCTTGATGTGGAAAAGTTTTCCAATGCTTCTAAAGCAATGGACTCTTTACTACAAACTCAGATTCATGACAAATTGAGAAGAGGAATTGGGTACAATACCACACCACCACCATACAACAACAACTACATTCCTCCTACGTCAGATTTGCTAGAAACCAAAGATAGGAAGGACTTGCCTGAGGGAGCCACTGAGATAGATCCATTAGATGAGGTAGCTGTTGAGGATAAGACTGAGAAAGAGGTTGGTAAGAGTAAGGAGAACAATGTGAGTGGTGAGATTCCCCTAGAGAATCACATCATTACCAATGAGGGATGTGGAAAGATTTGGGTCAAATCAAAGGACATAGAGAAGACAGAGGGAAAGTCTGGTAAGGTCCATTACAAACAGACCACAGTTGTGAATCCTGTTCCTTGCAAACAGTGTGCATGCAAGAAATCTGAGCCCCCAAAACATGATAAACAGAGGGGAAATCAAAGAAACTGGAATAATCAGTGGGCACAAAAACAAGGGGTTGATCTGAGTAAAATCAATAGACCAAAACCTTGTTTTATCTGTGGAAAATTGAATCATCTTGCCAAATACTGTTATTTCAATCCTATAAACCAAAGGATGAATTTTCAAAGATCTATGCAAAAATCCTTGGGTTATTGGAAGAAGGAAAGGAACCATGTGGCTAAGAAATTTGTTAAATCTAAAAGCCACATGAAGAAAAAGACTATTAAAGAAAGTGTCAATATGTGGGTTCCTAAATGCACTAAAACGGTTAGTACTGCTACCCCAAATAGTACTGCTGACAATGATAGTGCTGCTAGAAGCAATACTACTGCTACCAATGTTAGTGCTGCCAAGAGTATTAGTACTGCTAAAACTAACATGGTTAGTACTTCTTCAAATGTTAATACTGCTAACTCTGTTAGTGCTTCTAACAAGGTTAGTACTGCTAAACCTGTTAGTGCTGCTAACTCTGTTAGTACTTCTAAAGTTAGTACTGCTCCTAGTGTTTGTGCTGCTAGACCAATCATATTGACAAAGTACTCCAATAAAGAGTGCTCAGTGTTTAAAAATCTCATCAAAAGGGAATGTAAGTACTTTGATGAGAAAGGGAGACCCAAGACCACTTTGGCTTGGGTTCCCAATCAATACTAACTGTTTAATCTTATGTGCAGGGCAACCAGCAGCTCAAGGGGAAGAGCATCTGGCATGTTGAGAGTGGTTGCTCTAGGCACATGACAGGGAACATGTCATGCCTCAAGATTTCAAGAAAATTGTTGGTGGGTATGTTGCCTTTGGTAATACTCCAGATGGAGGTAAGATCAGTGGTAAGGGGGATGTAACCAAAGGTAAAATGACCTTTTAAGATGTATTCTATGTTGAGCAGTTAAGGTACAACCTGTTAAGTGTATCACAGGTTTGTGACAAACAGCATAGTATATTATTTACTGATTCTGAATGCATTATCCTTGCTCCTGGATTCAAGGTAGTTGATGAAAAGTTGATACTACTAAGAACTCCAAGAAAGGATAATGTATATTGCTTAGATATGGAAAGTGTTTCAACTGATTCATCCCTAAACTGTCTTGTTTCAAAAGCTTCTTTGGATGAATCATCACTTTGGCACAGAAGGATGTGTCACATGAACTTTAAAACAATGAATAAACTTGTTAAAAACAACCTTGTAAGAGGTTTACCTTCCAAAGTCTTTTCATGTGATGATCATTGTGTTGCCTGTCTCAAAGGCAAACAACACAAAACTTCTCATAAGTCCAAAGAGTTGAACACAATCTCTAGTTCTCTTCAGTTGTTGCATATGGATCTGTTTGGTCCTACAAATGTTATGAGTATAGGTAAGAAATCATACTGCCTAGTTATTGTTGATGATTACTCTAGATTTACTTGGGTATATTTTCTAAGGACTAAGGATGAGACAAGTGGACTGATCAAATCCTTTATCCTAAGAATTGAAAACCAAACAAATCAAAAGGTAAAAGTCATTAGGTCAGACAATGGTACTGAATTTAAAAATCATGACCTAAACACCTTTTGTGAGGAAAAAGGAATTGAGAGGCAATACAGTGCTCCTAGGACTCCACAACAAAATGGTGTTGCTGAGAGAAGGAATAGGACACTGATTGAAGTTGCTAGATCTCTGTTAGCTGATTCCAAACTTCCAATTACTTTCTGGGCTGAAGCAGTTAATACTGCTTGCTATGTCCAAAACAGAGTTCTAGTAGTCAAGCCTAAAAACAAGACACCATATGAGCTTTTAAATAACATAAAACCATATATTGGATTTTTCAAACCTTTTGGGTGTCCTTGTACCATTCTCAATACCAAAACAAGATGATGGTTTTCTTGTTGGTTACTCATCTCAGAGTATGGATTACAGAGTTTTTAATTCTTATTCTAGAATAATTGAGGAAAGTGACAATGTCAAATGCAATGAGAACACACCAAATCCTATTGGGTCTGGTCCTCAGTAGTTATTTGACATTGATTCACTAACTAACTCTTTGGGTTTCAGTAGTGATTATCATGCAGGTTCAGGAAGTGGAGGATCAGGGGATGTACAAGTACAAGTACAAGACATTATTCCTCAGTCTGTGATCTTTCCCATACCTCCAATAGAGCCTGTTGATGTCTGTGAAAAGGAGAATGCTAATGAACAAATTCAGAGTGAAGAAGAAAGAAGAGATGAGGAGAATCCAGTGCATGAAGAGCTAGAAGAAGCTGATGAGATCCCCTCAGCTGACTTAAATGATTCCAATCTAGATGTGGGAATCAATGAAGAACCTAGTCATCAGACTAGAACTCAAAAGAACCATCCTCCAGAGATGGTCATAGGAGACATCTCTTCTCCTATGATAACAAGGAATCAAAGCAGACTTCAAGAGCTGCAGGATCAGCAACACACAATACTCTCTTGCTTTCTATCTCAGATTGAGCCTAAGAAGGTTTATGATGCAATGAAAGATTCCAGTTGGATAGAAGTTATGCAAGAAGAGTTACTGCAGTTCAAATTGCAAGAAGTTTGGGACTTGGTGGACCTTCCAAAAGGTCATAGAGCTATTGGCACCAAGTGGATTTTCAGAAATAGAAAGGATGAGAGAGGAATTGTGATCAGGAACAAAGCAAGGCTTGTGGCACAAGGGTACACTCAAGAAGAAGGCATAGACTATGAAGAAGTGTTTTCTCCAGTGGCAAGGGTAGAGGCAATTAGGCTATTTCTAGCCTATGCCTCATACATGAAGTTCAAGGTATACCAAATGGATGTGAAGAGTGCCTTTCTTTATGGTACAATTGATGAAGAAGTATATGTTTGTCAACCCCCTGGATTTAAAAATCCATCATATCCAGACAGAGTATACAAACTGAAGAAAGCACTTTTATGGTCTTCATCAAGCCCTAAGAGCATGGTATGATACACTGTCTACCTATCTCTTGGAGAATGGGTTTGAAAGAGGAATAATTGACATGACCCTATTCATTAAAAGAAGTAAGAAGGACATCCTACTTGTTCAGATCTATGTGGATGATATCATCTTTGGATCCACAAAAGATCAGATGTGTAGAGACTTTGAAAAGTTGATGCACAAGAGCTTTAAAATGAGTTCAATGGGTGAACTTACCTTCTTCCTTGGGCTTCAAGTGAAACAGAAGAAAGATGGGATCTTCATAAGTCAATCAAAATATGTGAAAGACATCCTGGATAAGTATGGTATAACAGACTCAAAGCCAGCAAGCACACCTATGGAGACTCATAAACAGATCACTGCTGATCTTGAGGGGGAGGATGTTGATGTCCATCTATATAGATCAATGATTGGATCTCTCATGTATCTCACAGCCTCAAGACCAGACATTATATTTCCAGTGTGTTTGTGTGCCATATTCCAAGTCAAGCCAAAGCAATCACATCTTGAAGCTGTTAAAAGGATTTTCAGCTACTTAAGAGGGCAACCTAGATTAGGTCTTTGGTATCCTTATGAATCCAACTTTGACTTGATTGCATACTCAGACAGTGACTTGGGTGGTGCTAATATGGATAGAAAGTCTACTTCAGGTGGATGTCAACTTTTGGGTGCAAGACTAGTATCTTGGCAGTGTAAGAAACAAACCACAATGTCCTTATCAACAACAGAAGCTGAGTATATTGCTGCTGCAAGTTGCTGCTCTCAGGTTCTATGGATTCAGAATCAAATGCTGGACTATGGGGTAACCTTTCTTCACACTCCAATCTTCATTGACAATAGCAGTGCTATAAGCATTGTTAACAATCCAGTCAAGCACTCCAAAACAAGGCACATTGAGATTGGGTATCACTTTATTAGAGATTGTAATGAAAAGAAGCTAATTCAAGTTGCTAAAGTACACACTGACAACCAGTTTGCTGATCTATTCACTAAAGCTTTTGATGTGGGTAGATTCACTTTCTTGGTCATGAATGTGGGCATGATCAACTCTGAATGAGCTCATGTTTTTAAAAAGTGTTTACATACCTGGTATTGGTTTATTCTTTGGTGCTACTAACTTCTTTCTCAGGAAGTTATTACCTTGCTCAGAGTACCTCAAGCTTCAAAAAGTGTAAGTATGGTTAATGCTGCCAGTGCAGTTTTAATACTGCCAGTGCAAAGTTAATACTGCTAGTTAGTTAATACTGCTAGTGGTTAATATTGCTCTCAGTTAATACTGCTAGTTAGTTAATACGGCTAGTGGTTAATACTGCTCTCAGTTAATACTGCTAGTTAGTTAATACTGCTTATGTCCCGAATCGTATAAATACCCTTTTTGCCCGCCTAAAAGTTCATAACGACTCTTTGATTTCTATTCATCTGCTCTCTAACCCTTTTCTCTCAAGCACCAAGTGTTTCAGTCCAGAATACTCAAGCTCGATGGCAGCTATGGCGTTCATTGATGAACATAATGAGATTGCAATGCTACAGAAGCCTAAACAAGCTGTTGGATTCCATCAAATTGTGGATTTTCTCAAGTCCAGCCACATTGCCCATGCTGTTACAGTGTCGCCAACAATCTACATAGAGCATCAAAGACAATTTTGGGCAAATGCCACTGTAGTCACAGAAAATGGTGTGCAGATAATCAAGACAAGGGTGTGTGACAAACCCTTGTCAGTTTCTGAAGAGGTGATTCGCATCTGTCTACGTCTAGACGATGCTGCAGGTATTACTTCTATTCCTAATGAGGACTTGTTCTCAAATCTTTCAAGAATGGGATATGGAGGCCAATTGGGTGGTTTCAAATTCTCAAAAGCTAAATTTTATACCCAATGGCGCTTTCTTGTTCATACCCTTATGCATTGCATTTCTAAAAAGACTACTGGATGGAGTGAGTTCAGCAGTACCATTGCTTATGCTTTGGTCTGCTTGGCCACTGCTAGAAAGTACAATTTTTCAAGAATGATTTTCAATGACCTTGTGTCAAACTTGGGAAACAAAAAGAGTTTTTATATGTACCCAAGATTTGTCGAGGTAGTTATAACCAATGAATTGACGGATATGCCTCACTTTGATGAGGTATATGTACCAAAAATACCCAAAGGTAAGGTCTTTTCAAATATGAAGAGATCTCCATTGGACTCGGAAGGAGTTGACACCCCATTGTTCTCTACAATGATGGTGGTGTCCCACAATGAAGAAGATATGGCTTCAGGGTCAAGGCCCTCATTAGATATCCCACTGAAAGCCAATCCCAACCTTCAATCACCATATCAATCCCACAGTCCCTTATTCAAAAACCCATTTCTCCAATCACCAATACCTACATATAGAAAATGGTAAAGAAGGTTCCTTCCCTTCTTGTACCTTCACCCACAGAGCCTTTAAGCCCTCTAATGGAGAATTCTCCATTAGAGAATATCTATAGGGAAACCACAGGGGTGTCTCCCAACCCCAAGGAGGTGCTCACTGAGGAGATGAATGAGCATATGGGTGCAAAGGCTACCACTACTTTTGCTAGCACAGAGGAGGTCAGTGGTAACATCAATAAGACCTTCCCCATGGCAACTTTGGGTGAGCAATTATCCAAAGGTCCCAGGTGCCAAGAAACCATGGGGGTAGCAGGTGCTTCTGCTAGGCAGAAGACCTCTACTACAAAAAGATCCCATGATCCTTCAAAAGGGGGTCACACTCCTGGAGAAGGTGAGGACAGATATGACTATCTTGAATTGATGGAAACAATGGGCAACATCAATATGGATGTAATCAAGCAAGGAAAAGACATAGAAGAGCTGAAACTGATAATTATGTCTCAACAAGTACAGATTACCAACCTGAAGAAAATGGTGAAGAGATTGGTCCAGAAAAAGAAGAAGAAACAATTTGTGCTCAGAAGAAGGAAACCAGTGACTGATGCTCCCAAAAAGGGGGAGTCAGAAGCTGATGCCAACATGGAAGATGCTAAAGTTGAGGGGGAGTTTGATGGGGTTAGTGGATAT
The DNA here is from genome assembly GCA_954870635.1 of Arctium minus. Taxonomy (NCBI): domain Eukaryota; kingdom Viridiplantae; phylum Streptophyta; class Magnoliopsida; order Asterales; family Asteraceae; genus Arctium; species Arctium minus. Next base: position 63,232,904 of record OX941083.1, on the reverse strand, counting down.
AAAGTAAAAGCAGCAGAAACAGAAAGCATAGCAGCAGTAAAAGAGAAAGCAGTAGAAACAGAAAGTGTGTTTGAACAAGCAGCAGAAACTGTTAATACTGCTGAATTGAATGAAGCAGTAGAAATGGTGCAAGAAGTATTAACAGACCTTGAGATAGCAGAAACTTTAATCAAGGCTAAGCATGATACTCCCAAGGTCACTTCAAAGGCCAAAGGAGTTATCATCAAAGAAAAAGGTGAAGTGAGCAAGAAAGCAAGTATTGAGAAGGTAGTAAGCAAAGACAAAGGCAAAGCAAAGTTAGTGGAATCTGATCAACCAATTAAAAAGAAAAAGTTGGTTGAGTCAGATGAAGCTTTGGCCAAAAAGATTCAGGCTGAACTTGAGCAAGAAGAAAAGGATCAAGTGGACAAAGATAGGGAGATGGCTAAGGCTCTAGCTGCAGAGCTAAATGAAGCTTATCAACAAAGTTTGGCAAGTGAAATAGCATAGAAGAAAGCTGCAACCCTAAAGAAGTATGTGTTGGTCAAAATGGATGCAAAGAAGAGACAACCTTCAAAGGCCTACCTTGGTACTCAAGAGAGAAAGAAGATGATTACTTTTCTCAAAGGTGTTGTGGGAGTCAGAAAGGAGATGTTCTCAAAGATGACTTTTGAACAGATCAAAGGGTTGTATGATTCAGAGATGACAAAGCTTCAAGGGAATGAAACAGCCAGAGTTGAAATGGAAAAGAGGATGAAAGAAAGTAATGATTTTCTGATAGAAAAACCTTTCCCTGATGAGCAAGAAACACCAAAGAAAGAAGCAACTCTAGGTGAAAGTCTGAGGACTTTAAAAAGAACTAAAATGATGGCAAGAAGAAAATCAGCCAAGAAGCCTAGAGTGGATAAAGAAGAAGCTGAAAAGGTTGCTGAAGAAGAAGGGGCACCTAAGTCAGTTGAACAGAAAGAACCATCAAGTACTGATGATGTGAATCTGTACATGGTAGTGATGGACAAAGTTCCTGAACCTATAACAACTGAACCTGTTGATGTTAAGCCTCCTGAGGTCATTCTCTGGGATACAATGAAGGTTGATGGAAAAGAGTATATCAGGATCAAAAGAAAAGATGAGAAGTATGAAGTGTATAATACTTGGGCCAAGATTGTCAGAACATGTTCCAGGTCTGATCTAGAGGAGATGTTTGAAATAGGAATGAAGTTGTATGCTGATCAATTAAAAGCTCCAAAGATTTCAATCACAAAACTTGTGATGGAGTATCTGTGTATGATGTTCAAACTAGAAGAAGTGGAGGAAGTTATCAGAAATGTGTTTCAAACAGTTAACAACTGGACTCTATATGAAACTAGTGGAGTGTATGCACAGACTATGGACATAAATCACATAGAATACTTCCTAGTGGATAGAGTTTACAACCACAGCAGATTGAAGTTGCATGCCATGTTGAAGAAAAAGCTTGGTTGTGCACCAGATTCAGAAATGGCAAAGTATTTGATCCAAAGAACAATTAATCAAAGCTTGGGGTTGGATGCTAATACAGGGATATGAAGAATGGTGTTTTGGGAGAATCTGAAGAACTTGACTTCTCTTCCTAAAAGTCAAGTTAGGGGGAGATTGTTGGGAATTCAAAATTATACAAGTATGTTTAATGCTGCTAGCACTAAATGGTTACTACTTCTGAAGTTATTACTGCTGAGAAAGATTAATGCTGCAAGTCAAGATTAATACTGCTTAATGAAGTTACTACTGCTAAGCAATTTTAGTACTGCTTGTAGTTAGTACTGCTGAAGACTTAATACTGCTTATGAGATGAAGACTTCATATGGCAAGGATGACAGCTGTACTGAATGGAGATATTCATGGAAATCTTGGAGATAACTTTGGAAGATTATACTGAAGATCTTTTATTCTTTGTAATTATCTTTTATCTTCAGTATATGTATAGAATAGTTTGTAACTTTAGGATAGATAATTATTCTGAGTTTTCTGTTTTCTTAGAGAGAATCAACCTCAAGGTTTATAATCCTTGTTCTAGAGAAGTAGAATTCGTATTGGTGAGCCTGTTCATCAATATTGAGGTTGTGTGTGAAATCTGTTGGATCATAATTGTATTCAAGATTAAAGTTAAAGTTAAGGGTTTAAACTGTAATTGTTTGATAGTTATAGTTAAAGGGTTTAAAGTGTAATAAGTCAATAGTTTATTAGCTATTGGGCCCAAGCCCATTAGAAAGCCCATTAAGGTTAAAGCCCATATGGCCTGGGTATTTAAAGTTTTGATTAGTTTAGTTTTAGAAAAACCTTGAAAGAACTCTGATAATTTTCTAAATAGTCGCTGTAAGTTTTCTCTGTATTCAAAGGGTATCAAGAACACTCAAGGGTTTCATTGTTTATTCAAGGGATTGGTACGTTATTATTAATCTTTATATCTCTTGATTATTATTGTGTTGCTTGATTACTTGATTGATTGTTAACCAACTAGATAAAACTGGGATAACAATTGGTATCAGAGCCAAAAGAATTAAATTTTTTTACTATTCATCGAAAATCACTGTTCATCGAAGTTACTATTCATGTGAATACTGTTCATCCGTCTTCATGAATCTGTGTTTATCAATCAGTATGATCTTATCGCTTTCTGTCAATTTTTTGAAAAAGGTGTTTCCGGTGAATTAGTGGTTGATTATATGTGTTTTATTCGATCGAATTGCTTTCTGTTGCATTTATTGTGTTCATCGGTCGATTAAAGTTTCTGGGTTCGGTTTCGGTCGAATCCCAGAAACTCATCGTGTTCTTCGGTCGTTTAATAGTGTTCATCGGTCTTATGAGTTAATAGAACATATCTGTTACTGTGGTTATCAATATTATTGTTCGACCGATAGTTATTCGACCTTAGCCTTCGACCGAGTGTTTGTAAACACCAGTCCTTACTTCGACCGAATAGTTGTGATCTCCGGTCTTTCCTTCGACCGGGTAGGTGCATCGACCGGACCTTAGTGGTTTCCGGTCTAGTATTCGACCGATACTTTGTTACATCGGTCTTCGCCTTTCGACCGGATAATTGTTTCTCCGGTCTTCGTCCTTCGACCGGATACTTGTTAATCCGGTCTTGCACCTTCGACAAAAGTCTGCGAAGGGGGACAAAAGTTTTGTGCTTGATCAAAATCTTCCTAATTTTTCAGTATTTTATTCATAGATATTAATGCTTTATACTGTGTGCGAGGACTGCATTTGATTATTTTTGGAAATTTATTTTTTCTGAAATTTTTTGAGTGTAGTCTTTACTTTTGATTCTAACGATCTCATCTAGTTGGTTGTCTTGGTACAGAAAAGTCTATTTACTAACCTTACAGCTAGGATGTCGTATCAGCTCAATATGTCTGAAGGTTATAGCCATGATTTTAACAACATGACTCTATCTGAAGTAAGAGAAAAGGCTAAACAACTTGCTGGACGGTTATCAACATCATCTCGCATGATTGATGAGTATGACAAAGAAGAAAAAATGCTCAAAGCTGAAAACAAGGATTTACAGATTCAGAACTCATCTCTTCTTATTCAGATCAATGCTTTAAAAGAAAATTTAAAAGATTCTGATTCCTTAATTGACTTTGCAGGAATAATTGAGTCTAAAGAAAAAGAGATCTTTGACCTTCAAGCAAAGCTGAAAAGATCTGAATCTAGCTCAACATGGTCAAAGAAGGAACTAATGCAAAAAGAGCTAGATCAATTGAGAAGAAGAGCAAACATTGCGAGTGAGACATCTGAAGGACTTAGAATGATAAATTCTCAACTATGTGCAGACAGAGATAAGTTTAAAGATAAAGTTCTCAGTCTTGAGGTTGAGATCGATAAGCTAAAAGAAAAGGCAACCCAAGACAGAGACAATTCAAAAGCTCAAGATGAATTGTTAAAGATTGAGAAAGAGAGAAAAGAATTTGCCAAGAAATTCTCTGACTTCTCCAGAAAAGCCTTTGAAGAGAAGAAAGCATTAGAACTTAGATGTGTTAAACTTTCTCAACAAGTTTCAGACTTTGAGAAGGTTATCATTATTGAAAGAGAAAAGGCTGAGAAAGAGAAGAGGAAAGATGAGCTGAAGAAAGCAAATACAGACTTTTTGGAAGAAAAGAAGATATTCGAGACGGAGATAGCCAAGCTGACAGGAAAGCTAGCTGAATTGTCAACAAACATCATGAAGGAGAAGAATGCAAAATCTGAGTTGCATAAGAAGTTTGATCTGATTGAAAAGGAAAGAAACAGTTTGTCTTCAAAGATAAAGGAACTTGAAGAGATCGTATTCAAGGTGAAGCTGACTGAGCACAAGACGCCAGAGTCCATAGCTCAATCACCAAGAGACGATCTAGCTGACTCAAATAGTTCATTAAAAACAGCTTCAAGTTCACATTTTTCAAATGTTTTCTATAATCCTTTCTATGATTTAGATGATTGTCTTACTTCTAAATCTACTGATCAGATTCGTCCTTCTAACCTTTTCTATGACAAAAATGTTGATGGTTCAGGTAACTTCAAGAAGACTAAGTCTCAGAAGAAAAGCTTATGGAGAAGAGAAGATGAGAAAGAAAGAGGAAACTGGATCTGGAGAGTTAAAGGATCCTCGGAGGAGAAGAAGACAGAAGAATCATTTGTGCATACATCACATGCTAAATGGAACTATGCTACAAAAGGTAAAACTTTTGGCAAACCTGATCTGGTTTACACTATTAATCAACTGATCAGGTTAGCACAAAAGAAAATTAGTTGTTCCTACTGTGGCTCAAATGATTTTGTCAGAAAAGATTACGTTAATAACTGGTATGGTTCTTATTTCATATCTCCCACTAGAACTGCAACTAACCCATTAGGACCCAAATACCAGTGGGTACCAAAAGCTAAATCTGTGTTGCAGGCACCCAATGTTTAAGGGGGAGAAAGAACACTGGCTTTTGAACAACACAGTTCAAAACCCGGACTTCATTGTTAAAAAGATGGCTTCTAAGTAAATCAGCTTAGAACCCGTACTTCAACGGAGTATGGCTTCTAATCACATCGGATTAGAACCCGCACTTCAGTGCTCTATCTATTTTTTATATGCTTTATTTCCTTATTTATTTATAAAAAAAAAAAAAAACCTATAGTGATTTAAGGGGGAGAATATCTGTGATATTAACAGATTTTTGGATACTTAAATGTTTATCTGACCGTGTGTTCTTAAAGATAAATACTTGTGTTTTATCTTGTCAATATACTTTGTCAAGTATTCATACACATAACGGTTCAGAACATTCTATTTTGACTTTGTTATTACCATGTATCAAAAGTTAAATCTTTCTATGGTAATACTCACGTTAGTTGTATTCACTGTTGATTGAATCAAACGTCATTTCATGTGCTTTCATTGAACATATGTTTATATATTGTTCATATAAACAACATTCGTTTTTGATTCTCCAGCATAGTATTCTTCATGACAAATCGTCTATAAGCTTAATTGAAAACTCCTTAAGAGCTTAAATCGTCAAACTCTTTTAGTTTGAGGGGGAGAATTGCATCGTCAAACATCTTCTGTTTTGACATCTTCGAATATTTTATTCTTCATGTAACAAGTGGTATTTGTGCTTACAAAACTCTTGTTGAACAACATGTATTTTTAGGATAATACATGGGATTCAGTGTGTGAGCTTAACAGAGCTTCCATGGATTCACGATAACCAGTGTTTCCTACCCAGGAAGTATTCCCTGAGTGATTGAGGGGAGAAGGGTCAAAAGATTTGAGTGTTGGTGTGTGAAAAGAGGTAAAATGAAAAAGAGAGATTGGTTAGACGTGAGCATTAAAAGAAAGAGGGTGAGAGAACAGAGTAAAAAAATATTAAACTCTGCACCAAACTTCTTTCTGAGCCGGGCAGCCACATAATCTGATTGGTTCACATTCTTTGGTGACCATCATTGAAAAAGGCAACTAGCTCATGCCATCTCTTGCATACAACCCCACCAGCTACTCAATCTTTTCTCAAAAAGAGAATGTTTCACATTTTCTGGGGACGCATCACATACGCTATTGGTTCTTCATTTGGAAGATACTAATATTGAAAAAGAAGGAAAGTTGCCCCACCTTCGAACCTTTCTCATGCACATTGAGTCTTTGTATAATTTGTTGTTGTCTCAACAAGTTTACATACTTTAAGCCTATATTGAAAAGCAATCATCTATGCTTAATTCTTTCATACACATGCACGAGCACACAGAAATTTGTTTTCTGTCAGAACGTTCATAGATAACCATGTGTTATTCGATGATTGAATGGAAGACCTGGGGAGTCTACATCAAACCAGCTCCTTATATAGTAACTTTGTGTTACTCAGTGACTTTGTGTCATTGACAGGCATTCTAACTGAGTCATTTGTTGATTCAGGGTTACACTTATTAACTGTTTGAATTTGAAAAAATTTGAATGGTTCCTACTTTTTATTTGAATCTGAAAAGATTGAGATAATCACTCTTTTCATTTGGAGAGACTGCTCTTATTTCATACAGGGCTCGTTACATGATGAAGACTATGCTTACATGATGATCATACACAAAGGGGGAGATTGTCTTGAAAAGGGGGAGATTGTTTTGCCAAGTTTTGATGATGTTGATTCTCACCACTCATCAAAAAGGGGGAGAAGATATAAAAAGGGGGAGAAGATACAAAAAGGGAGAATACAATCTGAAGATATTCAAATTTTCAAAGATTTTAAAGATTTGAAGATTGTTTAAAGATATCAAGTTTTGAAGTTTTGAAGCTATCAACGACATATCTGAAGATAAGTGAAGACAAGAGAAGACCCGAAGACAATTGCAATTTTTTTTTTAATCTTGAATCCAAAGGGGGAGATTGTTGGATCATAATTGTATTCAAGATTAAAGTTAAAGTTAAGGGTTTAAACTGTAATTGTTTGATAGTTATAGTTAAAGGGTTTAAAGTGTAATAAGTCAATAGTTTATTAGCTATTGGGCCCAAGCGCATTAGAAAGCCCATTAAGGTTAAAGCCCATATGGCCTGGGTATTTAAAGTTTTGATTAGTTTAGTTTTAGAAAAACCTTGAAAGAACTCTGATAATTTTCTAAATAGTCGCTGTAAGTTTTCTCTGTATTCAAAGGGTATCAAGAACACTCAAGGGTTTCATTGTTTATTCAAGGGATTGGTACGTTATTATTAATCTTTATATCTCTTGATTATTATTGTGTTGCTTGATTACTTGATTGATTGTTAACCAACTAGATAAAACTGGGATAACAAAATCTTGTAGCTTTATAACCATTCAATAAAGTTTACAAGTTGTTATTATGATTCACTGTTTCATTGATCTTTGAATATTATTCTTGTTAAGAATTCAGATCCTGACACTAACGCTGACACCGAAGGAACACTTCGTTGGGTTTAGCTTCATAAGGTATTTTCTGAGGATGTCGAGCGATTGTTTTAGATGTTCGATGTGGTCTAGTGCTTGTTTTGACTTAACGAGCATGTCGTAATCATACACCTCTATGGTGTCGCCAAGTCGTTCCTTTAACATTTTGTTGACCAAGCATTGGTATGTTGAACCTGCATTTTTTAGACCAAAAGGCATAACTTTATAACAATAAATACCTCCGCCTGTCATAAAAGCAGTTTTCTCCTGGTCGTCGACGTGCATGAGTATTTGATTTGATCCTAAGTAACGCGTCCATGAATATCAAGAGATCGTGTCCAGAGGCCGCGTCGACTAAAGCATCGATGTGCGGCAAAGGAAACGGATCCTTTGGACAAGCCTTGTTTAAGTCAGTGAAATCTATGCACACCCTCCACTTGCCGTTTTTCTTTTTCATGACTACGAAGTTTGCTAGCCAATCGGGGTACTTAACTTCTCTAATCTTCCCGGTCTTGAGGAGGTTGTCGACTTCGTCATTGATTACTTTGTTTCGTTCTGGACTGAACTTTCGATGTTTCTTTTTGATCGGTTTAAATGACTGGTCGACATTCAATTTGTATGAAATAACGTCGGGGTCTATGCCGACCATATCTTCGTGCATCAAGGCGAAACAGTCGGCATGTTCCTACAAAAAAAAAAGATTAGTTCTTTCTTAGTGGAGGGGTCGACAGACGAACATATGAAGATGACTTGATCAACTTTGTTCTGGTCCAGGATGACTTCCTCTAAACGTTAGTCGTCGATGGTCTCGAGAGCATCCTGGTCCTGTAATTGTTAGATGGATTGCTTCTGTGGCTTTATTATTGTCTTATAGCAATCGCGAGTAGTTTTTGGTTTACTTTTGATCTCTTGAATTCCCAATGGCATGGGAAATTTCATCGTCTGATGGAACGTTGAGGGTTCTGCCTTCATGTAGTGGATCCACTTTGACGGCTATGCAATCATCCGTCATGTGACCATGATCGTCGTGGAAGTCGTACCATTTAGTCTTGTCCTTCTTGTCGTCGCTTTTGTCATTCTTCTCCGGCCATCGGATGGTCGTCTGTACATTCCTCAAAGCTTCGACCAACTCCTTGGAAGTCCCTTTGAATCCATAAAAAGAAATCTTACGTTATTGAGGGAGCTTGGTCGCAGTCGAGGCCTTCTTTTTATCAAACCGGACGTTCGAGATTTGTCATGAGGGTTCTGTCTTGAACGTTGCTTTATTTTTGAACTCTGGCTTTTTGACGCTTAATGACTTTTTGTCGTTGGAATGATTACGACAAAAGGCAGCATCGTCCTTGACTCTCATATAAGCAAGAGTTCTTGCTCGAACGTCTTTAAAATTCTCCGGGTGGTACTTTGTCAAATCAGTGTAGAGGCCATAACTCTCGTTTAGACCACGTTTATAAGCCTCGATCGAGGTTTTGACGTCACAGTTGCGAACACTGATCATCTCCGCATTGAATCGATTGAAGTAACTTCGGATGGATTCTCCATCTTTCTGCATGACGTAATATAGGTCGCTAGTATGCTTCTCCATCTTGCAACTACTGGCAAATTGTTGAGAGAATTGGTTCACCAATTCAACGAATTAATTGATGGACTTGGGCTTGAGGTTGCTTAACCATTGGAGGGCAGCACCTGTGAGGGTTGACCCAAAGCTTTTTCACATACAAACCTCTTGATACTGATGTGGGATCGACACAGTCCACATCAATTGTTTGTACTGAGCGACGTGCTCCGTCGGGTCTGAAAAACCTAAGTATTTAGGCATGAACATCAGGATGTTGTACTTCTTGAGGACGTTGACCAAGACTATCTCGTCGATGAAAGGTGACGCTTAAAATCCAGTACAAGGCTCGACGTCGATAGGTACTACTGCCCCAGGTAGCTTAGCAAGTAGCGATAGTACGCGTTCATTTTGTTCCTCCAACATTTTCAATCGTTGGGCGACCGGATCATCTTGATTAACTCCTTGGGTCTCCCCAAGAACGAACCCGGAGGTTTGAAATCCGTTTCGTTGTGAGGAATCAGAAGTATCTCTATTTTAGTGGAAGGTTGGCATTGACATCACAGGAATTGACGTCCCAGGCGGCATCGTGAGGATTGGCACTGTTATATTGACGAAAGGTGGTGGTGGTGGTGGCATCATCGACATAGGTTGACTAGGGACACCAGGGAATAGAGCTCTTGGATAATTGGGAAGAGGAGGTCCCGACTAAGGCATGTTGAATGGTCCAAGACCATTTTACGATCCCGTTGAATTGTCCAGATTTGGATTTCTCAGGGATGCGATTGGCTCAGCTGCCCTTATGTTCTAATTTTCCAATTCATCAATGCGAGTGTGTGCGACTGTCAATTCCATATTCATCTGAGAAATGATGTGTTCGAGAGTTCCCTGAGGGTTGGCCATTGTCCTGCAAGCAAAAGAAACTCGAAGAAATTATTAGTACGACACACGTTTGTCGAGGATTGTCTCTAGATGGGGTCCCATGGATGGCGCCAAACTGTTAATGCCAAAAATCGTCCAAAAGGATAACTTTAGGTTGATGTGGAATTTTACCAACTAAAGAAATAAATCAAGCGACAAAACGTGCGACAGGAAGAAATGTAAAGAGACAAAGGATTTGGTGACGCGGAAAAACCTGAACGAGGAAAAAATCGCGGACGACAAATAGGGGTCGCCAATGTACTATGGTCGCCAAGCAGGGGCGATATCCTTGCGTGTTACAATGTGTTACAAGATGAACAAAAATAGATACTAAAGCTAATAACAATCGTATGTCAAAAAACACTTCTGTCGTGTATAAAACACTATGGTCGTGTATTCTTTCAGAGAAAGTTAAGAGAGATCTTCGTTGTTAACTTGTAATCTCCAGATTCTCGTGTCCCTTGAATCAGGTATGGGTCTTGGTATTTATAATCTTGATCGTCATAATTGTGTCACATAATTTATGGGTAACGGTCAAAGATTTTTAATGACCTTAATGTCTTCGGTCGGTTATAGAAGTTGGTCTTTAATAGCATTGAACCTTCATTGAATTAACAAAAGAGAAATGTTTGGTCGTCTGTTAGTATAATCTTGATCGTGAAGAGTCTTACGACCATTGTATGATTGATATATGTTAGCTCTAAATCTTCATTTGTTCAAGTGTTGAAAATATCTAAGTCCTGCTTCAGAGGATGAAGACCAGAGGACGAAGACTTCAGAGGACAAACCTGCCTCTGAAGTACATATCAGAGATGCACTTTCAGCAGAAGACATCAGAGATGACTTCATCAGAGGCTCTAAAGACTACATTAGAGCTCTGAAGACAATCTCTCTGAAGCAGGCGCTGAATCATTTTACTAAAGTATTAGAACAGATAACCAATCACTTAGTGAAAAGATTTACTTTATAGAGTAGGTTACTGTTCAAGCATGTCTTGAGCTTACAATTTAGGTAAGACACTGTTCAATCATGCTTCTATTTGTCAGAATAGTACACTGTTTACTTTATGGTCCTATAAATAGGACCATCACTCCTTTGACAAATGTGTGCTTTTTGATATCTTGTATTAGAAGAATCAACTGAATTTATCTTGAGAAGATCTTGTTCTTACTGCTTATCTTATTATATGAACTGTGATATTTGAATCTGCTTTTGATATTAAACTATATTGCTTCCGCTGTTATTACTCTTGTTGTTTATCTCATTATAATTGTAAGATTAAATCTGGGATCCAACAATTTGTATCAGAGCCTCCTTTGTTTTCTAAAACAAAGAAAGATCATATCTGCATACTCGGATATATTTAATTCTTACTGATTCAAGCTTTTAATATTTGTGCATGTTTATATAAACCCGGGTTTATTAAACTTCATATGCTCCAGATTTGAAAGTAAATCACAGTTACATCATTTGATAGAAGATCTTCATAGAAAAGCATCAGTTCTTCAAATCTTCATCTTTTCTTCAAAAAAATGGCAAACTGAAGCATAAGTGCCATTTATACAGCTGGATCATTAACCAAACGTCCTACACTTCTAAGGGATGAATATCCTCAATGGAAGATAAGGGTGGTAAATTTCTTAGAAGGTATGGACAGGGATCTGTTAAGATCAGTGAACGATGGACCTTACCAACCAATGTTGCTGGTACCAAGAGTTCCAGCAACAGCAGATACTGCTGAAATCCCTGCCTACTATGAAAAGAAAACTTCAAACTTTACGGATGAAGAAACTAAGATGATGGAAAATGATTCAAAAGTTGTTAGATTACTTATAATGGCCATTCCCAATGATATCTTCCAAGAACTTGATTCTTGTGTAACTGCAAAAGAGATATGGGATCAGTTGTTAAATCAATTTGAAGGTGGCCTACAAAGTCAAAAAAACAGGAGAAATCTTTGTATCAATGAATATTATGATTTTCATGCATTACTCGAAGAAACCTTACACCAAACATACTCAAGGTTTAACATTCTCATCAACAAATGCAGAAAATTTGGGGTCATGAGGACAAAAGAAAAAATAATGTTCTTTTCCTTAAGAGTCTAAATGAAGAGTGGTCACAACTGTCAATGTCAATACAAGCCAATCAAAATCTTGAATCATGGTCATTGACTGACATTTATGGCACCTTGGTAGCACAGGAAAAAGAAGTTGTTAAACAAAAATCAAAAATCTCTTTAGGTGGACCACTTGCACTCATGTCAAAACAAAAAGGTGTATCACACGAAAGCAGAAATACAGAAACAAATAACTGTTTAAAGAGGGAATCTAAAAGAAAAACCAAGAAGGTTCTGGTGTCTGAGAAGTTGAACATTCGGATTCAGACTCAGATGATGACATCAATGATTTTGCCAAATCACTTGCATTAATCACCCATCAATTTAACAAGAAATTTGGCAAGAAAGTTTTTGAAGGACGAAGTGATGATGAAGAAAGAAGAGGAAATCCAGAAAAGAGATTTCAGAAAGCTGACTATCAACAAGAGCCCAGATTTACTCTATATAGTGATCAAAAGGGCGTTCATTTCACCAATCATGATTATACTCAACAATCAAGATCTCAACAATCATTTCAGCCGAGGTATCCTCAACCTCAGAGGTACTTCAAGCCACAACCACAAGCACAGTAGACAGAATCATACACTACTCTTCCATCAAACCAAAACGATGGGAGATGTTTTAGATGTGGAAAGCCAGGCCATTACTCTGCAAACTGCAGAGGTAGACTCATCAAATATGAAGACTACTACAAAAATAAGTACAAATACAATGTCAAAGAAAGAGTACTTGTAGCAGAGATGGAAGACTGGCTGTCAGACTCAACAAGTGATGGAGAGGAAGAACCTACCAATCTCTATGGTATGGCTTTCAGAGATGATCAGAATGATGGGTCATCAGAGGACTACTCTAAAAAGGTAAACTCTCCTTCCACCTCTGACAGCGAACTTGAATTGGATGTTATTAAGCTAACAGATGAATTTCAAATCTTAAAACAAAAACTTGTTGAGGAAAAAGAAAAAAGAAAACAAATGACAAAAGATCTTAGTTTTTACAAAAGGGAAAAAGATCTTCTTGAGTCAGAAAAGAGAGATATTTTTGTTGAAAAATCTGAACTTGAAAAATCTCAGAAACATAAAGAAAAATCTTTTTCAGAAAAATTCAAAGAACTTGAGAAAGTTTTAAAAGTTAAAGAAGAAGAAGTAAAAACATCTGAGTATGAAAGACTCAATTCTGTTGCCTTAACCAATTTTTTCCAAAAACAAAGAGAAATCTTACATCAATCTCTGGAAAGGAAAGAACTTCAAATCAAAAGTTATCTTGATGCTCAGGATGTGCATATAAAGATAAACTCTGAAATGGATACTCATGGGTTGGGATTCAATGAATTGGATCCATTCACTTGATTGAAGAAAACTTCACTTTCTTCCACTTTCTGTATAGGAAAGGTCCAGAGCTCTGATTGTCCATCTCTGGACAATTTCAAGAGAATAAAAACCTCAGAGGGATCAAAAACAAGAGCTCTGAACTTTAAAAATGTTGCATACTCTGAAGTGCAAAGCTTTCCAAATTCTATCTTAAAAATAGAAAAAGAAACTTAGAGGTATTTTTCACAAACCTCAGAGCAATGATCACAAAGAGATTTTCAATTTTGATTCATTTATCAAAAATAAATCAGAGACATCTGACCAAAGTACCTCTGAAAAAAGTACTTCTGAAGATGAACCTCAGAGTTCACTTTATCCAGATGCTCCTCTGTATTCACCAATCTCTGATGAAGGCATCAGAACTACATTTGAGGATGACATCAAAAGAATAAATAATGAAAATATTATAGCTGATTTCAAGAAGAGAGAGAGCATGAAAAGAATCATCAGAGTCTCAAGACCCACGAAAATTGAGAAACCATCAGAGGTAGCTATCTCTGGTAAGGCTGAAACAGACTTTCTTGACTCTGATTCTGAATCTGATCCGGAGATAGATGAACAAATTTTCTGCAGATCAGAGAAAGCAATTCATAAAAGGATAGAGACTGTTGGTTCTGGAATTTTGAATATTCCTATTTCTGTTTTGACAAATAAACCTAGAATACCAATATGTCCTGACTTTGCATAAATTTGTCTTCAAGCAAAAACTTCTCTGGATCTTGAAAAAGAATTAAAAGTAAAGGCAAAGAATAAAACCATCCCTTCTCAACTCTACACTTACAAACCAATCAAGTTTACTCCTGAACAAAAGGGAAAATGGCACGAAATTAACCATTCTAATCCTGTTTGTGCAGTAAGCAATAAAGAAAAGAGGATGTTTCTGAACAAGAAGAGACAACTTGAAAAGAAGGTTGTCTTTCAAGCTAGAAGAAAGGAAGTAGTTAGGAATAATTGTAATATTCCTAGTACTCATTCAAAAAGGAATCATAATGTATGGAATGCATTTAATGAAATGAAAACCTTTGATTCTACTTCTTCTTGTTCTGTAAAGTGCAATTGCATCCAACTCTTGATGAAACTGAAAAATTACTTCAGAAGTTCTCACTGTTTTCTAAATAAGTCTCTGAATAAAAATTCAGAGACATAGCCTGAAAAGAAAAAGGACAACTCTGCCAAAACATCAAATGATGAGAAGGCAGAATTTCAAAGAGATAATCAGAAGTCTAACAAAACAGGACCCATAATGAGATGGGTACCTAAGAAAATCTAATATGTCTTGCAGAAACAGTCTATGCCAATCTGGTACTTAGATTATGGATGTTCAAGGCATATGACTAGAGATAAGAAGTTACTATCCTCTTTCAAAGCTAAATCTGGAGGAGCAGTAACTTTTGGAGACAGTATGCAAGGGCAGATTAAGGGTTATGGTGAGCTTACAAGAGGTAATGTTTGTGTATCAAAGGTTGCTTATGTTGATGGGTTAAAGCATAACTTAATCAGCATAAGTCAACTTTGTGACCATGGTTTTGATGTGAAATTTCAAGAAAAACATTGTTCATTACTTCACTCAAAAACAGGTCAAGAAATGTTCAGAGCTGACAAAAAAGGTAATTTATACAAAATGAATTTTTCCAAACACATAAAAACTGACTCAGAGAAACTCTGTCTAATTTCTCTAAACAGTGAAGATGTTTGGCTCTGGCATAAAAAGTTCTCACATCTGAACTTTTCTTCACTTAATAAGTTGGTGAAACTAAATCTGGTTAAGGGATTAGCATCTCTGAAGTTTAACAAAGATCATCTTTGTTCTGCTTATGAAATGGGAAAAATGAAAAGATCTTCCCACAAGACCAAAAGTGATAATAATTATCCAAAACCTCTGCATATGCTTCATGTGTATCTCTCTGCAGAGTTTATCAGGTAAAAAATATATTCTCGTTTTAATTGACGAATACTCCAGATATACTTGGATATAATTCATCAGAGCCAAGTCTGATGTCCCTGATATTTTAATAAGATTGTTAAAAAGATTGCAGGTTCTGTTTGATAGCAAAGTTCAGAAGTTGAGAAGTGATAATGGGACAGAGCTCAGAAATGCCAAAATCAACACATATCTTTCGGAAGAAGGCATAACTCCAAACTTCTCTGCAACAAGAACGCCTCAACAAAATGGTGTTGTTGAGAGGAAAAACAGAACACTTGTTGAAGCTGCAAGAACTATGCTTGCAGGATCTGATCTTCCAACAAATTTTTGGGCAGAGGCAGTGGCAACAGATTGTTTTACTCAAAACAGAGCTACCATTGTCAAAAGATTCAAGAAAACATCTTATGAACTCATTAACAATAGGAAACCTAATGTTAAATATTTCCATGTTTTTGGATGTAGATGTTATATTCTAAATGATAGAGAATCTCTTGGAAAGTTTGACAAGAAAGCAGATGGAGGCAAATTCATTGGATATTTATTAGCCTTAAAAGCTTTCAGAGTGTTCAATCAGAGAACAAGAACAATCCAAGAAAGCATCAATGTGTCTTTTGATGATGACAGAAATCTTGCCACCAATGATGTTAATACAACTGCCAAGAATATCTCTGAATCGTCCAAGATAAGAGAATCTGAACTAAACAAAATATTTGAAGACTTCTTCGATGATGATAATTCAGAGTTTCTTTTTAGAGATATTCATAGATTAACTTCAGAGGAACCTCAAATTACAGGTACAAATCTTTCAGGTCCTTCTGAAGTTACAACTTCTGCTTCTTTAAATACAGGTCCAAGATATGAAACAAGAACCTGGAGGAAAATTATCTTCAGAAGCAGAAGATGAGCAAGAAACATCTGAAGAATTTCCAGACACCTCTCTTGAAGAAACTTCAGAGCATACTTCATCTCTGGAACCCACTTCAGAGCGTCTGGAACCCACTTCAGAGCCTCTGCACAGCACAACAGAGATGTCTCCTTCAATCATCTCTGAAGCTCAAACTCCACCTCATATTCATGCTCCACTCACAAGATGGACAAAGGATCACCCCCATGATCAGATTATTGGATCACCTTCAGAGGGTGTTAAAACCAGATCAGCCACAATCAATGAATGTTATTTTGTAAACTTTTTAAGCATCATTGAACCAAAGAAGGTAAATGAAGCTCTTGAAGATCCTCATTGGATCTCTGCAATGTAGAATGAGCTTCAAGAGTTTGAAAGAAATAAAATCTGGACCTTAGTTCCCCTTCCTAAAGGAAAATTTGCAATTGGAACTAAATGGGTCTTTGGAAATAAAAAGGATGAGGATGGAATTATTATCAGAAACAAAGCTAGGTTGGTTGATAAGGGATATTGCCAAGAAGAGAGTATTGATTATGATGAAACCTTTGCACCTGTAGCTAGGCTAGAAGCAATTAGAATCTTCTAAGCCTATGCTGCACATAAAGGGTTCAAAGTATATCAGATAGATGTTAAATCTGGCTTTCTGAATGGTAAATTAAATGAAGAAGTTTATGTCCAGCAACCACCTGGATTTGAAAATACAGAGTTTCCATACCATGTTTATTATCTTGATAAAGCTCTATACAGACTTAAACAAGCTCCAAGTGCATGGTATGCTACTCTGTCCACATTTCTGATAAATAATGGTTTTGAAAAAGGTACAATAGATACAACTTTGTTCATAAAAAGGTACAAAAATGAGGTGCTTTTAGTACAGATATATGTTGATGACATTGTATTTGGCTCTACAAATCAAAAGTATTGTCATAAGTTTTTAGAGTTGATGAAAAGTAAATTTTAGATGAGTCTCATGGGAGAATTAACATTCTTTCTAGGCTTACAAGTAAAGCAAACATCAGAGGGTACTTTTATAACTCAATCTAAGTATGTCTCTAACATTTAAAAAAAATACAGACTCAATGATTCAACCTCTATGAAAACACCTATTGCAACTGGAGTCAAGCTTGACTCTGATCTTTCAGGAAAATCTGTAGATGTCAAAACCTACAGAGGCATGATAGGATCACTATACATAACTGCAAGCAGGCCTGATATAATGTTCGCAACATGTCTCTGTGCTCGATATCAAGCAAATTCAAAAGAATCTCATTTGTCTGCTGTTAAAAGAATTTTTAGATACCTCAGAGGCACACCTTCTTTAGGTCTCTGGTATCCAAAACTGTCTAGCTTTGATTTAACAGCATACATTGATGCAGATCATGCAAGATGCAAATTCGACAGAAAGAGTACATCAGGATGCTGTCAATTATTTGGAAATAAGCTAGTAAGGTGGACATGCAAAAAGCAGAACTGTGTTTCAACTTCTACATCAGAGGCAGAATATGTTGCTGCTGCTAGTTGTTGCTCTCAAGTCATATGGATGCAAACTCAACTCAGAGACTATGGCTTACAGTATGACAGAATTCCAATTATGAGTGATTCAAAGAGTGTCATAGCCATCTCTGCCAATCCAGTGCAGCATTCCAAAACAAAGCATATTGATGTAAGGTACCACTTTCTGAAAGATCATGTTGAAAAGGGAACAATCGAAATGTATTTTGAACCTACAAAACTTCAACTTGCTGATATTTTCACTAAAGCATTGGATGAACGAAGGTTCACTTTTTTAATCAGCAAGTTGGGAATGTTGAACATGTCTACCTAAAACAGGAAAACATCAGAGTCTCTGATCCTTTCATCAGAGCCTTTGACATTAGTAGCATGTTCTTAACAGATCTTCTGAAAGTAATTTCAGCATCTCTCAACATTGTTCAAATAGTCAATCATTCTTTTGTATGTCTACACTTTTGTCAAGGAGGAGAAGATAAAAAGAAACCATTCTTTGGTCAAGGGGGAGCAAAAGAACCCTTCATCTTTCTAGGGGGAGCAAGAGCTTCTCTGATACACATATCAGAGCCTCTAATCCTGTCTCTGATACTCACATCAGAGCCTCCGATCTTGTCTCTGATACTCATATAAGAGCCTCTGATCTTGTCTCTGATACTCATATCAGAGCCTCTGATATTGTTCCTGATTCTCATATCCAAAACCCTGATCTTTTCTCATTTTTGAGAATATTCCAGGAATTCCTTTCAAAACGAAAAATAATTTAATATAAAATCTCTTTTGGATAACCATTAGTTTCTTTTCAAAAACCCTTCTGACGGTTTTCTGACACCAAGCGTCTCTCCCCTACACACCTCAACGTGTCACCTATTTATTAGGGGATGATGGAACGTCCTTTCTGACATTGGAACACTCATTCGCCGTTTCCATAACCTTTCACTTCACCTTTGTCCATAAAACCCCTTTTTCCCTTCTTGTTATTCTTTACGCTCTCAGAATCCAAAATCCCAAAATTCTCTCTCTCTCCAACTTCTCATCCATCTCAAAACCTGCAACAATGGCGGCTCATTCTCAAAACTCAGACAACTCAAGCAGACTGGTTCCAAGCTTGAACACAGCACAATTTGAAGTCCTAGTGAAAGGTAACAACTACTTTCTGGATGTCACTCCTATAAAATACGACTAGCAGTTTCACCCTGTATTGGACTTTTTTAGCAACTGCGAACTCAATGACGTACTCACCAAACATGCTAACGATGTTCCCCTACGATTTGTCCAACAATGGTGGTATTCAAGTGAATACGATGATGAAAAGGAAGGACTTGTTGCGTATATTGACCTAGGTGACCAAAGCATGAACATAAGAATCACTCCACAAACCCTAACTCGAAGATTCAACCTGCTCACGACAAAAGATCTTCAAATAGAGAAGTTTGAGAAACCACCCACTCAAGAAGTTCTTCTTCAGTTCCTCCACCACTTAGGCTACAACAAGGAAATCTCACGCCTAAGTCCGTTCAGACGTCAGTTCCTGCCTCCCAAGTGGAAATTCATGTTTAGTGTGTTAAATCGCACAATAACCTATAAAATTGGAAGCCTGGATCAGACACATCCAGCCATCCTTGCCATAATGTTTTCACTATTCTTCAACAGAAGCATAAATATGGCTCATATCCTCTTTTGTGAGATGCTGACGGCGGTGGACAAGAAGAATAAAGACTTGGCCAAAGGAAAACAACCTATTTCAGTCCTATTTCGTATATTCCTTTATGTTATCATCCAACGGACAATGGAAAATTTCTCTCTCACTGAGGAAGGACCGAGAACACCATTGTTCATCATGAATTCTTTCAAAGCAATAGAGGTTCCTCCGTACCCACATGAGCGACGTTTTCCACACTGCATGCTTGAGGTAATTCCTTCTAAATCTGATACCCATCTTCTACTTAGTCGTGTTGCCCAATCATCAGAACCGATGATGGGATCCCCAACACACTTAGGTTCTGCGCCAGAGCAAGAATCAGAGAGTGACATCTTTGATACTTCTCAAAACAATCACAGAGAGCAACCAGTGGGTGGCTCTGTGCGAGTGAGGGAGAGAAGACAAGAGAACCGTCCCTCTGACGAAGAGCTTAGATCTGTCAGAGCAGAGGAGAGTGAGGAAGAGAGAATACCAGAGGGAGAATTTCTGAACCTAGAATCCGAGGACAGTAAGGTAGAAAAAGATGCTCTTGTTGGCACATCTGAGATTCCAAAGCCAAATTCCCCGTGCAAATATATCTACTATCCAAGGTGGTCCAGCACCAGTGGACATTGAAACAGAGGTGCACACCTCGAACCCTTCCCAAGGCAGCCGCTAAGAGGAATCTTCTTCTGCCTCTGAAGCATGCACCAAAGGGGCAACCTCTGATACGGCTAAGTCCTAACAACAGGACTTGGACCAAGATAAAAATACTCATTCACCCCAGAGTATGCCACCACCTCACACACATGATACCTCTGTGGCTCATGCTACAACTGACCATCCTTTAGATCAGGAGAAATTAGAAATTTCTCGTATGGACTGCCTGTCAGAAAAAGAATGGCATGACCTTCTTGAACATGGACTCCTTAGCCTGGACAGCAAGGTGTCCAAACATATTAAGTTCTCGTCATCATCAGATTTTGATTCTGATGATAACAGACCAATCGGAACCATTATAGAGAAATCTTTGAAAAGGGGTCCTCAAGGATTAATGGAAAGTCCTTCCGGAGTCAAAACCAAACCAACTCCGAAAGAAGGCTCCTCTAAACTCGAGGGAAACTTAGAATCATCTGTTGATCCTAAATACACCCCCTCTGATTATGTCACCAAAGAGAAGTTCAAAATCTTTGGTGATGAAATCAGAGAATCTTTGAAAGAGATTAAACTTCAACTGGAGAAGACCTCAGAGGCCTCTGCCTCTCACTCTGAAGTTGCAAAGCTCACTTCAGAGGTCTCTGAGCTGCGCACGACCATTCTCTCCCCGAACATCAAACTGGAGGATCTAGAAAACCTGGTTATCAAAAATGACTCGGTTCTATCCATAGAAATTCAGAAATCCAGAACAGAACTCCTCAAGGAGATTCCAACTCCCTCTGCCCCAACTTCAACCTCTGCAGACTTTTCTCAATTCAAATAGGAAGTCTTACGTTCTTTGGCAGAGATGATTGCAAAGATCTCTACTTCCTCTGCTGCTGCTCCTGCCACATCAGAGTTCGTTACGAAGGCTAACCTCAACAACTTCTCCAAGAAGATCACCAGCAATGTAATGAACATCTCGAGCAAGTTCGTCTCAAAGGCCACTCAGCAGAACAAGAAGATTGAAGACGTTCTGAAGAATGTCAAATCTTCAGAGGGATCACTGAAAAGGAAGGAACCAGAGGTCGCATGCTCTGAGGAAGCCAGGAAGAAGGCAAGGTATGAAGATTCTGATGACCAGGATGACCAACCTTAGGGGTCATCAGGCCTTCATAAGGGGGAGAAGACTGGATCACCCAGAACTGCTGAAAATCAGAAAGAGTCCACTCCCTCTGAAAAATATCAAGAAGAACCAGAGAGGCACTCAACCTCTGGTGAAAACAATCAGACCACTCTCAAATCTCTAGTACCGGTCATCTTCCTAGCACCATCCACTTTAGATGATCCAACAATACCAGTCATAGATGCAACTCCAGAAACATTTGGGGCTCTGGAAGAAGATGAAGACGAACAACTGATAGATGTTTCTACTTCAGAAGATGCATTCTCATCACCAGAAAGACCAACTTATGTGATGAGAGATGCTTACGATTCAGAGTCTGAAAGAGCAGAACCAGAATCTGAAAAAGAAGAAAAATCAGATTCTGGAAAAGAAGTTGCTGAAGAACAGATTGAAGTTGTTGATGTTGAAAAGTATGTATTCAAGAATGCTCAACCATATCATACTTCAATAGCAACAGAGTTGCGGGAATCAACAGAGATAGATGGCTACATCTCTGAACCTACAACAGAAGATCCTCCACAGACAAAGGAACAAGAGACCATGGTTGTTGATGAACAGGCTCCTTCAGAGAAACCTGTTCAGAAGGCAAGCATTGGTTTACCAGCCAAAGTGTTTACTCAACCTCCTACATTCCTAGAATCCAATCTCGAAGCCTCAATAGAAGATCATTTCAGATACATCTACTGTGAATATAATTTGGCAGATACTCTAGTCATTCCTCTGAATCCAAGGATCAGAGAGAACATGCCTGACTATGAGCGAAGATTTGTCAGAGATAAAACCACACCCAGAGCACAGGTCCTCCCTGATGATCCAATCATCAAAATCAACAAAATCTCTGAGAAGACCTTTGCCTACAACAAGATCATCTATAGGCACTATGTGGTAACTCGCTCTGATCAGAAAATTTACGAGTTCAATGATAATGATCTCGTAAATCTAAATCCATATGGCTTACCTCAATTATACGCCTATTGCTCTGCTAGATACGATCATGGAAGAAGACAGATCAGAATGGGCATGGTTGAAGTCAGAACGGCAATGGAGGTTTATGTCAAACATAGAGCAAAACGTGACTTCGAGATTGCTCTGAACCTGGGAGAAGAAAAGTTGGACGTGACTGAACCTGTGGAGTCAATCGATAATCTTGACAAATAGAAGACAAGATCAATAATAGCAGAACCTCTGGGTTTCGTCTATAGAGTAAACCAAGTAAAGAAAATCTTTCTTGCTTCAGAAGTTTCGAAATACTCTAATGAGACCTTGAGAGGAATACAAAAAATGATCCATGTGAAGAAAGAAAGGCACAGAGCAAATCTATTGGCAAAACTAGACTTGGAGATTGGCTCAATGATTAATTTCAGAGCTCTAATCATGAAGTTTCATGGAATTTGTTCTAGTGACAAATGTTAGTTTGTTTTCTTATTTTTGAATGTTACTTTTTCTGTAATGTATTTCCAAATGTTTGAGAAGTAATATTTAAGAGGATGATTTTCTCCTCTATGCTTTCTAGTTTAAATTTTTTGTTCTCTGCTACTCTTGCAATTTTTATTTTCAACATTTAGGGGGAGATTGTTAGCTCCAAATCTTCATTTGTTAAAGTGTTGAAAATATCTAAGTCCTGCTTCAGAGGACGAAAACTTCAGAGGACGAAGACTTCAGAGGACAAACCTGCCTCTGAAGTACATATCAGAGATGCATTTTCAGCAGAAGACATCAGAGATGACTTCATCAGAGGCTCTGAAGACTACATCAGAGCTCTGAAGACATTCTCTCTGAAGAAGGCGCTGAATCATTTTACTGAAGTATTAGAACAGATAACCAATCACTTAGTTAAAAGATTTACTTTATAGAGTAGGTTACTGTTCAAGCATGTATTAAGCTTACCTTTTAGGTAAGACACTGTTCAAGCATGCTTCTATTTGTCAGAATAGTACACTGTTTACTTTATGGTCCTATAAATAGGACCATAACTCCTTTGACAAATGTGTGCTTTTTGATATCTTGTATTAGAAGAATCAACTGAATATATCTTGAGAAGATCTTGTTCTTACTGCTTATCTTATTATATGAACTGTGATATTTGAATCTGATTTTGATATTAAACTATATTGCTTCTGCTGTTATTACTCTTGTTGTTTATATCATTATAATTGTAAGATTAAATCTGGGATCCAACAATATACGACCAGAGGTCAGGACTTATATTCGACCTACGTCCTCAAAAGTGACGACGAGTATTGTAAATATATATGGTCGACAAGACCTTATCTTAATACAAGATTAATCATGTGAAAATGTATCATAAATGTTCCTCGTCGTGATCGTGGATTTTGACCCAAACAGATATTATGTTCACTACATGTTTATGTGCTAGATATCCCATCTCTCGGCTGTAAAGCGAATATTTAGATATCTGAAGGGGACTGCAGGCTTTGGTTTTTGGTATCCTAAAGATATTGGTTTTGAGCTCACAACATATTCAGATTATGACGATGCAGGTTGTATGCTAGACAGGAAAAGCACATCGGGTCACATACAATTTATGGGAGACAAGCTCGTTAGCTGGGCGTCAAAGAAACAATTATGTGTTTCCAAATCAACCGCTTAAGCAGAGTATGTAGCTGTTGCTCTCAAGTATTGTTGATGAGGACACATCTTCGAGACTATAGATTCCATTTCAACAAAATTCCTATATATTGTGATTCAAAGAGCACAACCGTGATATCTGCTAATCTTGTTCATCACACGAAAACAAAGCACATTGATGTGCGGTATCACTTCATCAAGGATAATGTGGAAAACCTTACAATTAACCTTCACTTTGTAAACACGGATTATCAACTTGCTAATTTATTCACTAAACCTTTGGACGAAAAGAGATATAATGTTCTCATTTCAAAATTAGGTATGTTGAATCTTAAAACATAATCCGTATTTACCTCGTACAGTTTATTTTGTAATTTTTCTTCATTTCTTTATTCTTTTATCTAAATGATATCTGCACTGACGATTTGCTCATGATTTCAGGGGGGGTGAGACAAACATTAGATGATCTATTTTCTCAGGGGAGCTAGAGAATTTTTCTTCACATGTTTTTGTATTGACATATTTTTGTGAATGCATCATTTTATGGGGACTAAGGATAAATGACTTCTAAACATTCAGTTTAGAACTCGTACTTTAAAAGTTTTAACTCGTTTTTCAAGTCTTTATTTTCAATAAATGTTGTTATTTTGCTTTCAATAAGACTTTGGTACTTTGATGACTTTTTGACTACATGCAGATTTTGAGGGGGAGCTTAGATGATCATATCAATCATGACAATGAGGCTGGCTTTATGAGATTATTGTTGAACGTAAGAATTATTTTAACCTTTATATGGACGACTTTCAGACATGAAAACATATTTTGCTTAAACGTTCAAACCACTTCTCAATTCTTAAAAGCTTTCATGAATTTCAGAAGTGCGATTTTAAATGTTTTCATTCAATGAGCGTTCATGATAAACTAGTCGTGTGTTTCCAAAGATATATACTTGCGTATTATCTTTTCCCATATACTGTCAAGTATTCACACACACCGGTTTAATATTTTTTGTTGACTTTATTTTTACCATGTCTCAAAATGAACCAATTTTTAGATGGTAATACACCCCTTTTGACTTTCAATGTTTGTTGAGCGTCATTTTATTCAAAGCGATTCTTTCAAGACTTTTCTATACTTGATTCATATAGACAAATTCCAATCATTTTATGACCTAAAATTTTATTGATAAATCATTCTCATATGATATTTTCTATACATTGTCAGATTCTCAAAACATATCTATTGGTTTTACTTCGTTCATTCAATTTCCTTGTTTTCAGAAATCTTCCATGTTTAAAATGCTCAAATCCTCATGATTATCTTATTGATAATACATATATCTTACTGTTGAAGTTAAACGATTGAGCAATATCATGCTTTTAGGACAAATTCACGGGATTGTTACAGACTTTGAAAATGATCAGTGTTATTTCCAAAATTGGAGAGATTGATTATCAAAGGAGGAGATTTTTTGTCAGAGACATAAAGAGGGAGATTGTTCCTTGATGGTGAAATTCTTTTTAAATCTAAAAAGGAAGCTAAATTGCTTATCTTTTTGGAGATGATCTTGAATCCAAAGGGGGAGATTGTTAGTGTATAAATGTTGGATTCAAGATCATTTGGATTGAAAGTCAAAGCCTAAGTCAAAGCCCTCTATGCTAAAGTCAAATTCAAAGCTCAAAGGAATAAAACTCAATGTCCTAGCTTAGTTAGTTTGTGTTTTGTCTTGTAAATCTTGAAGGTATAAAAGGTTTTTGTTTTCTTTGTAAGCGTGTGGCAATTTAAGAGAGAATATTCTTAGTGAGAGAAATATTGTATTTTAGAGAGCATTTGTAACATGTTCATATTGAGATCAATAATATGGCTATTAACAGTGAATTTGATTGTTCATCATGAATTGAATTGCATATTGTGGGACTATCAAATAGAGAAGTGGTTTGAATATTTCAGAAAATAGTTTTCATACTTAAAAGTTGTTCTTCTTTTAAGTAACCTAAGTTTGAGATCAGAAGATACTTACATTCAACATAGATTCATAACTCCCCCTCAAATCATGATAAATTGAATTAAAATCAGTGAAGCTCCCCCTCAACTAGTGCAAAATGTGATTTATCTTCACAAAATCTGCACAACAGTCATAATTTAGTGACGGTAGCAAAGTCATAGTAAAAAAATAGAAATGCAAAGTATTGAAAAACGAGTCCTAATCTAAAGTGACCAGAAGTCAAAATCTATAAAGATTGAGTTATAGACTGATTTATCTAGAAGTCATGAACATCTTCTCCTCCTGGAACATTACATAAATGCAACTTTATAACACGAAAAAAAAAAATTCAGTAGGAAAATTATTATGCTCCCCCTTGAATGTTGAGCTGCAAACCTTCAGTGCAGATACCTTTCAGAATTAAAATTAAAAACATGAAGAAAACTGTAAACCAAACTATACTAGGCAAATACAGATTATGTAAAAATTTGGTTTTAAGATTTAGCATACCTAATTTTGTTATTAGAAAGATAAATCGCTTTTCATCTAAAGCCTTAGTGAAAAGATCTGCAACCTGATAATATGTATTCACAAAGTACAATTCGATTGTACCTTTCTCGACTGGGTCTTTTATAAAATGATATCTGACGTCTATGTTCTTCGTTTTAGTGTGTTGAACAGGATTTGCTGATATGACAATTGCGCTTTTCGAGTCACATTATATCGGAATCTTGTTATAGTGGAATCCATAGTCTCGCAATTGTGTCCTAATCCACAGTACATGGGAACAACAGCTAGCAACAGCTACATATTTCACTTCAGCAGTTGAAGTGGATACACATAATTGTTTCTTTGAAGCCCAACTGATGAGATTGTCTCCCAAAACTGTATATGACTCGATGTGCTATTCCAGTCCAACATGTATCCAACATGATTTGTGTCTGAATAAACAGTGAGTTCAGACCCTGTATCTTTAGGATACCACAAACCAATATCTATTGTGCCCTTCAGATATCCAAAAATTCTCTTAACAATCGAGAGATGGGACTCTTTGGGTTTGGATTGATATCTCGCACACAAACACGTTGAGAACCCGTTAAGGTCTGCTCCGATCTTAGTACCCGGTGCCATCGGGGTGCTAATTGGTATACAGTACTCCATTTTAAATTTCTTTAAAATATCACAAATTGTCGGACTTGTAATCCGAGAAAGAAATTCATCTCCCCCATCATACTCATCTGAAATATGAACACCATCAAGGAAGAAAAACTTTTGCAGTAATTAGGGTTTGTAGACCCAAAAATTATGTCATCGACATAAATTTGTATGAGAATGATATCATCTTTTTCTTTCTTGATGAAAAGGTTAGTGTCAATCTTACTTTCGGAGAACCCTGACTTGACTAGAAATTTTGAAAGTACGTCATACCAGACGCAGGGCGCTTGTTTCAAACCGTAAAGAGCTTTGTCTAAGATATAGACATAATCTGGCTTATCAGCACTGACAAACCCTTCCGATTGAGAGACATATACCTCCTCTTTAACGTCCATCTGAAAGACAAAAAAATTCTTGTGTGCCGCATATGATAGTAACATTCTGATTGCCACGATGCGAGTGGCTGGAGCGTATGTTTCGTCATAGTCAATCCCCTCTTCCTGTCGGTACCCTTTCTCTACAAGTCGGGCTTTATTCTTCACAACTATGTCATCCTTATCTTTCTTGTTTTTGAATACCCATTTTGTGTCGATTATGATTTTACCTTCAGGACTATGCACGAGTCTCCATACTTTCAGTGCTTCAAAGTGGTTTAAGTCTTCCCGCATAGCCGCAATACAGTCTGGATCTTAAGAGCCTCTGATACTCGTGTTGGTTCGATCTTTCTCAAGAAGGAATCATATAAGCAATTGTTCGTCGTAACAGAACTAGTTTGCAACGGTTTACATGGATCTCCAATAATCTAGTTCAACGGATGCTCTTTGGTCCATGTATGTGTGTGAGTGATATTCCCTACAAATCAGTTTCTTATCAATTAAAACAAGTAATCACAACAAGAGATTAATCAAACCTGATTTGATTCACAATCAAAAGATTACAAATCTCTCTTGAAGGATTTTTCTCTCTAAGCTCTCTCTCTCTCTAGAATAATGAACAGTGCGGCTCACTCTATTTTGCACAATCTCTGCACACACAACCCTAGCAACCTAAATAACTCATATACCTATTTAGAAAAACAAAATACACAAAATAACTTTGACTATTTATTACAAAATGACCTATACTTTTATTGACAGTTGACTTTGCAGCATTGACTTCAGATTTCAGTCTTCAGACTTGATGATCTTGAATCCAATAAATATGTGATCTAACAATATCCCCCTTTGGATCAAGATCATTACTAAAAAGATTTAGCAAACCAATCTTCTCTTTAAGCTCAGAAAAATGCAATATCTCTCTTTTTCTTTAACACAACTTGTAATCTTCCCAAGAGTCGTAGAAAAACACTCTTTCAGATGATGGAAAGAAATTATCTTCAGATTCAGCTCAGCATGCTTTAGGAGAAAATTTTGAAAGAAAATTTCCTCGAAATTTAACTTTCTGACTTGAACATTTCTTTAAAAGAGTATTCTCCCCATTTCTTGGTTAACTCTTCTGCTTTCAAACGTCTCTTGAAACAAAACTTGTAATGGACATTTCTTCAAACTTTTTCTTCTCCCCCTTTTTGATGAAAAATGCATCAATATCATCAAAACTTCCTCAAGAAATGTCTTTGAAATCCTTTCTGACCACTAATCTTTGACAATGAGCCACTGATTCGTTGCTAATTCGAACAATGTATTCATCTATATCTTTTCAAATCCAGACAAAAAAAGAACATTACACCTGAATCAACAAATGAATCAGTTAAAATGCCTGTCAGTAACACTAAGTCACTATGTGTAACAAATACACATTGGAAAGGAGCTTTTTGATGTTCACTCCCCCAGGGCTTCCATTCAATCATCGAAACACCACAAAGGCAATTTCTATAAACGTTATGACAAAGAAACAAATTTTTTGTGTCTTTGTGCATGTGATAGAAAGAATTAAGCATATGATGATTGCTTATAAGGCTCAATATTGTGTAAACCACTGAGACAACAGTAGATATACACAGACTCAATGTGCATGATTGAAGTGCGAAGGTGGGGCATACTTATTTCTTTTCAATATCCAGATTTTACAAATGAAAATCAGATAGTAAATGTGTTGCTTCCCCTTTGAAAAATGAAACATTCTCTTGTTAAAAAGAAAATGAGTGGTTGGTGGGGGTTTTTGTCAAGAGTTGGCATGGGCTAGTTGCCTATTTCAATAATGTTCACCAGGAATTGTGAATCATTAGTAATGTGGTTGCCTGACTCAGAAAGTAGTTGGTGCAGAGTTTGATATTCTTTTACTCTGATCTCACACCCTCTTTCTTTTAATCATTAAGCTCACATCTAACCAAACTCTCTTTTCCATTTTACGTCAACACACAATCCCACACTTATTTCTTTTAGACTCCTCACAATCAATCACTATGGATTAACTTCTTTGGTAGGAAACACTGGTTAACGTGAATCCAGAGAAATTTCAATTAAGTCCTAGCACAAAGATCCGATGTTTTCCTAGAAAGCATGTGTTGCTCAGATGATTTAACTTTAACAGTTAAAGCTCAAATACAAGTCAGATACATATATATATGCTCATAAGATATAATCATGAAGAATTGAGCATTTGAAACATTGAAGTATTTTCAAACACGTAAATTGAATGAATGAACATGAATGCAAGAAACTTGTTTGAAAAATCTGACATTGTATGAAAATGATCAGAAAAGATATGATATAGCAATTAAAGGCTTATGGTAAAGAATAATGGATATTGTCTATACGAACCAAGATATAGACATTCTTGAAATGACATTTCGAAATGAAATGACGCTAAAAAATTCTTTGAAATACAAGCGGGGTGTATCACCATCGAAAACTTGGTCAATATGAGACATGGTGATAACTTAATCAAAAAAAGAATTAAACCGGTGTGTGTGAATACTTGAAAGTATATAGTCAAGATAATACGCAAGTATATATCTTTAGAAACACACGGTTTGTTAAGCATTGAATCACAAGTTAATCTTGAAAACATTTAAAATCACACTTCCAATTCATGAAATCTGTTTAAGAATCGGGAAGTGGTTTGAACATTTAAGAACATGTTTTCTATGATTGAAAGTTGTCCTTCTTTCAACCATATATGAGATGAAGATAAAGAATTATACCTTTTGCGTGCAGTCTTACATCTCATGAAGTCAAGCTTAAAGTCATAAAGATATGATCTTGTAAGCATCTTTCAAACTGAAAAGTCTTAAAGTCATGTCAAAGCAACTTTATTCACAAATTTATTCAAAATTAAAAGACATAAAGCAGTAAAACAATTAGAGTACGAGTTATGATCTAAAATAATCAGAAGTCCTTGCCTTACTCCTTTGACTTGAAAAACTCCCCCTAAAATCATGCATCACAAAAAAAATTGACAAATAAGTAAATGCAGAAATTATATATGCTCCCCCTCAAAATAACATTGATCATCTATGAAGTACTTCTCACACCCCCCCCCCTGAGATCATGAACATGATATTAAAGTGCAGATATCTTTCAGAAATAAGGATAAAGAAATGATGAAAAATTTACATTGAGAAAACTTTAATAGATAACTACTGATTATGTCTTAAGATTTAGCATACCATGCCTAGAGACAAGAAAAGTGAACCTCTTTTCGTCTAAGGGTTTGATAATCAGTTTTTACAAAGTAGAGTTCAATTGTTCCTTTTTCGACATTATCTTTTATAAAATGATACCTGACATCAATGTGGTTGGTCTTCGTATGCTGAACAGGATTAGCTGATATCGCGATAGCGCTTTTCGAGTCACAATAGATCGGGATTATATTGTAGTGATAACCATAGTCTCGCAGTTGTGTTCTCATCCACAAGACCTGAGAACAGCAGCTAGCAGTAGCTACATATTTTGCTTCGGCCATTGAAGTGGAGACACATAAGTGTTTCTTCAATGCCCAACTGACGAGTTTATCACCGAGGAAATGTATATAACCCGACGTGCTCTTCCTGTCTAGCATGCAACAAGCATGATCTGCGTCAGAATATGCTGTTAGTTCAAAGCTAGTATCTTTAGGATACCACAAACCAATATCTGCAGTCCCCTTTAGATATCTAAATATACGTTTGACTGCAGACATATGGGATTCTTTAGGATTGGCCTGATATCTAGCACATAAGCATGTACAAAACATTATATCCGACCTACTAGAAGTAAGATACATCAAAGAACCTATCATCCCTCTATAGGTCCTAACATCAACAGCTTTTCCAGAACGATCAGTGCCAATCTTAGTACCAGGTGCCATCGGAATACCAATCGGTTTACAGTTTTCCATTTTGAACCTCCGAAGAATATCAAGAATGTATTTAGATTTATTGATGAAAATCCTCGTTGAAAATTGTTTGACATGTAATCCAAGAAAGAAAGTCATCTCTCCCATTACACTCATCTGAAAACGTGACACCATGAGGTTTGAAAAATTCTTACAGTATTTAGGATTTGTAGAGCCAAAAATAATATCATCCACATATATTTGAATAAGAATGATATCGGCTTTTTCCTTTTTAATGAATAAAGTGGTATCGACCGTACCTTTTGTAAAACCTGACTTGACCAAGAACTGAGATAAGACATCATACCAGGCGCGACGAGCTTGTTTCAGTCCATAAAGTGCTTTTGTCGAGAATGTAAACATGATTCGGTTTAGCTTGATTGACAAAGCCTTCTGGCTGCGAGTCGTAGACTTCCTCTTTGAGTATGCCATTCAGAAAGGTTGTCTTCACGTCCATTTGATAGACGGTGAAGTTCTTATGGGTAGCGTACGGAAGAAACATGTGAATTGCTTCTATACGCGCCACTGGAGCATAAGTCTCATCGTAATCTATTCCTTCCTATTGCCTATATCCCTTGGCAACAAGTCTTGCTTTATTTCGGATAATGTTACCATCTTCATCTTTCTTGTTTTTGAAAACCCATTTTATACCAATTATGGTTTTACCTTCAGGTTTGGGTACGAGTCTCCAGACTTTAAGTGCTTTGAATTGATTCAGCTCTTCTTGCATTGCAGTCACCCAATCTGAATCAGCAAGAGCCTCGGATACGCGAGTAGGTTCAATCTTGCTCAGAAAGGAGTCATGCATACATTGATTTAATGTTGCAGACCTAGTTTGCACCGGTTTTGACAGATCTCCAATGACTTGAGATATCGGGTGCTCTTTGGTCCACAAGTGTTCTTGAGGGAGTGGATTAGATGCAGATTGATCATGATTATCATCTAAGAATCCACTGATATCTTCTTCAGGTTGTACAGTAGGAATGGGGGGTTCAGTTAAAGTAGTAGGTGCCGAAGTTTCAGTGGGTTCAGCGTGATCAGTCTGTTGATCAGTCCTTACAGTACACCCTACTTATTCAGCTACTTCGGTCTCTTCATTGTTGGTCACAGCTTCAACTGTCGGATTAGGTATTTGAACTTGAACTTCTTGCTGAATCGGGGAGTTGGATTCAGTAGAAATATCTGAAATGGTTGGATGAGTAGTCATTGAGTCTTTCATCCAGTCAACCACAACAGATTTAGTCACTTTTGAGCCAAGAAATTCATCATAAAATAGTTCAAATAGTAAATCTAAATAAGATAAATGATTAGTAGACAATGATGCGCCATCTGATTTGTTCGCTTGAGATATAGGTTCTGGACTGATTTGTCCCGAAGCTAGTACTCCAGTTATCACGGGTTCTGAACTGACGTGTTCTGAAGCCATCTCTTCATCAAATGTAACATTTACGCTCTCGACCACAGTCTTTGACTTCTTCAAGTACACTCGATATGCAGCAGCTGTAGAAGAATAGCCGATAAAGATGCCCTCTTCCACCTTAGCACTGAAGTTATTCAGACTCTCTCTGTCATTTAGCACAAAACACTTACACCCAAATATGTGGAAATACTTGAGTGTTGGTGTTCGGTTATTGATTAACGCATACGGAGTCTTTTGAAATCTGCGGTGTATCATGGACCGATTTTGAGTGTAACACGCAGTCGACACAACTTCGGCCCACAGAAATAGAGGTAAGTCGGATTGACTGAGCATTGGACGAGCGGCCTCGAATAGCGTACAGTTTCGCCTTTCGACTACTCCATTCTGTTCAGGCGTACGTGCATTAGAGTATTGATGTGATATCCCAACCGATTCGAGATATTCTTCAACTTTTTATTTTTAAACTCTGTGTCGTTGTCAGTTCGGAGAAGCTTGACTAGTTTCTGCAGATTCACCTGGATCGTCTTTAGAAATGTAATGAGAACTTCGGGTGTCTCATCTTTTGACCGTAGAAATTTGACCCACGTGTATTGCGAATAATCGTCCACAATAACTAACATGTATTTCTTTCCGCCTAAGCTTTGCGTTCGCATAGGACCACAGAGATCCATATGCAACAACTCTAAAGGAGAGTTGGTACTCGGTTCAGGCTTCGGTTTGTGTGGAGCTCTCTTCATCTTACCTTTTTCACACGCTGCACACAAGTGTTCTTTTACGTACTTGAGCTCAGGAAGTCAATTCACTAGCTTTCCACTGACCAGTTTATTGATGTAGCGAAAGTTCAGGTGAGAAAGTCATCGATGCCATAGCCAACTTTGTTGCATCGATGCTTTTGAGAGTAGACACACCAGATTGTCAGTCTGGGCCTTTGACAAGTTGATGGTGTAGAGTTTTGACTTGCGAGTGCCGACCAAGAGTTCTATACCTTCTTTAGTGCGTACCTGTTGGATCAAATAATTGTATTCAAGATTAAAGTTAAAGTTCAGGGTTTAAACTGCAATTGTGCTAAAGTTAATTAGAGGGTTTAAATTGTAATAGATTAATAGTTTATTAGCTATTGGGCCCAAGCCCATTAGAAAGCCTATTAAGCTTAAAGCCCATAAAGTTTAGGTATTTATAGTTTTGGTTAATTAGTTTTTAGGGTTAACCTTTCATATTTTCATAATCATTGTTTAGAGAGAAAGGTAGCCATATTATTCTCTGTATTCAAAGGGTATCAAGAACACTCAAGGGTTTCATTGTTTATTCAAAGGATTGGTATGTTACTCTGATTTATATATCTCTTGATTATTATTGTGTTGCTTGATTACTTGATTGATTGTTAATCAACTAGTTAAATCTGGGATAACAATTGGTATCAGAGCCAAAGAATCAAGTTAATCGGATTAAATCTGTGTTTATCGGTTTATCACTGTGTTCTTCGATATATATAAATCTGTGAAAATCAACCTCATGAATTAACTTGTTTTTAGGCTGGAAATTGATATGATTTGATGAGTTTTATGCTGCTGAAAGTTATCTAATTAGTTAATTGCAATTAAAATCTCAAATCGATTGGTTTTTTGGTTGATTTATGTTTACTGGGTTTGTATACAAGTCTCACTGTGTTCTTCAAATTGAATTCTGAAAAGCTGATTTTAATCTTCAAGTTTGATTGCATTGTGTTCGATATATGTTACTTGGTGCAAAAGGTTGATATTTGGATTCAATTTCTGTGTTTATTGTGTTTTCTGGGGAAATCTTCATCGTTCTGGGTCGACTTAAGAACATATCGGTCGAAAGCATTAAGAACATATCGGTCATTATATTCACCGGTACTCACATTTTTCTGGTCGACCGATACACACACATACTATATCGGTCAAAGGCTTGTCGGTCAAGACCAATACCGGTTGATCGATTCATATCGGTTTATACCGGTCGACCGACACACGCACATCAACATCGGTCGATACCTTGTCCGGTCGAATTAATACCGGTCAAATCTATACCGGTCAACTATATTCCCGGTCGAGTAAAGTACCGGTACAAGCAACTTACCGGTCGAACTCTCTATACCGGTCTTAGTCGTTTACCGGTCGAGCATAAGATCGGTTGTTACATCTTACCGGTCAAACAAGGTACCGGTCCAAGCAAGACCCCGGTCGACTCAATATCGGTCGAAGCACATCCCCGGTCGATTTTTGCAAACTGTAATAGGGCATCTAAATGTCAAAAAATATTCTCTAGCGGGACCCCCGTGCTAAGTCTGCGAAGGGGGACAAAGTTCTGTTCGAGATCAACATTTTTTTTGTTCAGTATTATTTAAAGCGTTATACTGATTGAAAGGACTGCATTTAATTATTTTTGGAAATTTTTTTCTGGAAATTTTTTAGTGTGGTTTTTATTTTGATTCTAACGATCTGTTCTAGTTGATTGTGTTGATACAGAAAAGTTTGATCACTAACCATACAGCCAGGATGTTGAATCAACTAAATTTGTCTGAAGGTTATAGCCATAATTTTAACAACATGCCTCTTTCTGAAGTAAAAGAAAAGGCTAAATATCTTGCTAGACAGTTGTCAAGAAATAGAGACAGAGCTAATGATTGTGAAAGGGAGATTACAAAGCTCAAATCCGAGATGTTACCTCTTGAAGCTGAGATTGAAAATCTAAAGATTCAGAACTCATCTCTTCTTATTCAGGTCAATGCTTTAAAAGAAAATTCAAAAGATTCTGATTCTATAATTGATCTTGCAGGAATAATTGCGTCTAAAGAAAAAGAGATCTTAGATCTTCAAGCAAAGTTGAAAAGATCTGAATCCAGCTCTACATGGTCTAAAAAGGAGTTAATGCAAAAAGAGCTTAATGAGCTTAGAAGAAGAGCAAACATTGCTCGTGAGACATCTGAAGAGCTTAGAAAGTCAAACTCTCGAATCTTTGCTGAAAGAGACTCTTTAAAAGATAATGTTCTCAGTCTTGAGGTGGAGATTAAAACGATGAAAGAAAAGGCAACCCAAGACAGAGACAATACAATAGCTCAAGATGAATTGCTGAAGATAGAGAAAGAAAGAAAAGACTTTGCCAAGAAATTCTCTGATTTCTCCAGAAAAGCCTTTGAAGAAAAGAATTCTTTAGAGCTTAGATGTGTTAAACTTTCTCAAGAAGTTTCAGAC
This sequence comes from Arctium minus, assembly GCA_954870635.1. Classification (NCBI taxonomy): domain Eukaryota; kingdom Viridiplantae; phylum Streptophyta; class Magnoliopsida; order Asterales; family Asteraceae; genus Arctium; species Arctium minus. Next base: position 63,197,046 of record OX941083.1, on the reverse strand, counting down.
TTTGAAAAGGTTATCATTCTTGAAAGAGAAAAGGCTGAGAATGAGAAGAAGAAAGCCGAGCTGAAGGATACAAATACAGACTTTTTTGAAGAAAAGAAGATATTTGAGACCGAGATAGCTAAACTGACAAGAAAGCTATCTGAATTGTCAACAAACATCATGAAGGAGAAGAATGCAAAATCTGAGTTGCATAAGAAGTTTGATCTGATTGAAAAGGAAAGAAACAGTTTGTCTTCAAAGATAAAAGAACTTGAAGAGATAGTATTCAAGGTGAAGCTGACTGAGCACAAGACGCCAGAGTCAATAGCTCAATCACCAAGAGATGATCTAGCTGATTCAGATAGTTCATTAAAAACAACTTCAAGTTCACATTTTTCAAATGTCTTCTGTAATCCTTTCTATGATTTAGATGATTGTCTTACTTCTAAATCTACTGATCAGATTCGTCCTTCTAACCTTTTCTATGACAAAAATGTTGATGGTTCAGGAAACTTCAAGAAGACTAAGTCTCAGAAGAAAAGCTTCTGGAGAAGAGAAGATGAGAAAGATAAAGGTAACTGGATCTGGAGAGTTAAAGGATCTCCAGAGGAAAAGAAGAAAGACAAATCATTTGTGAATACATCAAATGCAAAATGGAACAATGCTCCGAAAGGTACAACTTTTGGCAAACCTGATCTGGTCTACAATATTAATCAACTGATCAGGTTAGCACAAAAGAAAATTAATTGTTCCTACTGTGGCTCAAATGATTTTGTAAGAAAAGATTATGTAAATAACTGGTATGGTTCTTATTTTATCTCTCCTACTAGAACTGCAACTAACCCATTAGGACCCAAATACCGGTGGGTACCAAAAGCTAAATCTGTGTTGCAGGCAACAAATGTTTAAGGGGGAGAAAGAACAATGGCTTTTGAACAAATCAGTTCAAAACCCGGACTTAATTGTCAAAAAGAAGGCTTCTAAGTAAATCAGCTTAGAACCCGTACTTCAACGGACGATGGCTTCTAATCACATCAGATTAGAACCCGCACTTCAGTGCCTTATTTTTTTCTGTTTTTTTCTTAAGCTTTAAAAAAAAAAAATTATCAGTTAAGGGGGAGAATATCTGTGTTTTTAAAAGATTATCTGACCGTGTGTTCTTAAAGATAAATACTTGTTTTTTATCTTGTCAATATACTTTGTCAAGTATTCATATACATAACGGTTCAGAACATTCTATTTGACTTTGTTATTACCATGTATCAAAAGTTAAATCGTTTTATGGTAATACTCACGTTATTTGTATTCACTGTTGATTGAATCAAACGTCATTTCATTTGCTTTCATTGAAAATATGTTTATATATTGTTCATATAAACAACATTCATTTTTGATTCTCCAAAATCTTATTCTTCATGACAAAATGATATGAGCTTAATTGTCAAACTCTTTTAGTTTGAGGGAGAGAATTGCATCGTCAAACATAACTGTTTTGACATCTCTGAAAGTCTTATTTTTCATGTAACAAGTGGTATTTGTGCTTACATGTACAAAATGCCTGTTGAACAGCATGTTCTTTTGGGAAAATACATGGGATTCAGTGTGAGTACTTAACAGAACTTCCATGGATTCACGATAACTAGTGTTTCCTACCCAGGAAGTATTCCCTGAGTGATTGAGGGGAGAAGGGTCAAAAGAATTGAGTGATGGTGTGAGAAGAGGTAAAATGAAAAAGAGAGATTGGTTAGACGTGAGCATTAAAAGAAAGAGGGTAAGAGAACAGAGTAAAAGAATATTAAACTCTGCACCAAACTTCTTTCTGAGCCGGGCAGCCACATAATCTGAATGGTTCACATTCTTTGGTGACCATCATTGAAAAAGGCAACTAGCCCATGCCATCTCTTGCATACAACCCCACCAGGTACTCATTCTTTTCTCAAAAAGAGAATGTTTCACATTTTCTGGGGACGCAACACATACGCTATTGGTTCTTCATTTGGAAGATACTAATATTGAAAAAGAAGGAAAGTTGCCCCACCTTCGAACCCTTTCTCATGCACATTGAGTCTTTGTACAATTTGTTGCTGTCTCAACAAGTTTACATACTTTGAGCCTATATTGAAAAAGCAATCATCTATGCTTAATTTTTTTTTCTAACACATGCATGAGCACACAGAAATTTGTTTTCTGTCAGAACGTTCATAGATAACCATGTGTTATTCGATCATTGAATGGAAGACCTGGGGAGTCTACATCAAACCAACTCCTATTATAGTAACTTTGTGTTACTCAGTGACTTTGTGTCATTGACAGGTATTCTAACTGAGTCATTTGTTGATTCAGGGTTACACTTATTAACTGTTTGAATTTGAAAAGATTCGAATGGTTACTACTTTCTATTTTAATCTGAAAAGATTGAAATAATCACTCTTTCCATCTGGGAAGACTGCTCTTATTTCCATACAGGGCTCGTTACATGATGAAGACTGTGCTTACGTGATCATACACAATAGGGGAGATTGTCTTGAAAAGGGGGAGATTGTTTTGCAAAGTTTTGATGATGATGATTCTCACCACTCATCAAAAAGGGGGAGAAGATACAAAAATGGAGAATTATCAAAGAAGGAGAATATAATCTGAAGATCTGAAGATTTCAAAGGTTTTAAAGATTTTAAAGATATCAAGTTTTGAAGCTATCAACGTCATATCTGAAGAAAAGAGAAGACCGGAAGACAATTGCAAAAAAAATTTAATCTTGAATCCAAAGGGGGAGATTGTTGTATCAAATAATTGTATTCAAGATTAAAGTTAAAGTTCAGGGTTTAAACTGCAATTGTTCTAAAGTTAATTAGAGGGTTTAAATTGTAATAGATTAATAGTTTATTAGCTATTGGGCCCAAGCCCATTAGAAAGCCTATTAAGCTTAAAGCCCATAAAGTTTAGGTATTTATAGTTTTGGTTAATTAGTTTTTAGGGTTAACCTTTCATATTTTCATAATCATTGTTTAGAGAGAAAGGTAGCCATATTATTCTCTATATTCAAAGGGTATCAAGAACACTCAAGGGTTTCATTGTTTATTCAAGGGATTGGTATGTTACTCTGATTTATATATCTCTTGATTATTATGGTGTTGCTTGATTACTTGATTGATTGTTAATCAACTAGTTAAATCTGGGATAACAGTACCGAACACCTCTTTGCCTTGAAATTTACCTCTAAATCTTTGTCACATAACTGGACAATACTAAAAAGGTTGTGTCTTAATCCTTCTACGTACCTTACCTTCTTAATCATTACATTGTCGTGAACCACATCACCATACCCCAGAATTGGTGAGAACTGGTCGTTACCAAATCGAACTGTTCCGCAGTATTTTTCTGTATAGTTAGACAACATACTTTTCTGGCCGTTCATATGCTTGGAACACCCGCTATCCAAGTACCACATATGACGGGTCTACACAAGAGAAATCGTGAAACAAGAGGTTTAGGTACCCATTTATAAATGGGACCTACAGTGTTAGCACATGATTTTGGCACCCATTGAAATTTGGGTCCGCTTTTCTTTTGAAAACCATATGAAGAATTAGAACGATAAGAATATACATGATAAATTCCAAACCAAGCTTCAGAATATTTTCGAGAAGCATAATCATTTCTACAATAATTTGAAAACTTTCTAGTAGATGGAGCTAACTGGAATAATTGCTGTATGGAATATTTCTTGCAAGAATTAACAAGTTTAGGTTTAGAAATAGCAACATTCGCAATCAAATCATCTTTACTACTAGTCTTCTTATTACAATCAGAACTAGAAAATGATTTAGCATTCTCGTCTATCTCCTGTTTCGGTAGCAATTCCGACTTAACTCCAAGCTTTTTCTTTCTCAAGTCTGAAACATTTGAAACTTTCAAGTTAGAACTGTGAGAATCAAATAAATGTTTCTTCTTTGACTTACCAGTGGTGATCTGTTTCTGTGAATGCCCAGAGTTCTTCTTCTTACGTTTGGCAACTTTGGTTTTCACTGGAACTGATTTATCAACTTTCGTTGATGTTTCACCTTTTTCATACACACTTGGTAATCCAAAAGAATTAACAACAAAAGAAGAATGATTAGGAAGTTTAGCATTCAAGTCAAAATTACCAACACAGTCATCTAAACAACCATCAGAGTTTAGAAAATCAAACCCTTCATCAAGTAAACCAGACATATCAGCAAAGTTTGAAGCCTTGAATGATTTAGAAAAATCAGAATATATAAACACCGTAGAAAAAATAGTTTGTTCTAAGTCCATCAAGATCCTTTTTTCTGTGAGAGTATTCTCGAGTTCCGAAATTTTACTTTCCAACACGAGAGGAGGAACATAAAGCTTACCTTCAATGGGCTTAGCCTCCATTTCGTTTACAGAATAACTCTCAAAATAATCATTTGAAAGAGATTTTGATTTATCGGAACGATAACTATTATTAAACCTCTCATAACGAAATGGATGTTGATTTTAGATGTGTTCTTTCTTTTCTCGGTTTCCTTGGATTCATCCTTTTCAGACAGTCTAGTCCACCAAACTTGAAGTTCAGGGTGTTTAGGTGCCAGTCTTAAAAATCCAAAATCATAAAGAGAAGGCACTTCAGAAATACCCTTTTTGAGACATTGTGGATTCTCGTATCCGAGTCCCCAACCCTCTTTGTTCTCTTTGGGTTTGTTTAGATGAATGTTTTGTTCAGTTTGACTCAAAGTATATCATTTCCCATCCAAATCATTCACCTTTTCAATTAAAGATTTGTTTTCTTTTGAAACCGAAGAATACATTTTAGATAGCTCTTTAGATTCAAACTCACACAATCTATATTTTGAAACAGTTTCAGATAACTCTTTATGAATTATAGTCTTCTCTTTCGCGTTAGTGTTAATGTTTTTATGCAACACTTTAATCAATACATTTTTCTCAGCAATATCATTGCTAAGTTTATGTATAGATTGATTTTTATCATTAATGATACCTTTTTTACGCTTAAGTTTAGACACTAATTCTTGGAGTTTAGTCATCATAGCATGCATTTGATTCAAAAAATCCAATTCAGTTATATCACATACCTCTTCGTTATCCTCTTCATCAGAATCAGAATCAGCTTCGGTTTCCATCTCTATCTGACCCATCAAGCACAAGTGTGTTGTCTCTTCCTTCTCTTCTTCTTCGTCAGAGTGATCAAGCCAAAATTCATCCTCTGCCATCAATGCTTTTCTAGCCTCCTGTTTCTTGGCTAGAAGCATCTTATTCTGATAGTACTCGGAGTTCCTGATTTTGGGCTTTCTGCAGTCCTTAGCAAAATGACCCAGTTTGCCACAGTTGTAGCACTTTGTAAGTTTTGGCTGTTTAGTCTCTTCAGCTCTATACTTTTTCTCTTCTGGCCTCCTTTCCTCTATCATTTTTCCTTCAATTCTCTCCTTGTGTTCAAAGTTCTTAGACCCAGAAGAATACCTTTGACTGTTTGAGCTAGGCTTTTTGTAGAACTTCTTTTGAAAAGCCTTGGTTAACATAACCATAGCCTACTTCAATGTCTCACAGTCGTCAGAGTCAGAGTTATCCTTACTTCCTGCCTATTCTAATTCAGAAACTATCATCTTTTTCTTGAGACTCAGACTTTTCTTCTTCACAACAAGTGCAGCCGGATCAGCAACTGTCTTCTCGAACTTTTTCTTTTCATCCTTGATCTCATCCACCTCCTCCTCATTCTGCCTTAAGGTTTCATATACTTCATGGAGTGGAATTTCGTTCAGGTCTTTCATCTGCTTCATCTGTCTAGTGAACCTTTTCCATTCTGGTTGAAGGATACTGAGGAACTTCATATTAAGCTCAATTTGTGACTTCTTTACTTTGTTTTTACTCAGTTCATTAAGTAAAGTCACGAATCTGTCATAAGTTGCCTCTAGAGATTCTCCAACTTTGGATTTAAATTCCTCATAGTTATTGAGGCAGTTAAATATTTTAAGTTGGTTCCCAACCTTTGATCCAAGCATCATCTTCTCCAGTTGATCCCACATTTGTTTTCTTGTAGCTTTGAAGCTATCAATTTTCACATAAATCTCATTTGCGATGCCTTGAAGAATAAATGATTTTGCTAGTCTATCAGCTTTGGCACTTTTCGTTTGATCTTCTCTGAACTCTTCAGGTGTCAGTTCATACTCTCTTTCTTCATCTTCAACTGTATGGGTCCTCATTGGAATTGGCATGATTCCATCCTCCAAAGATTTCTTAATAAGACCACCCAGTTCGTGTCTTTCAATGAAGTCCATGAATTTGTCTTTCCATTCCTCATACTCTCCCTTGAAGAGTACTGGTGGCTTTACATCTGTTCCAATAGCGAGAGCTTATCTTGATGTCATCCTGATTTGATAAAATATGCAATAAAAAACTTCAAAATGACCGTTAGTCCAGATAAAATCAAATAAACTTCATAAATGAAATTTCTAAACACACCAAGTATAGAATTCGCAAGGTACAATATAAGACCAAGAAATTCGCAAACCACACTAAAATGGTAAGGAATTCGCAAGATACCCCAAAACACATAAAGATTTCGCAAGATACACTGAAGATCACTCAGTTTTTGTAAGACACACAAAGACATAGAATTCACAAGAAAGAGACCTACGAATCCTGTACTTGGAAATTTTTTCGAAAGCTTTAGCAACCTGCGAATTTCTTAAACCTACGAATCCTGCGAATTCTAAGCACTAGGACTTCTGCGAATCCTAAGGATTCTCAACACAGAGGCCTACGAATCTTCAAGAATTCGCAAACATCAAGCCTGCGAATTTTACACTTAACATATTTCAAAAATTAACACAAAGAGAATTCTAAACAAAAGGATCTGCAAATCCTTTGAATCTTTCTGCGAATGCTTCGTCCTCTACGAGTTCTTGAACACACTTGCGAGTTCTTCACTTTTACTTGCGAGTTCTTCACCTGTACTTCGAAAATCGACTCTGAATCAATCAAAATCCTATCTAGACTTCGATTTGCAATCCCAAACTTAGACAATAAGACCACAAATACATCTACAACATATTACAAAAAACTAATTTCAAAAACAAACACTCTAAGTAGAATCGATTAATGTAACAGTGCTTGTGTACTCGTGAAAACCAAAAACACTAAAATCATCACAATGACAATCGATTAAAGTGCAATACTCGATTAAATCAATATAACATCAATCTAATACTGATTTCGACCTCAAACCAAATGATTACAAAACCAATTTCACACAAAAACTCAAGAACAGATCTGGATTTTCGATGAACAGTGTTCGACCAATATATATTTTTGATTTCAATATGGTTAGGCTCTGATACCAATTGATATTCCCTGCAAATCAGTTTCTTATCAATTAAAACAAGTAATCACAAAAAGAGATTAATATAACCTGGTTTGATTCACAATCAAAAGATTACAAATCTCTCTTGAAGGATTTTTCTCTCTAAGCTCTCTCTCTCTAGAATAATGAATAGTGTGGCTCACTCTATTTTGCACACACTTTGCACACACAACCCTAACAACCTAAATAACTCATATACCTATTTAGGGAAAACAAAATACACAAAATAACTTTGACTATTTTATAGAAAATGACCTAGACTTTTATTGAGAGTTGACTTTGCAGCATTGACTTCAGATTTCAGTCTTCAGACGTGATGATCTTGAATCCAATAAATCTGTGATCTAACAGTGAGGGAGTGGAGTATATGTAGATTGATCATTTTGATTATCTTGGTATTAATCATATCGGGGTTCAGCTGAAGGTACGGTTACTGAAGTTTTAGATGGTTGAACACTTGCTTACTGTGGAATAGGCAATTCAGAACTAGCAACCGGTTGTGAAACTTCTAAATGTTCAACATTTGGTGTAGCTTCAACTGATGGAGTTTCTATCTAAACTTTAAGAACAGGTTCAGTAGATATATCTGAAGTGATTGGTTGATTTTCTCTTGAATCTTCTGAATTGTCAATCAGAACAGGTTTAGAAATTTTAGATCCTAGAAACTCATCGTAAAAATGTTCAAACAATAAATCTAACTCAGAGAGATGTGATGCAGACATTGACGCTTTGTCAAAATTAGAAACATTTGAAACAGGTTCTGGACTGATTTGCATAGAAGCTAGTACTCCAGTTATCACTGGTTCTGAACTGGTATGTTTAGAAGCCAATTCCATAGTCTCTTCAAATGTTACATTGACGCTCTCAATAACAATCTTTGAAGTCTTCAAATATATTCTGTAAGATGCCGATGTTTGAGAATATCCGATGAAAATACCTTCTTCCGCCTTGGGACTGAACCTGTTCAGATTCTCCTTGTCATTGAGCATGTAACACCTGCATCCGAAAATATGAAAATGTTTAATGCATGGTGTTCTATTACTAATAATAGCATATGGCGTTTTACCAAATCGACGATGAATGATTGATCGGTTTTGAGTATAGCATGAAGTAGAAACAACTTCTACCTATAGAAAACGAGGTAACTCTGATTGGATTAACATCGTTGTAGCAGCCTCAACAACAGTTTTGTTTCGTATTTCGACGACCCCATTCTGTTTGGGCGTTCGAGCAGTAGAGTATTGATGTGTTATCCCGACAGATTCGAGATAATCTTCAACAGACTTGTTCTTAAGCTCTGTGTCGTGATCTGATTTGATGAACTTTACTGTTATCTGAATGTTTACTTGCATGCTTTTGAGGAACGAGATGATCACTTCTGGCATATCGTTTATTGACCTTAGAAACTTTACCCAAGTATATCTCGAAAAATCATCCACAATAACTAGTACATACTTTTTGCCATTTATGCTTTGAGTTCTCATAGGACCACATAGTTCCATGTGCAACAATTCCAAAGGATTATCCGTATTCTGTCCAGGCTTCGGCTTGTGAGAAGATCTTTTCATCTAACCTTTTTCACAGGCATCACAGAGATGTTCTTTTTCATAATTCAACTTCGGCAATCCTTTCAGTAAGTTACCTTTCACAAGTTTGTTGACCTACCGGAAATTTAGATGAGAAAGCCTTATATGCCATAACCAACATAGTTGCATAGACTCTTTAGAAAGTAGACACACTTCACTTTATGGCTTGACATTGGACAAACTGATAGTGAAGAGGTTGGACTTTCGAGTACCCATCAAGAGTTCTTTTCCATCTTCTATTCTAACACAACATCTCTTGGATTTAAAGTTGACCACTAGATCCTTGTTGCAGAACTGTCCAATACTGAATAAGTTATAACCTAGGCCTTCAACATAACTCACCTTTTTGACCGTTTTATTCTCTTGCACAACATCTCTGTAACCAAGAATCAGAGAGAAATGATCATTGCCAAAACGTATATTTCCGCATAATTTCTCTGTATAAGTAGACAATATATCCTTCTTCCTAGTCATATGTTTGGAAAATCCAGAGTCTAAGTACCACATATGTAGGGTCTACACAAAAGAAATCATTTCTCAGATTTAGGTACCCACATAAAAATGGGTCCTTTCGGGTTAGTATCTGAATTTGGCACCCATTGAAATTTGGGTCCTCTTTTCTTTCAAAAAACATTTAATCTCACAGAATAATATATGTAATAAGAACCAACCCAATTATCAGAAAATCTTCGAGCAACAAAATCATTTCTACCACAAGTAGAACAACGATTTTGAGCATGAGATAATTGAATCAATTGCTTTATAGAGTAAATCTTTCAAGGAAATACAAGTTTTTGTTTATTAATAACAAGTTGATCAATTACACCATTCCCAATGTTCGAAAAAGCTCGCCGCAACAGTCGCAATGGCGCGTCGTGGCTCAAGGCTTGTGTCTCACGCCACGTTATGCGTAAGGCATGCCACAGCGTTATGAGTGGTTTTTGTAACATCATATTTGGTTTTACTTAGGTTTTTTATGTCTTATTTTTTAGTTTTTAATATATAAATTAATTTAAATTGCTTAGTATCATCGATTTATTGTGTCATAGTTGAAAACATATGTTTATGTATATATAATTTTATATATGATATACAGATTTTCCGCCATAAGCCACGCCTTGAAAAACGCAATGACCTCGTTGTTAAGTCTAATTTTTTAGTAATCATTGTATTTATTTTCATTGTCTAACTGTACTTAAAAGTTGTAATCTGTTTTGTTAAGGCAAGGGGTATTTAAGTCCCCTTTGTCCTTTGTTTTGAAACTTTTTAACCTTACACTTTGAATATCAGTTTACATGGAGCGTACATACTTTCTCTCTCTACTTTCTCTCTCTAAAGATTTAGAGATTCTTGGACTTTCAATTGGTATCAGAGCATTCTGAATCTTGAGAGGACTGATAGATTGTGTTTTAGACTCTGAATTTGTGGATTGAAGCAGAAAACTTGATTGAGTTTCTTGATTTTTTCAAGAAAATCTCGTTTTTTGGCTTTTTCATCAAATTTGGATAGGATTGTGGTCGATTTTGTGTGTAATTTGTATCTTTAGATTAGTTTTTGATAATCGATAATATTTGATTCATATATCGTTGCATGAATTTCTATATTTGATCATTGATTTTACGATTTTGTGTTTTCTGGAAAACTCGTGTTCTCGTACTGTTCCATTTTCGAATTTGTGATCTAGTGGTTTTTAATCAATGTTGTTAGTTGAAAGTTGTTAGAAAGTTGTTTTCGATAATCAGAATATGTATTTCTTGCATAAATTTATTAATTTCATTTGATCTTGCGAGTTCTATTTGATTTTATGTGGTTTGCGCAAGTTCATGTAGATTTGCGCAAGATTCATATTACTTTGCGCAAGTTCATAGAGTACTAATCTTTGTGTTAGTGCATTTTCAGGGTTTTCGCATCGAGCCTCATACGCAAAGTTCATTTTGCGTATCAAGTGTAATCCGAAAAGATCACTTCTCGTATCAAGTGCAATCCGAAAAGCTTAGTTCTCGTATCATCAAGGTTCCACAAAGTACAGTTTTTGCATCACTCAGCATACGCAAAGATCATTTTGCACATCACTTAGCATACGGAAAGATCATTTTGCGCATCACTTAGGTTACGCAAATCTAAGTTTACGCAACCTTCAGGACCCGAAAAGTTTGATTCACGTATTACTCTGCCTACGCAAAGTTCACTTTCTGGATCTCTCTTGTTACGCAAACCTTCAGTTTACGTGTGTTTCAGACTTAGAGTTTTTCTGAACTTCTGAATTTTTCAAAAATGTCTCTACAAGCTCAAGTGTACAAGAATGACCTGATGATGTCATTGGGGTCTGACACACGTCCACCTGTACTGATTAATGAGAATGAGTTTGAACAATGGCAGGATCGATTTATTAACTTCATTGAAAGACAACCGAATGGGGATAATATGATGAAATCACTGACTCAGGGTCCTATGGAGAGGCCAATGAAAGTTATTCCATCTACTGCAACCACTGCTGCTACAACTGTTGAGAAAGCATTAAGGGAATATGATGCTGATGAGTTGTTACAATATCAAGTTGATAGTCAGGCTAAATCAAATCTGATTCTTGCTCTACCCAATTCGATATACAACAGAATTGATTGTTTCAAACAGAATCCTATGCTGATGTGGACTCAACTGGAAAAGATTATGCTTGGTACAGCTATGTCAACTCAGTTGCGCCAAACAAGGTATATGAATAATTTTGAAGAGTTCAAGGCTAAGGACGGGGAAAGCTTGAAGAGTGTATTTGACCGATTTTGGGTTGTCATCAATGATCTGTATAAGATCAAAGTTACAAAGACTAAATTGGAAGCTAACTTGAAGTTTCTGAATGCACTACAACCAGAATGGAACAAGTCATGCCATAGGATGAGAAATGATGTCCGAATATCTACTATGCCAATTCAGGAATTGTATGAAATTCTGATGTCAGATGAGACAATGGTGATAGAAAAGAAGGCAAAGCTGGATAAGAAGAATAAGACTAAGCCAGTGGATCCAATTGGTCTTCTGGCTAGCCAACTGGCTGATCAAGCTTTAACTGAATCTGCTTATGATGGATCAACGGATGATGATGGCGAAGCTTTAGAAAAGGCCATGATACTTCTCACTCAGCATTATCAGAAAAGATTCCAACACAGATCTGGGTCAAACAACCTTTGGTTTACTTCTGGTTTAAAGAAAGTAGAACCTGGTGCTCCATCAAAGGCTTACATTCCAAAGTATGAACCTGTTAAGGTGGCTGAACAGAAAAAGGAAGAGAAAAAGGTGATGAACTGTTCAACTGTGGAAAGCCCGGGCACCTAGCTAAAGAGTGTAGAGTGAAGGTAGTCAAGGATTCAACTTTCTACAGAAAGAAGATGGAACTGGCTGAGAAGAGAGAAAACGGAACAATTCTGATGGCAGAGGAAGAGTATGGGTTGGATCATTCAGACAACGAGGCTGAAAATGAAGAGACCGCAGCCATGTGCTTCATAAGTGATGACAAAAGCGATGATGAAGAAGGTGATACATCCACAGATGAGTCTGAGGTAATTTCTAAGTTTCATGTTAACTTCGTTTATTCTCAATTGAATGTTATTGTCAATGCTTTACATGATTTTCGTTCTAAGTTCATATCTGAAAAGCTTGATAATCAAGAAAAGTCTGTTTTGATCGAAAAATTGAAAATCTCTTTGAAAGATGAAAAGGCTATTTTAACAGACACAAAAGAGAAGTTTCAGAAGCAGTTGGATGATTTAGAAAATTCAAATCAGACTTATCGTGATTCTTTGACTGAACTGACCTCTTCAAATCAAACTCTTTCTGATAAAATAGTTGTTTTAGAAAAGAAATTGTATAAGAGAGAACAATCTGAGCAAACCATTTACATGAACAAACCAAGGAGTGAAGAAGCTATAAAAGAAAAGTGGGGACTCGGTTTTGAAAATCCGCATTATTTAAATCTTGGTAAAACAGAAGTTCCTACTTTATATGAATATGATTATCTTGGTCTTGCAAGATATGCCCCCCAGTTTAAATTTTTCTGGACAAGTGAAAAACAAATTTCATATGAAGAAAATGAGAGAAGAATTACAAACAAGAGGATGGAAGTGCCATTTGTTTACACTTCTGAAAATGCCAAGTATTTTCCTGACCAATCAAAGAAATCCAGAAAATCTCAAAATATTTTAAATGTCAAGTCTTCCAATAAATCTTCATTACCAACTGAATTTGTTGATATATTTGCTAATGCTAATAAGGAAAATGCATCTCCGGTGTCTTATGATTCTAGGAGATACATTCCCCCATTAGTGTTAGAAGGTAAGATAGTTGATCTTGAAGATAAATTGGAAGAACAAAGTCTTCAAAATGATTTAGAAAACGACTTATTCCTTTTTATAATGAAAACAAGTTTTGAAGACAAAATTTCTACTGGATTTTCTAAAGATTTTAAGGAAAATATTCAAGTTTTGAAAAATAGTGTGCATTTGCGCAACCAGTTGGTTACGCAAACCGACACTTTGCGCAAGCCGTTGATAGCGCAAAGTTCAGTTTGCGCAACCAATGGGATGCGCAAACCTCCTCCTGACTTGTGCATTTTTGAAAATTTTCACTCCGAGGCTAGTTCTTCAATGTCGAATGCTCAGTCTGATTTCTTAGATAAAGTTTCTTCTTCTGCTTCAATTATTGATGATTCTTTAACGCTAAATGTTCAATATTATAAAAAGAAGCGTAAAAGAAGAAGATCAAAGAAGTCAAGGAAACACGATAGTGTCTTGTCTGAAAATTCTAATTCTTCTGATGTTTCTGTTTCAGATCGGACTGTGAAGAAGTCACCAAAGCAGATATGGTGGGTTAAACAGCAAATAGCAGAGTCCAAATTATTAGGAGTTAAATGTGTAGAAAGTCTTTGTGAATCTGATAAATTTGCCATTTGTAATAAAAATACAAAATATTCATTTCAACAAATGATTCATATTGCAAAGAGTGTCTCATATTCTTCTTCTAATTCTGATTCTGATGATTGTGTTTTTTCTTCTATTGATGATTGCTTTCATGTTTATTTGATTGATAAATCTGTGAAAAATAAAAGACACAAATCTAACAAGAAGGGACCCATAATCATATGGGTACCTAAAATTGTGTAATTTCTGTATGTGCAGCTTAGTCAATTATGGTATCTGGACTCGGGGTGTTCTAAACACATGACTGGCAACAAATCACTTCTGTCCAATTTTAAAGAAAAATGTCGCGGTCGTGTTAAGTTTGGAAACTGTGAGACTGCTCCAATTCTTGGTTATGGTGATCTAGTTCAAGGTAATATAACAGTCAAGAGAGTCAGCTACGTCGAAGGTCTAAGCCACAACTTATTCAGCATCGAACAGTTCTGTGATAAAGATCATGAAGTTAGCTTCAAATCTAAAAGAGTTGTTGTGAAGAATGATAGTGGCCGAGATCTACTAGTTGGAAAGAGAAGATACAATCTGTATACTATTGATCTTTCCAAAGTCAACATCCCATCAGACATATGTCTACTGTCTAAAGCTTCAGTTCATGAAAGTTGGATTTGGCATCGTCGACTAGCTCATCTCAACTTCAAGTATATGGATCGCCTGGTCAAGAATGATTCAGTGAGAGGTCTTACAGTACTTCGTTTTCAGAAAGACCACCTATGTCAGGATTGTGAGAAAGGAAAGATGAAGAAAGCTCCTCACAAGCCAAAGCCTGAACCCTGCACTTCAGACATAGTTGATCTACTGCATGTTGATTTATGCGGGCCGATAAAGACAAAGAGTATTGGTAAGAAAAGATACGTCTTGGTGGTTGTTGATGATTTTTCAAGATATACATGGGTGAAGTTTCTCAAATCCAAAGATGAAACCCCAAACATACTCATCAACCTCATCAAAACAATTCAGACCAACAAGCAAAAGAAAGTCAAGGTTGTCTGATCAGACAATGGTACTGAATTCAATAACAGTACTCTTCAATCTTTTTACGAGGATCAAGGAATTCAACAACAAATTTCTGCTGCCAGAACACCGCAACAGAATGGAGTTGTTGAACGAAGAAACAGAACGCTTGTCGAGGCTGCAAGATCTATGCTTGCTTTTTCTGGTCTTCCTTTGTCTCATTGAGCTGAAGCTGTTTCAACTGCATGTCATACTCAGAACAGATCAATTCTACATCGTCGATTCAACAAAACACCATATGAGCTGATGAACGGTATCAAACCGAATGTCAAATATTTCAAGTCTTTTTGGTGTAAGTGTTACGTTCTGAATGACAGGGATAATCTGAACAAGTTTAGTCCGAAGGCAGATGAGGGTATTTTTCTGGGTTATTCTTCTAACTTTGCTGCTTACAGAGTCTTTCTGATCTCAGCAAGAAAAGTGATAGAGAGTGTAAATGTCAAATTCGACGAAGCTGCTGATTTGGTTTCTGGTCAATCAGATTCAGAACTCACACTTACTGGAAATTCAGCTTCTGAACAACTCAGTTCAGAACCTTCGCCACAACTGTCAAATCAGGATTCTTCTTCTTCACTTAATATTTCTGATCTTGATTTTCTGTTGGAAATTTTTTATGATGATGTGCCTAGATCTAACTCTGAAAATGTCTCAAATGTTTTGAATCAGGAAACTGAGAACACATCTACTTCCAATTCCGCTGCATCTATCTCTGAACCTGATGTTGTTCCAGTTCATCCTATTGATCAGACACAATCAGAAACTGAGCATATTCATGAAGAACATATTCATGCAGAATCTGAACATGAACAATCTGTTCAAGAGGAATCAGTTCAGGAAGAAGAACAGAATGATGTTATTAAACAAACTCTTCCAGAATCTGATCCAGATGTTGTTGAGTTACCTCCTCCTCCAGTTGAAACTGTGTCTATCTCTTCAACTGACTTAGAAGCTTCTGAACCTCCCTCTCAACAATTAGAAGTGGTTCAAGACATTATTGATCCTCTCCCTCACACCACAAAATGGACAAGATCTCATCCAATTCATCAAATTATTGGAGATCATCAAGCCAGTGTGTCTTCACGTTCCAGGACGGCTGCAAGATTGAACCAACAAAAGTTTCTGAAGCGTTGGAGGATCCATATTGGATTATAGCAATGCAAGAGGAGCTCAATCAATTTGACGCACTCAAAGTTTGGAGACTTGTACCACGGCCAAAAGGAAAGAGCATAATTGGAACAAAATGGATATTCAAAAATAAGAAAGACAAAAATGGTATCGTTATTCGGAACAAAGCAAGATTGGTAGCCAAGGGTTATCGACAAGAAGAAGGAATTGACTACGACGAAATATTCGCGCCAGTTTTCAGATTAGAAGCTATTCGGATGTTTCTTGCCTTCGCTGTTTATCGTAATTTTACTGTCTATCAAATGGATGTCAAGATAGCTTTCCTCAATGGCAAACTGAAAGAAGAAGTCTATGTCTCTCAGCCAGAGGGGTTTGTTGACAAAGATCGTCCTGATCATGTCTATTTTCTCGATAAAGCGTTGTATGGACTGAAACAAGCACCGCGCGCATGGTATGATGAGCTGTCAGCCTTCTTAATCAAATTCGGCTTCACCATAGGATCCATAGATACCACTCTTTTCATTTTTAGATCGAACTTGGATATCTATCTGCTTAGTTCAAATATACGTAGATGATATTATCTTTGGTGTGACTAACAAATCGTTATGTACTTGGTTTTCTGATCTAATGACTTCTAGGTTTCAGATGAGCATGATGGGAGAAATCAATTTCTTCCTCGGCTTACAAGTGAAGCAGCTTCCAGATGGAATCTTCATCAACCAGTCAAAGTATGTATTTGACATCTTGAAGAAATTCAAGATGGACAAATCTACTTCAATCGGAACACCGATGGCTCATGGTGCCAAAATCGGACTTGATCTAGATGGAAAAGTTGTAGATCAAAAGACATATTGAGGAATGATTGGATCACTAATGTATCTCACTGCAAGTCGCCCGGATATAATGTTCTCCACGTGTCTATGTGCTAGATTCCAAGCCAAACCAAAAGAATCTCATCTATTAGCAGTCAAGCGTATTTTTAGATATATTAAAGGAACTCCTTATTTAGGTTTATGGTATCCTAAAAGTTCTGACTATAAGTTGATTGCTTATTCAGATGCAGATTTTGGTGGATATCAATTAGACCGGAAGAGTACCTCAGGACATCTTCAATTCTTGGCAGACAGACTGATAAGCTAGGCATCGAAGAAGCAGAATTGTGTTTCTATATCAACTGCAGAGGCAGAGTACGTTGTCGCAGCTAGTTGTTGCGCTCAAGTCCTATGGATGAAGACACAACTTCGGGATTACGGGATGCTGTACAAAACAGTGCCAATATATTGTGACAGCAAGTCCGCAATTGCCATATCAGTCAATCCGTTCCAACACACAAAGACCAAGCACATAGATATGCGGTATCATTTCATAAAGCATCATGTGGAAGAAGGTATTATTGAATTATATTTTGTACCAACTGAATAATCAACTTGCTGATATCTTTACAAAATCTTTAGATGAAAAACGTTTTAACTTTCTGCTTTCAAAACTTGGCATTTTGAATTTAAAAGTTTAAATCTTTACAAATTTTATTCTATAAAGTTGAATTTTACAGATTTTCTTTCTTTTGAATAAAATGTGTGTCTAGGATCTTTTACAAGTTCTTTGTTTATATTAAAGTTTTATATGTTCAACTTTCAAGTCTTACAAAAGTCGAAAAGTCAGCAACATGTTTGTAGCTTTTGATACTGCTTTAAAGATATGCGAGTCGGAATTTTTTTATAGTTTACTTTGCTTAGACTACCTAAATAATCAGAATTATAGATCGGAATGAAAATATGGGCTAAACAATTAGATGTTGACCTGAGTGATTGAGATGAATTATAATTTCATAAAATACAGAAATCTCTGAGTTTAAAAGTTTGTACCTGTGACCTTTCTGGTTTGGGAAAGTAAGTTCTGTGGGATGCTTGTCATGTGGTCCCCTAAAGTCAATTGATCTGGGAGTGATCGAACCCAAATCCTTCTATATAACCAGATCGAAAGTCATGTTCTACTGGTATGAATGGGTTTAGGATATGTCGATGTAGCCTTTCTGATCCGGGAAAGTAAGTTCCAAGGGGTGCTTGACACCTAGTCCCCTAAGGCCAACTGGTCTGGGAGCGGCTGACCCAAATCCTGCAATAGGGTCAGATAGAAAGTTACATTTACGGCATGTTCTTTACTTAATGAACTCTTTGATTAAAAGATACCAAAGTGCATATCGTTTAAAAGATGCCAAAGAGCACACTCATGTGAAGATGCCAATGAGCACACATCTCATGATACTTGGTGATATGTTTGAGTTGCGATAAACCTGTAAATTTGTGAAAGTCTTAATTTTTGATGACTTAGTGTAAGTACATGCAAAGTTCTCTATAAGATTTTTAGAATTGCATTTTTCTTGAAGCTAATCGAAGTTCACATGCGAGCACACTGAATAGATAGATGGAAGTTTTTGAAACTGAACGTGTCTTAACTTGATATGCAATTAAACTTGTTCTTGTATCCAAAAACATATGTTTGATTTCAACTGATTGATAAATGTGTGATATTTTACTGAGTAGACTTTAATTTGTTTAGTGTTTAAAATTTTATATGTTTAGTTGTTTCAAAATTTAAATTCAGTATCATTTTCTTTTTACACTGATGTTTATATGGTTGTGTATCCATATTCTTGTTAAACGGTATGTGCATATTTCGAGGGGGAGTGCCAATCTGAAAAGATTTTATGAACCAGTCTGTTTTTTAGGAGGAGTGAACCAAGCTGATAAAAGTACATCTCGAACTGATCAGATTTTAATCAGGTAAGTATTTCTGATATTTTTGTGCAAATGCTGATCTGCTTTGATAAATTCTGTGCATTTGTGTAGGGGAAGTAACAGAGCTTGACAGGTATGTTATCTGATTTTTTTTAGTAGTATTCAGTTTACTATTTTTTTTAGAATTTTTTTTAGTGCTTATTTTTTTTAGAATAATGTAAATAGTTTTGAAGTGTGTGTTTTTCTCTTTTTCGCTCCATTCCTTATTTTGAACGCACCCTTCGCACTGTTCATCTTCCTTCTCTCGTTTTTCACTTTTCACCGTGTTTTCTCTTTCAGATTTGTGCTTCAATCAGGTTTGTATTCTTTCTTTTTGCATTGTTTGTTTGTAGTTTTGATTTGTTACACATTGTTTGTCGTTGATTTCGATTTTATAGTTCGGTTTCTTACTGTGTTTCTTGTTTTTTTACTGTTCATCATCTCTACAATCATCAGATTCGAGCTTATTTGCTCATATTGGGTATTGGGTTTCAATTAGATAACATTTTCGAACCTCAGGTATGATTTCTTACACTCTGTTTTTACGCTTAATAGATTTAATTTTGAGTTTTTATGTTTTTTGTTTCGTCTTCCCGAAAACCTAGGGTTTTCGGATCAAGTGTGTTTTACACAAAGTCTACTTTGCGCATCCAACAAGACACACAAAGTCCAGTTTGCGTATCCCGTTGGTTACGCAAAGTGTACTTTGCGTATCTAACTTGATCCGCAAACCTCAGTGTTTTAGTATGTTTGTTTAGTTTAGTTTGCGTACTATTTAGGATAAGCAAAGGATACTTTGCGTAACCTTAGTTACCCGCAAACCTTGTGTTGTGTTGAAATTTTTTTTTAGGTCTAGTTTTCGAATTATGATCAACACGCAATCCTTAGTTTGCGTAATGAACTGCATACGCAAACTTCAGTTTGCGTATCATGCATGATGCGCAAACTGTCCTTTGCGTATCACGTTCAATGTGTAAACCTCCCTTTGCGTGTCTAACTAGATGCGCAAACCAGACTTAGAAAAATTTTCAATTTTTTTTCCAGTTTTCTTACTTTGTTTAATTCTTCTTCGTTTTTGTTCAACAGGTCTTCAAATGTTTTGTCATTCTCGAGGATCCGTCTGATCAAGCATCGCATGATATGCCGATGCCATCTGCTCCTTCTGTCGGGGCGAATCTGTCTACTTCACGTCGCACTCCGAACGACGTCTTTCCATCATTGATGTACATCCTACCTTACAAGCCGAACAACTACTATGTGGATTTTGACATAATCAAAATTCATCCAGTCATTCGTGCTATTCTCAGAGGTCATCCACTTGCACAGGCTCTTACATCATGTGCTGAAGTCCCAGAGGTATACATTCAGCAGGCCTGGCACACTATTACCAAGAATGAGATGGCTCGTCCGCACCGATTTGATCTACAAATTGACCAGTATGATTCATTTCTTTCATACAAGCGTCTACGACTGATACTGGAGCTTCCTGAGCCCAACTCCAGACTGGGTCGAACATCTTATGACAGCTTTCCGTCTGAAGAGGAAATGTTTAAAGGAATTCGTAATCTCGGCTATGTTGGTACTTTGAACAGAGTTCATGATTTTGATAAGTCTAATCTTCCTCCGGTTTGGTATGCTCTTTTTTTTGTTATTATCAGGTGCCTTTCGGCCAAACATTCTGGAATGGACAGCGCCAGTCTACTCTATCTCCGATTGTTCCATGCAATCATCTATGATTTGCATGTCGACTACACATTCATTTTCTGGACAGAACTCTCGGAGAGGGTATAAGACAAGCTTACAAACAAGAAGCGCAAATTCAATCCTTTTATCAGATTCTTGAAGCTGATCGTTTGTAGTATGCTTAGAAGCAATCCATCTATTCCACGAAGATTATCTTCGCCTCAGGTTCCAGACACCGAAATGACTTATATTCAGAATCTGAAGAGGTCTTTCAACTTTTCATTGCCTATTCCTGCTGATCTTATTACGAAGTATGCAGATCCATCTGATGCAAGTATCATTGAGTATTGTATGGACAATGATATCTTTTTGGAACCTGATCAAGATGAACCGGCTAGTGCTGATCGAACAGAACCGTCGCATGCAGAACATGAGGTTGAAATTGACACAACTGCTGAACAAGAGGTTGAAACAATTGCTGAAACAGAGGTTGACATAGTTGTTGAACAGGAAGTTGAAGTCTCTGCCGCACAAAAAGTTGAGGCAGCAGTTGCAACTCAACAAATTGGTGTTGTTTTATCTGAAGCTGCTACTGATGCTGCTATTGATCTTGAGGATGTTGATGACGATACTACTGCTGATGTAGATGCTGATGAAGATGGTGATAGAGATGCCAATATTGGTGATGATTTTCCTAGAGATGAAGATATGCATGATGATGATTCTGAGGGTGATGATGGTGATGATGCTGATCAACCAAGTGTTCGGGTCTATGCAAGACATTCCAAGGAACTAGAAGTTGGTGTTTCAACAGAAGTTGTTTCTGAAGATGATTCTGTACCTGTTAATCCTTCTGTTGCTCGTCTTCAAGTAGATGAATTGGATACAACATTTGATCAAGCCTCAACTTCGGTACAAAGTCAAGCTCCAGCAACTTCGCTTGCGGCTATTCAGTCTACAATAGTTTTAGCTGTAGAGCTTTCTTCTGTTCAAGCTCGGGTTTCTTCTGAGAAATTTTCTACTTTGAACGAAGTCATTCGTCAGTTATCAGAGAGAATGGATGCAGAAAAGGAAGCACAAATTCAGAAGTTGAAGACATTCTTCAAAGGCAAGATGCCTGAGATTGATCCGTCTCTCATTCCTCCAAAAATTCCCTTCAGAAAACCTACCGGCGTTATTATAAGAGATTCTTCGTTTGTCCCAGTTTCTACAGCTTCACCAATAGTTTCTCTACCGACTCCTCCCGTATTCACTATGTCTGCTGGACTTTCCACATCAATTCCTTCTGCTACAGCTTTCAGGTCTTCTTTGCATGATCTGTCTATTTCTGAATTATCTGATATGTTGTATGCACGTCTTCTTTCCATATCTCCTCCGGAACATCAAGATCAGGATCTGCTTTCTCTGCTGGGAAATTTCCAACCTCAACCGCCTTCATCTGATTCTGACAGGATTACAGCGTTATCTGAAGAATTCCATTCTTTCAAATCAGAAGTTCGAACCAGTTTTGCAGATTTAAGGTCTTTCATGACTCAATCTTTTTTCGATCTTGCTAAGTGGTTTAATATTCTTCAACAAAGCTGCAGAACAGAGGTCGGCCCGTCTCTTAAGCGCCGACATGACCAAGATGATCCCGATCATCAAGGCCATGAGGGGGAGATGGCTAAGAGACCAAGAATGGAAGGAACTTCTTCAGTGAGAGATAATCAAACTCAAGAAGAAGCGGTTGGTGGATCTTAACAGAGTGCTGAAAATGATGAAGATTGCAACGTTAATGACTTGGTGAATTTGTTGATTGATCGGGTTGATTCTTCTTCAATGTCTGACTTTGTCAAAGTTTTTGAATAGAACAAAGAGAAAATTGGCAGATTGTGGTTTATGAAGATCCAGACATTGTTTCTAATCCAGTTGTAGTTGCTAATGCTGAAATTGTATCTGATATGAAGTCTTTCTTTTCGAACATTATGGAAATTAATTCAGATGATGATGATGATTCTAAGTATGAAAAAGTCTGTAAAGTGAAGATACAAGATTGTGATGACATCATTATCATTTCTGATACAGAAGATGATTCAGTGTTCATGGATGCAAAAGATGAAGAAGAGGCAGAATTGTTATACAGTGATCTTCCTGCTCATGGTGAGGTTCCTGAAACTGCTAAAGCTACATCTACTCCTGCTACTAGTTCAGCTCCGACTACCACTATTCCTTCAAGTTCATTTGAAGTTGGTCAGTCGTCAAGAGCACAAGATGATGTTCCACCTTCTGATCCTGTGATTCCACCGTCTATTCTAGAAGAAGGACCAGCTTTATCTAGATAACAGAGACAGAGGAGTTTGCAACAGAGGTACATGGTTTCAAGACTAAGATCAGCTTTTCTAGAAGACACTCAGAGTAACATCTTTGTTTCTAGAAGAAGGCCAATTAACATCTATGCAATTCTTGGAGTAGAGAAAGAGTCAGATGCCTATCAATATGAATACTTAATGTTCATTAAGTGCCAGCGCAAAAGGAATAATACCGTTTCTTCTCCACACTTGATTGTTCGAGTCATCAGTGTCACAATCAACAAGTTTGTGAATATCTGGTATCCTGATTTTGAAGTTGAAAGAAGAGACTGCGGGCGGTATAAATTCTCAGAGGCAGACTTCACTGACCTTTCTATAGATGACATTGAGTTCTTATATGACCATTTCAGGAATCTCTATCATAGATCACAGGATGTTTCACAAGCTTTGTTCGTCATCAAAAGATTCATTCGACGGCAAATCCGATTCTTCCGAGTTTTTTATTTCCAGATGGCCATTGAAAGTTTTCAGCCGGTTGTTAATCTTCAAAGGCCCAACCGAAGCTTGCCAAACTTAGAGTCTTATCCTCTTCTCACCATAGTTGAAGATCCATATGGAGTTGTGTACAAGAATGGCTCAAATGAAAAATGCTTTCTCAGATTTGAAGAAATTGCTCATTACTCTGATGGAACTTTGAAAGTGATCAAGCTTCAGTTGGAGCAACGTATGAAGGAGGCTAAAAGAAGATTTTTGGAAACAAGATGTAATGCATTTCTGGTTGATAATGATGAAATTCGACTTCTCCAGAAGACATTAAATACAATTCTAGAGAGATTGAATTTCCGCTCCACTCTGCGACGCTTAGAAGTTTTAATTGGTCTGAATCGACTTCGTCAAAGAGTGGAGCGTCAATGATTACTAAGGGGAGATTGTTAAGTCTAATTTTGTAGTAATCATTGTATTTATTTTCATTGTCTAACTGTACTTAAAAGTTGTATTCTGTTTTGTTAAGGCAAGGGGTATTTAAGTCCCCTTTATCCTTTATTTTGAAACTTTGGAACCTTACACTTTGAATATCAGTTTACTTGGAGCGTACCTACTTTCTCTCTCTACTTTCTCTCTCTAAAGATTTAGAGATTCTTGGACTTTCACTCGTTGTGGCTTCCAAGGCTTGAGGCTAGACCTCGCCGCCACGCCACGCCTCACGCTATTTAGAACCTTGACCATTACACACTGTTGGGAACTGAAGAATTCATCAAGTATGGTTAATGCTGCTGGTTCAAAGTTACTACTGCTAGAAGACTTAAAGGTTAGTACTGCTGAGTGTTACTACTGCTAGTACTATTACTACTGCTAGTACTATTAATACTGCTAGTTAAAGTTAGTGCTGCTTGAACAAAGTTAGTACTGCTTAGCTAGTTAGTACTGCTAGTAGTTAGTGCTGCTTAGTAGTTAATGCTGCTAGAAGAAGTTAATGCTGCTGATCATGGTTAGTGCTGCTAAAGAGATTCAGATGGAAAGAATGACAGCTAGATAATCTGAAGATTATGGAAGCTTATAGATATACATGGAAGATATACTGAAGATATTTTATTTATTGTAATTATCTTTGTATTCAATATATATATTGTATAGCTTAGAATAATGAATTAATTTTAGTTTTCATTCTTTTAGAGAGAAAATCAACCTCAAGGCATAGATCCTAATTCTAGAGAAGTAGAATTCGTATTGGTGAGCCTGTTCATCAATATTGAGGTTGAGTGAGTAATCTTGTAACTTCAAAGCATTCAATACAAGTTTACAGTTTGTTGATTATATTCTGTTTTGATTTTCTGTTTGGTTAAATATCAAAGTGTTATTCCGCAAACTTCTTTGTTATTGTTTCTGAGAATTAATTCTTGTTGAGAATTCGATCCTGACAAGTGGTATCAGAGCCAAACTCTCTCAGAAACAGTTATTCATCATGGAAAATCTTACAGAATCAAGCAGTACTTTGGTTTCTAAGGTTCCAATGCTCAAACCAAGTGAGTTTGACATGTGGAAGATCAGAATCAGACAATATATTCTTCTCACTGACTACTCAATGTGGGATATCATTGAGAATGGTCCTTCTGAAGCTGGAAGGATAGGACCAGATGGGAAAAGACCTCCACCAAAGACAGATGGTGAAAGGAAGATCAGACAAACAGAGATGAAGGCCTTGAGCACTCTGCTCTTGGCCATTCCCAATGAATATCAGCATCAATTTTGCAACTGCACTGATGCTCAGATTCTCTGGAATGCTCTAGAGAAAAGATTTGCTGGAACTAAGAGCATCAAAAGAAATCAAAGAGATGTTCTAAAGCAGCAGTATGAGAACTTCACTTCCACAAAGAATGAGTCTATGACTCAAACTTTTGATAGGTTCAATAAACTCATTGGTGAACTGGCTACTGTAGGGGTGAAGATGGAACAAGATGATATCAACAGAAAGTTCCTCAGATCTCTTGGGGATGAATGGACTATGTACACTGTCTCATATAGACAGAGTGACAATCTGGAAGAGAAAGAACTTGATGATCTATACAATGATCTAAGAGTTTTTGAAACTGAGGTAGAAACCAAGAAGAAGCCCTCTGGTTATATTCACAATGCTGCTCTTCTTTCAGCATCCACTGATACTACTGCCAACCCTGAAGCAGTTAGTACTGCCAGTGGAGTAAGTTCAGAAAAAGGCACTGAAACTATCTTTGAAGCCTTTTTGTCCAGTCATAGAAGCAATTTTTTGATTAATGATGATCTGGATCAAATTCACCCTGATGATCTGGAGGAGATGGATATTAAATGGCAGATGGCCATGTTATCCATGAGGGTGAAGAAGTTCATTAAAAGAACTGGAAGAAATAACTTCTCTCAAAGAAGAGAAGATGGAGCTGGTTTTGACAAAACCAAGGTGGAATGTTATAAGTGTCACAAGAAAGGACACTTTGCTAGAGAATGCAGGAGTACTGTTCCAAACAACAACAACCATCAACAAGCTCAGAATGGAGGATATAATCTGAACAAGAATCCTGCTCAAGCCCTTGTTTCTCAACAAGGAATGGGATTTGACTGGAGTGATCAAGCTGAGGAAGCCATTCAGAACCAAGCTCTTATGGCAGAAGTGTCTGATATCCCCACTGAGGTAAGTTCTAATCTTTGCACTAAATCTTGCATTGACACTGTTACAAGATACAGGGATCACAATCAAAGTATGTGTGATGACCTCAAAAGATTAGAAAAGGACAGAAGAGATTATGTGTTGATAGTAGAGAGATTTGAAGAGCAAATCAAAGGCTTTCAAGCTAATGAACTTCAACACTCTTATGACACAAACTATTGGAAGTGGGAAAAGAATGAGTTAGAAACCAAACTGTCTAAGTCCTTAGAAGAGAATGATAGACTGAAAGAGGAACTGTCAAAAGTTAAGCTTGACATAGACAAGTTTTCTTATTCTTCAAAAGCAATGGACTCTCTTCTAAAGGCTCAGATACATGATAAGATGAAACCTGGTATTGGATACAACAATACACCCCCTCCTTACAATAACAACTATATTTCTCCTTCATCAGACTTGTTAGAAACTAAAGAGAAAAAGGACTTGTCTGAAGAAGCTTTTAAGATAGATCCTTTGGATGAGGTAGTAGTTAAGGATTTGACTAAGAAAGGAGCCAGTGAGAACAGGGATAATAATGTGAGTAAAAAGATACCATTAGAAAACAATATTATCACAAATGAGGGATGTGGGAAAATCTAGGTCAAGTCCAAGGAGATAGAGAAGACTAAAGGAAATGATAACAAGGTCCATTACAAACAAACCACAGTTGTGAATCCTGGATCTTGTAAACAGTGTGATTGCAATAAAGCCAAGAGCCTAAATTCTGGTTTAAAAAGAGGAAATCAAAGAAACTGGAATAATCAATGGGCTCAGAAACAAGGAGTTGATCTGAATAAAATCAATAGACCAAAACCTTGTTTTATATGTGGCAAGTTGAATCATTTGGCTAAGTATTGTTACTTTAACCCTATTAACCAACAGATGAACTTTCAAAGATTTGTGCAAAAATCTGTGGGTTATAGGAAGGCTGGAAAGAAACATGTGATAAAGAAATATGTTGAAAGTAAAGGCACTTTAAAGAAAAAGATTTTAAAAGAAAGTGTCAAAATGTGGGTGCCTAGAAGTACTAACAGTGTTAGTACTGCTAACAATATTAGTACTGCTAACACAGTTACTACTGCTAACAGTATTAGTACTGCTAAAAATATTAATGCTGCTAATACTGTTAATACCTCTTCAAAGGTTAGTACTGCTAAGCATGCAAGTGCTGTCAAGGCAGTTAGTACTTCTAAAACAAGTACTGAATCTAGCAAAAACATTTCCAAGCCTATTATTGTAACAAAGTACTCCAAGAATGAGGAATTAAAGTTTAAAAATCTTGTCAAGAAAGAATGCAAGTATTTTGATGAGAAAGGGATACCCAAGACCACTTTGGCTTGGGTTCCTAATTCATACTAATTGATTTATTTAATGTGCAGGGCAACCAACAGCTCAAGGGAAAGAGCATTTGGCATGTTGATAGTGGTTGCTCTAGGCACATGACAGGCAACATGTCATGCCTTCAAGACTTCAAGCATATCAATGGAGGACATGTTGCATTTGGAGATAATCTTACTGGTGGTAAGATAAGTGGAAAAGGTAATGTCACCAAAGGTAAGATGACATTTGAGGATGTCTACTATGTTGATCAATTAAAGTACAACCTGTTAAGTGTATCACAGGTTTGTGACAAACAACATAGTATATTATTTACTAATACTGAGTGTATGATCCTTGCTCCAGGGTTCAAGGTAGTTGATGAAAGCATGATACTACTTAGAACTCCAAGAAAGGACAATGTTTACTGTCTTGATTTGGACATGGTTGATAGTGATTCATCTCTAAATTGTCTTGTTTCAAAAGCTTCTGTAGATGAATCCTCTCTATGGCACAAAAGGATGTGTCACATGAATTTTAAGACTATGAACAATCTGGTTAAAAATAACCTTGTAAGAGGTTTACCTTCAAAAATCTTTTCATGTGATGATCATTGTGTTGCTTGTCTTAAAGGCAAACAACACAAAACTTCTCATAAGACCAAAGAGATAAATTCTGTTTCTTCTTGTCTTCAATTACTGCATATGGATCTGTTTGGTCCTACAAATGTTATGAGTATAGGCAAGAAATCTTACTGCTTGGTTATTGTTGATGATTACTCCAGATTTACTTGGGTATATTTTCTAAGGACTAAGGATGAAACAAGTGGTCTTATCAAATCCTTTATTCTAAGAATTGAAAACCAAACTAATCAAAGAGTAAAAGTCATTAGATCAGATAATGGAACTGAGTTTAAAAATCATGATCTAAACACCTTTTGTGAAGAAAAAGGTATTGAGAGGCAATATAGTGCTCCTAGAACTCCTCAACAGAATGGTGTTGCTGAAAGGAGGAATAGAACACTAATAGAGGATGCTAGATCTCTGTTGGCTGATTCCAAATTGCCAATTACCTTCTGGGCTGAACCAGTTAATACTGCTTGTTATGTCCAAAACAGAGTTCTAGTGGTCAAGCAAAAGAACAAGACCCCATATGAGCTTTTAAATAAAAGAAAACCTTTTATTGGTTTCTTCAAACCTTTTGGGTGTCCTTGTACAATTCTAAATACCAAATCTCACTTAGGTAAGTTTGATAACAAAGCAGATGATGGATTTCTTGTTGGATATTCATCTCAGAGTAAGGCTTACAGAGTTTTTAACTCTTCTTCTAGAATAATTGAAGAAAGTGACAATGTCAAATGCAATGAGAACACACCTAATCCTGTTGGGTCTGGACCTCAGTGGCTATTTGACATTGATTCACTAACTAACTCCTTTGGTTTCAGTAATGAGTATACAGGAACAGGAAGTGGAGGATCAGGGATCACACAAGTTCAAGAAAGTCTATCTAAATCTGTGATTTTTCCCATATACACAGTAAATTCTGTTGAAGACTGTGAAAAGGAATCATTTACTGGACCAAGCCAGAGTGAAGAAGACACTAGAGATAAGGAGACTCAAGAAAATAATGAAGTGGCATCTGAAAACACTTCAGTTGAGTTACATGAATCTAATCTTGAGGCTGGACTGAATGAAGAACCTAGTCATAACACAAGAGTTCAAAAGAATCATCCTCCACAGCTGGTAATAGGAGATATCTCTTCTTCTATGATGACTAGACATCAAAGCAGGCTTCAGGAAATGCAAGATCAACAACATACAGTGCTTTCTTGTTTTCTATCACAGCTTGAGCCTAAAAAGGCACATGATGCTATGAAAGAATCTAGCTGGATAGAAGCAATGCAAGAGGAACTGCTACAGTTCAAGCTACAAGATGTATGGGATCTGGTAGACCTTCCTAAAGGTCACAGAGCAATTGGCACAAAATGGATTTTTAGAAACAAGAGAGATGAAAGAGGTATTGTCATAAGGAACAAAGCAAGGCTGGTGGCTCAGGGATATACTCAAGAAGAGGGTATAGATTATGAAGAAGTGTTTGCACCTGTGGCTAGAATAGAAGCAATCAGACTATTCCTAGCCTATGCTTCTTACATGAACTTCAAAGTCTATCAAATGGATGTAAAAAGTGCCTTTCTCTATGGGTCAATTGAAGAAGAAGTATATGTCTGTCAACCACCAGGGTTTGAAAACCCAAGCTATCCAGACAGGGTATACAAATTAAAGAAAGCACTCTATGGACTACATCAAGCCCCAAGAGCATGGTATGACACTCTGTCATCCTATCTCTTGGAAAATGACTTTGAAAGAGGAGTCATTGATAAGACTCTATTTATTAAAAGAAAGAAGAAGGATATTTTGCTGGTCCAAATCTATGTTGATGACATTATCTTTGGATCTACAAGAAACAACATGTGCAAGGAGTTTGAGGATTTAATGCATAAAAGGTTCAAAATGAGTTCCATGGGGGAACTTACTTTCTTCCTTGGACTCCAAGTTCAACAGAAGTCAGATGGCATTTTCATATGTCAATCCAAGTATGTACAGGATATTCTAACCAAGTTTGATTTCTCAGAATCAAAACCTGTCAGCACACCTATGGAAACACACAAGCAGATCACAGCAGATCTTGAGGGGGAGGATATGGATGTGCATCATTATAGATCCATGATTGGCTCTCTCATGTATCTCACAGCATCAAGGCCAGATATAATGTTTCCAGTCTGTGTATGTGCAAGATTTCAAGTTAGGCCAAAGCTATCTCACTTTCAAGCTGTTAAGAGGATATTCAGATATCTCAAAGGGCAACCCAGATTGGGACTTTGGTATCCTCATAACTCACCTTTTGACCTAATAGCATACTCAGACAGTGATCTAGGTGGGGCAAACTTGGACAGAAAATCCACTTCTGGAGGATGTCAGTTTTTGGGTGCTAGACTAGTCTCATGGCAGTGCAAGAAACAAACCACAGTATCCACATCTACAACAGAGGCAGAGTACATAGCAGGTGCAAGCTGTTGTTCTCAAGTCTTATGGATTCAGAATCAAATGTTGGATTATGGGGTAACCTTTCTACACACTCCAATCTTTATTGACAACAGCAGTGCTATTAGCATTGTGAATAATCCTGTCAAGCACTCAAAAACAAAGCACATTGAGATCAGGTATCACTTTATAAGAGATTGTAATGAAAAGAAACTTATTCAAGTTGTCAAAGTTCACACTGATAATCAGTTTGCTGATTTATTCACTAAAGCTTTTGATGTGGGTAGATTCACTTTCTTGGTAACAAGTGTGGGAATGATCAACACTGAATAATCCCCTTCTCAAAAAGTGGCTTTATACCTGTATATTATTCTTGGAGTTACTAATCTTCTTTTTCAGGATATGCATAGCAGTACTCAGTGTTTAGCAAGTTTAAAAGGAGTATTTCAGTTAATACTGCTAGTTAGTTACTACTGCTCGTAGTTAATACTGCTAGTGGTTAATACTGCTTTCAGTTAATACTGCTAGTGGTTAATACTGCTTTCAGTTAATACTGCTAGTGGTTAATACTGCTTTCAGTTAATACTGCTAGTGGTTAATACTGCTTTCAGTTAATACTGCTAGTGGTTAATACTGCTTTCAGTTAATACTGCTAGTGGTTAATACTGCTTTCAGTTAATACTGCTAGTGGTTAATACTGCTTTTAGTTAATACTGCTAGTTAGTTACTACTGCTCGTAGTTAATACTGCTAGTTAGTTAATACTGCTAGCAGTTAGTGATGCTCTAGGTTAATACTGCTTATGTTCCGAATACTATAAATACTCTTTGCCCGCCTAAAAGTTCATAACGACTCTTTGCATACTGTTCTCTTGCGCTCAAAACCTTTTCTCTCTCAAGTTCGAAGTTTTCAGACAAGCTTTCACTAAGATCAATGGCATCCATGACTTTTATCGACGAGCACAACGAGATTGCAATGCTACAAAAGCCAAAGCAAGCTGCAGGATTTCATCAGATTGTGGATTTCCTCAAGTCAAGCCACATTGCTCATGCTCTTCTTGTATCCCCTACAATCTATATTGAGCATCAAAGGCAGTTCTGGGCTAATGCAACCATTGTTGTTGAGAATGGTTTGCAGATGATCAAGACAATAATCTGTGATCAATCACTCACGGTTACTGAAGAGGTTATTCGCATCAGTCTACGTCTAGACGATGCCTCTGGTATAACCTCTATCCCAAATGATGAACTGTTTTCAAATCTTACAAGAATGGGGTATGGAGGCCCATTGGGAGTTTTCAAATTCTCTAAAGCAAAATTTTCACCCCAATGGCGTTTCTTTGTCCATACTCTTATGCACTGTATCTCCAAAAAGACTACTGGATGGAGTGAGTTCAGCAGCACTATTGCTTATGCTTTGGTGTGCTTGGCCACTACCAGAAAGTATAATTTTTCTAAAATGATTTTCAGTGATCTTGTCTCAAACATGGGAAACAAAAAGAGCTTCTTTATGTATCCCAGGTTTGTTCAAGAAGTCATTACTCATGAATTGACGGATATACCTCAACCTGTTGGGGTATATGTACCTAAACCCCCCAAAGGCAAGGTTTTCTCAAATATGAGAAGATCTGCTGGGGACTCTGAAGTAGTTGACACCCCATTGTTCTCTACAATGATGGTGGTGTCCCAAACCAATGAAGGTATGGCAGCAGGGTCAAGGCCCCCATTAGACCAACCCACTGCTAGCCAAGCCCAACCTTCCCACTCAAAATCTATTCTCCAGTCCCTTCTTGAAAAACCAACCTCTCCAATCACACAAACTTACAAAAGGAAACAGGTAAAGAAGGCTCCTTCCCTTCTTGTACCATTACCCACTAAGCCTATAAGCCCTCTAAGGGAGAATTCTCCCCTAGAGAATATCCAAAGGGAAACCACAAGGGTGTCTCCCAACCCAAAGGAGGTGCTCTCTGAGGAGGAGGTAGAGCATATGGGTGATGAGGCTGCCACTACTCCTGCTAGTACAGAGGAGGAAAGTGGTAACATCAATAAGACCTCCCCCATGGCAACTTTGAATGAGCAATCATTTGAAGGTCCCTGGTGCCAAGAAACCACAGGGGTGGATAGTGCTTCTGCAAGGCAGA
This sequence comes from Arctium minus, assembly GCA_954870635.1. Taxonomy (NCBI): domain Eukaryota; kingdom Viridiplantae; phylum Streptophyta; class Magnoliopsida; order Asterales; family Asteraceae; genus Arctium; species Arctium minus. The sequence continues at coordinate 63,164,577 of OX941083.1, read as the reverse complement.
AGACATCCACTAATAAAAGATCCAATGATCCTTCAAAGGAGGGTAACACTTCTGGAAAGGGTGAGGACAGATATACGTACTATGAATTGATGGAAACAATGGGGAACATCAATCAAGATGTTCTCAAACAAGGAAAAGATATTGAAGAAATGAAGCTAGTCATTCTGTCACAACAAGAACAGATTGCTAAGATGAAGAGGATGGTGGTCAGTCTGGTACAAAGGAAGAAGAGAAAGCAATTCCAACTTAGGAGAAGGAAAATTGAGAATGATGCTCCCAAAAAGGGGGAGACCAACATGGAAGAAGCCACAAGAGAGGGGAAGCTTAATGTTGAGGGGGAGCAGGAAGCAGAAACAGAAAGAGTTTCAATACCAAAAGAAACAAAAGAAGCAGCAGAAACAGTTACTACTGCTGACATTAATAAAGCAGCAGAAACTGTGAAAGAAGTTCTAACAGATCTTGAGATTGCAGAAACCTTACTAAAAGCCAAGAATGATACTCCCAAGGTCACTTCAAAGACCAAAGGAGTAATCATCAAAGAACAAGGTGAAGTGATCAAGAAAGACAATAGCAAGAAGGCACTCAACAAAGACAAAGGAAAAGCAAAAATGGTGGAATCTGATCAACCAATCAAAAAGCAAAGGTTGGTTGAATCAGATGAAGCTCTAGCTAAAAAGATGCAGGAGGATTTTGAAAAAGAAGAAAGAGTTCAGTTGGAAAAGGACAGGGAAATGGCAAAAGCTCTAGCTGCTGAACTGAATGAAGCTTATCAACAGAGTATGGCAACTGAAATTGCACAGAAGAAAGCTGCAAGTATGAAGAAATCAGTGGTGAAAACAGTTGCAAAGAAGAGAAAACCCTCAAAGACATTCCTAGGTACCCAAGAGAGGAACAAAATGATTATATTTCTCAAAGGTGCTGTAGGAGTCAAAAAGGAGATGTTCTCCAAAATGTCTTTTGAGAAGATAAAAGAGTTCTATGATTCAGAGATGTTGAAGCTTCAGGAAAATGAAACTGCTAGGGTGGAGATGGAGAAGAGGATAAAAGAAAGTAATGACTTTGATTGTCAAAAGCCATTTCCAGATGAGCAAGAAACACCTCCTAAGAAAGAGTCCACTCTGGGAGAAAGTCTAAGGACTTTAAAGAGAACAAAGATGATGGCAAGAAGAAAGCCAATCAAGAAGCCTAGAGTATCTGAAGAAGAGGCTGAGAAGGTAGCTGAAGAAGAAGGGGCACCTGAGTCATCTAAACAGACAGAGCCAGCCAACACTGATGATGTAAATTTGTATATGGTAGTGATGGACAAAGTGCCTGAACCAATTTCAGGAGAACCTGTAGGAGTGAAGCCTCCTGAGGTCATTCTCTGGGATACATTGACAGTGGATGGAAAGGAATACATAAGGCTGAAAAGAAAAGATGAAAAGCATGAAGTGTTCAACACATGGACAAAAATTGTCAGAACATGCTCTAGATCAGATCTTGAAGAGATGTTTGAGATAGGAATGAAGTTGTATGCAGATATTCTAAAGGCTCCAGGAATTTCAATTACAAAACTGGTAATGAGTATCTGTGTATGATGTTCAAACCTGAAGAAGTAGAGCACTTGATCAAGGATGTCTTCAAATCAGTAAACTGTTGGACTCTATATGAAATTAGTGGAGTATATACAGTGACTTTGGATTTAAATCACACTGAATACTTCCTAGTGGATAGAGTGTATAATCATAGAAGATTGAAGCTACATGCCATGCTGAAGAAAAAGTTAAGGTGTGTTCCAGATTCAGAAATGGCTAAATACTTGATTCAAAGAACCATCAATCAGAGTTTGGGATTGGATGCAAACACTGGAATTTAGGCCATGATAGAGTTTTGGGAGCATCTTGAAGATTAATTCTGAAGAACTTGACTTCTCTTCTTAAAAGTCAAGTTAGGGGGAGATTGTTGGGAACTGAAGAATTCATCAAGTATGGTTAATGCTGCTGGTTCAAAGTTACTACTGCTAGAAGACTTAAAGGTTAGTACTGCTGAGTGTTACTACTGCTAGTACTATTACTACTGCTAGTACTATTACTACTGCTAGTACTATTAATACTGCTAGTTAAAGTTAGTGCTGCTTGAACAAAGTTAGTACTGCTTAGCTAGTTAGTACTGCTAGTAGTTAGTGCTGCTTAGTAGTTAATGCTGCTAGAAGAAGTTAATGCTGCTGATCATGGTTAGTGCTGCTAAAGAGATTCAGATGGAAAGAATGACAGCTAGATAATCTGAAGATTATGGAAGCTTATAGATATACATGGAAGATATACTGAAGATATTTTATTTATTGTAATTATCTTTGTATTCAGTATATATATTGTATAGCTTAGAATAATGAATTAATTTTAGTTTTCATTCTTTTAGAGAGAAAATCAACCTCAAGGCATAGATCCTAATTCTAGAGAAGTAGAATTCGTATTGGTGAGCCTGTTCATCAATATTGAGGTTGAGTGAGTAATCTTGTAACTTCAAAGCATTCAATACAAGTTTACAGTTTGTTGATTATATTCTGTTTTGATTTTCTGTTTGGTTAAATATCAAAGTGTTATTCCGCAAACTTCTTTGTTATTGTTTCTGAGAATTAATTCTTGTTGAGAATTCGATCCTGACACACACATCAATTGTTCTATTACTATCCAAAGAAGGAAATGATTTTGCTGACTCCACATCCTTAGTGGATTTCCTTGCTCTCCATTCTTGTTTCACTCCAGGCTTTCTTAATCTCATCTCTGAAACATTTAAGTAAACTTTTTTAGAAACATGAGAATTTAGAGTTTGTTTCCTCCGAGACTTGCCAGTTTTCTTCCGTTTCTGTAAGTGCTTCTTTGTCTTACCCTTAGAATAGTAAGCACTTAGAGGAACTGGTTCATCAACCTTAGTTGACGATTCACCCTTTTCAAACACACTTGGAAGCTCTTAAAATTTTACTACAAAACTTGTACGATCCGGAAGTTTTGCTGTAAAGTCAAATTCATCAACACACTCATCAAAACAATCCACAGAATTTAGAAAATCAACATCGTAATCAAACAGGTCTGAATCATCCATAGACGGTGATTCACAAGAAGACTTTGGATACATAAAATCATTAAACTCTTTTGAACACTGTTTTTAATAAGGCGTTTGTTCAAAATCTGATGGTTTTACAGTACATAAATTATTTCCCATAAAAGCTTTATATGAAGATGCATCTGAATCAAAAGAGCTATTTTCACGTACTCTTTCTGACTCGGTTTTATCTTCTACTTTTACCTTAGATTTTGACTCAGTCTTCATTAAAACAATTGAAAATACAGTCTTTTCTAATTCAACCAAAATTCTTTCATCTTCTAAAATATTCTCATGCTGAGAAATTTTCTTTTCTAATACGAGAGAAGGAATATAAATCTTTCCCTCAACAGGATTTACCTCCATCTCTGCATCAGAATAACTTTTAAAATAATCATGAGAAAGAAACGTTGCTTAATGTTAGTGCATAAATATGTTGGATACAAGATCATAAAGACTGAAGACTGAAAGTCAAGCCAAGTCAAAGCTCAAGTCAAACTCTCAAGCAAGTCAAAGTCTTTTGTAATAAAAGTCAAAATCAAAGTATTGTCTTTTAATTGTTTTGTGTGCGTATAAATAGGGATATGACTTAGTGTAGTGTAGAAGGTTTCAAGAGTCTTGTAAGAGTTTTGAGTGTGTGTTATTCATTGTACGCAAACATAGTTTCTAGAGAGAGAATTATAATTGGTTATGTGATTGAAATAACAAATGGAAATTGAGTGAATTGTTATTGTCATCTTGTTTAGCACTATTTCTGGGATTAATAATTGGCATCAGAGCAGAGTTCAAATCGAAATCATCAAGAATATGGAGTTTCACAATGTCGTCGGACATTTGATCGAGTTTTTGATCTTTGGAGTGTAATTGTGGTTGTAATTGATTCAATTGAGTTCGTATAATGTTTTAGACAAATCTTGTATAGGTTTGAGAATCATTTGCACTGTAATTGTACATCATTTTGGAGATTTTGTTCATTTGAGAGTTCACGAGTTCGAAAGAACTGTATCAGATAAATTTGTGTGTGTAATTGAATTTCTTTGACATTCAGCGTTTGTAATAGGTCTGTATAGTGTATTAGATCAAATTGTCAAAGTTTCAGATCATAATTCAAATATTTGATGGGTTTTTGAGAAAATCATAGTTATTTTTTGTCGAGATTCGAAGAACTCGCATAAGCCTCAAGAACTCGCATCAAGAACTCATACCAAGAACTCGCAGATCTATAGTTTTCACATATTTTCTTATCTGAAAATTTCAAGTATATAATTCACATATGTGTGTTATGAGAATTCCTCAGAATTCGTACATGCTTGTGTACGAAAAGCCAGAATTGTCATAAGCTCTTTATACGAATAGTTTGTTGAAAAGTTCTCTAAGGAAAGATTTCGCATAAGGGTGATATACGAATTGCTCAGATTTCGCATGAAAAGTTTTAAATTTTTCTAAGTCTAGAATTCGTTTCGATGCGAATTCTTTAAGTTTGAAAAATTTTCCATGTACATAATTCGTATGACTCTGTTATGCGAAAAGTTGATTTTCAAAATTTTCTAAGTCCAGATTTTGCATAGTGTTGTGTGCGAATTCTTAGAACTCGCATATAACTACGTGCGAATTCTATAGTGAGCGAATTCTGAATTTTGTTCGTGTGCAAATTCTGAAGTTTGTTGTTTGTGCGGATTGTGTCTTGTGAATTCTGTTTATGCGAATTGTTTTTTTGTCTAAGTGTGTCATGTGAATTCCATACTTAGGAGATTTTTGGAAATTTTATTTTCTGAAAATTATTTCTAAGTTTTTCTGTATTCTGATTTGAATTGAACTAACGATCATTTTAAGTTCTTCTTGTACAGTTTTATTGACAGGATGACTTCAAGGGAAGCATTAGCTATTGGAACTGATGTGAAGCCACCAGTGCTATTAAAAGGAGAATATGAACAATGGAAGGACCGCTTCCTGGACTTTATTGATCACAATGATTTGGGTGACTATATCCGGTTGTCTCTGAAGGAAGGAGTGATGAAACCTCCCACCAAGATCTTGTCTACTGAAGGAGAAAATGGTGAGGAAGAAGTCAACAAGGATTATCCATTGCCGTTGGAGGAATATTCTGACGAGCAAAGAAAAAGAGTTAAAGCTGATAGACTGGCTAGATCATTCATCTTACAAGGGATTCCTAATGAAATCTATGTGAAGATAGACAACTACAATGCCACAGGCAAGGAAATGTGGGATCAGCTCGAAAAGATGATGCTAGGATCCAAGATTGGTAACCAGATTAAGGTCTCAAACTGCCTGAATAACTATGAAGAGTTCAAGGCCAAGGAGGGTGAGTCTCTTGAAGCAACATATGACAGATTCGTGACTCTTCTGAACGAGCTAAGTAAGAACAAAGTCAGGAAATCTCAGATCGAACTGAATGTTAAATTCCTGAGCATACTGTAGCCTGAGTGAAGAGGTTCACAAGGCAGATGAAACAAATGAAGGATCTGAACGAGATACCACTCCACAAAGTGTATGAGACTTTAAAGCAGAATGAAGAAGAATTGAAGGAAAAAGGACGGAAGAGAAAAGGCCTGAGGGGAAGTGGTACAGATCTGAGGAGAAGAAAGAGCCCGAGCCAGTAAAGTGCTATAACTGTGGGAAACTCAGTCATTTTGCAAAGGATTGTCGAAAGCCTAAAGTCCGAAGTTCCGAGTATGACAAAAACAAGATGCTTTTTGCCATGCAACAGGAAGCTGGAAAGGCACTTATGGCCGAAGATGAGTATTGGCTTGATCACTCCGATGAAGAGGAAACAGAAGAAAAGGCTCACGTATGCTTCATGGGAAAGAATGACACTGAAGCTGAAGCTGATTCTGATGAAGAAGATACTGACGAGGTATGTGATATGTCTGAATCAGATTTTATTAATCAAGTGCAAGCCATGATGGTTCAACCCCAGGAATTAGAGTCTAAGCTTAAACGTGAAAAAGGTATCATTAAAGAGAAAAACCAGTCAATACTGAAACTTAGCAAGGATATTGCTGAGAATAACGTATTGATTGAGGCTTTGCACAAAAACATTGATACCAGTGCAAAAGAAAAGACTATAATTCATAATGAATTATCTGAAACAACTTCAAAGTATAAACTGTGTGAATTTGAAGTTAAAGAAGTTGTGAAAAAGTGTTCATCTATAAAGAAAGAGAACAAATCTTTAACTGAAAAAGTGAATGTTTTGGAGGAAAAAATTTATACCTTAGGTCAAACTGAGCAAACCATTCACCTGAACAAGCCTAAGGAGAGTAGTGAGTGTTGGGGTCTTGGTTACGAGAACCCACACTATCTCCAAAAGGGTATTTCTAAAGTGCCTGCCTTATATGATTTTAGATTTTTAAAACTAGCACCACAATACCCTGAACTCAAAGTTAAGTGGACTAAACTTTCAAAAGAGGATGAAACTAAGGAAAGGGAGAAAAGAAAGAACAAAACTAAAATCCAACTTCCATTTAGATACGAGAAGTTGAATTATAGTTACAGTTCTGATAAATCAAAATTTCTTTCCAAAGCTATTCTACAGAGGAATTAGAGGCTAAACCAGTTGAAGGTAAATTTTATGTACCTCCTCTCGTGTGAGAAAATAAAATTTTTGAACTCGAGAACACTCTGTTAGAAGAAAGAATTTTGACTAATCTAGAACAAATTGTGTTTTCAACTGTGTTTATAAATACTAATTTTTCAAAGACTTCCAAAGCTTCAAAATCTGATGATGTTAACAGTCTGTTTGATGAAGAGTTTGATTTTTTAAACTCTGATGGTGATTTAGATGATTGTGTTGCTCAATATGATTTCAATGCAAAATTTCCTGATCATTCACAGTTTATAATCAATTCTTTTGGATTACCAAGTGTGTTTGAGAAAGGTGCAACATCAACGAAAGTTGATGAACCAGTTTCTGTGAATACCAAGAATGCCAAAGGTAAAAAGAAAAGAACTCGGTATTCACAGAAACAGACAATCACTGGTAAGAAAAAGAACAAACAATCTTTCAAATCTCACATCTCTAACTTTAAAAGTTCAAATGTTTTAGATGTTAATAAGAGAAAGACTGGAGTGAGATCAGAATGGCTACCAAAGAAGAAACTTGACGAGACTACAAAATAATTTTCTGATATTTCTTGTAATAGAGTGTCTAGTAGTAAAACTGAAGTAGTTGATAATGTTTCTTTTCAAAATCCAAAACTTGTAACTTCTTACAAGCGTTATTCAATAAAGCAATTGTTCCAATTATCTTCGTCTACTAATAGATCTTCTACTTATCGTAGAAATGATTTTGCTTCTCGGCAATATTCTGATGTTTGGTTTGGATCATATCATGTTTATTCATATCATTTTCTTGCTTCAAATGATTTTCAAAAGAAAAGAGGACCCAAATTTAAATGGGTGCCAAAATTATGTGCTAACACTGTAGGACCAATCTATAAATAGGTACCTAAACCAATTGTTTCGTGATTTCTCCTGTGCAGACCCGTCATATGTGGTACTTGGATTCTTGTTGCTCCAAGCATATGACTGGGCAAAAAGATATATTATCTAATTATACAGAGAAATATTGCAGAACAGTTCGATTTGGAAATGACCAGTTTTCACCAATTATGGGTTATGGTGATGTGATTCAAGAGCACATAATGATTAAGAAGGTGAGCTATGTTAAAGGTCTAGGACATAACCAATTCAGCATTGGACAGTTCTGTGACAAAGACTTAGAGGTAAATTTCAAGGCCAAGAGGTCTTCTGTGCGTACTGAAGACGGGAAAAAACTCTTGGTCGACACGAGAAAGTCAAACCTCTACACGATCAACCTATCAAAAGTCAAGACCGACAATGAGGTGTGTCTACTATCAAAAGCTTCATTAAAACAAAGTTGGTTATGGCATCGAAGGCTTTCTCACCTGAATTTTCACTACATCTATAAGCTGGTCACGGGTAATTTAGTCAAAGGACTACCAGAGCTCAAATATGTCAAAGAACATCTCTATGCAGCATGTGAGAAGGGCAAGATGAAAAGAGCCACTCATATGCCAAAGCCTGGGTTGAGTACAAGTTCTACCTTGGAGTTACTGCATATGAATCTCTGTGGTCCGATACGTACTCAAAGAATAAACGGCAAGAAATACGTGCTAATGATTGTGGACGATTACTTGAGATACACTTCGGTCAAATTTCTGAGATCAAAGGATGAGACGCCCGAAGTCATCATCACATTTCTAATGACCACTCAAGTGAATCTGCAGAAGACAATCAAGCTTCTTCGAACTGACAATGGCACATAATTCAAGAACAAAATTGTTGAAGATTATCTCGAATCGGTCGGGATAACACATCAATTTTCTGCTGCCAGAATGCCTGAACAGAATGGAGTTGTAGAAAGACGAAATAGAAAGCTAGTCGAGGCCGCTCAAACTATGTTGAGTCAATCAGATCTCCTCTATTTCTATGGGGTGAAGCTGTGTCGACTTCCTACTATACTCAGAATCGCTCCATTATCCACCGCCGGTTCGGTAAAACACCGTATGCTTTAGTAAACAATAGAATACCTAGCATTAAACACTTTCATATGTTTGGATGCAGGTGCTTTGTATTGAATGACAAGGAGAACCTGAACAAGTTAAGTCCAAGAGATGATGAAGGCATTTTTATCGGCTACTCTCAAACATCTGTAACTTACAAAGTATATCTAAAGAATTCGAAGATAGTAGTTGTGATCGTTAATGTTACATTTAATGAGGATATGGCTTCTGTCCAAGACAGTTCAGAACTCGTTATTACTAGTGTATTAGCTTTTGGACAGATTAGTCCAGAACCTGTAATTAGTGATAATAAATCGGATAAAGCGTCATCGTCTACTTCTCATTTATCTGATTTAGATTTACTGTTTGAATTGTTTTATGATGAATTTCTTGGTTCTAGACTGACTAAACGTGTTGTGGCTGACAGATTGGACGATTCAAGAAGAAATCATCCAACCAAATCACATATATCAACTGAATCCAATTCCCCGGTTCAGCAAGAAGTTTCAATTCAAAAGCCTACTCCATTAGTTTAAGTTGTACAAATTAATGAAGAGCCAAAAGTTGTTGAATCAGTTGGATGTACTGTAACGACAACTCAACAGACAGAAAATGTCCAACCAACTGAAGCTTCTGCATCATCTACTTCAACTGAACCCCTACTTGAACATAATGAAGAAGAAAGTGGATTTTTAGATGAGAATCATGATCAATCTACATATAATCCACTCCCTCATGAACACAAGTGGACCAAAGAGCACCCACTACATCAAATCATTGGAGATCCGTCCAAACCGGTGTAAACTAGGCCTGCTACACTAAACCAGTGCATGCATGATTCATTCCTGAGCAAGATAGAGCCAACACGAGTATCTGAAGCTCTAAATGATTCAGACTGGGTAACCGTAATGCAAGAAGAGCTCAATCTGTTTGAAGCACTTAAGGTCTGGAGACTAGTGCCTAAACCTGAAGGAAAGACTATAATCGACACGAAATGGGTTTTCAAGAACAAGAAAGACGAAGATAGTATCATAATCAGAAAAAAGTGAGACTTGTGGCTAAAGGATATAGGCAAGAGGAAGGTATTGATTATGACGAGACTTATGCTCCAGTTGCGCGCATCGAGGCTATTCGTATGTTTCTAGTATATGCCGCACACAAGAACTTCACTGTCTATCAAATGGACGTGAAGACTTCCTTTCTAAATGGCATCATAAAGGAGGAAGTCTACGTTTCTCAGCCTGAAGGTTTTGTCAATCCAGAGAAACCAAATCATGTATACATTCTAGACAAAGCTCTTTATGTTCTGAAACAAGCCCCTCGTGCCTGGTATGAAGTCTTATCCAAATTTTTAGTCAAGTCGGTCTTCTCAAAGATAAAATCGATAGTACTCTTTTTATTAAAAAGGAAAAAGCCGATATCATTTTAATTCAGATATATGTGGATGATATCATATTTGGCTCAACTAATGCTAAGTACTGTAAGAATTTTTCTAACCTTATGGTGTCAAGATTTCAGATTAGTATGATGGGAGAGATGAATTTCTTTCTCAGATTACAAGTCAAACAATTTTCCATGGGGATTTTTATTAATCAAGCAAAGTACATTTTCGATATTCTCAGAAAATTTAAAAATGAAAATTGTACTCCTATTGGAACCCCGATGGCACCTGGAACTAAGATTGACACTGATTCTTCTGGAAAAGTTGTCGATGTTAGAACCTACCGAGGTATGATTGGTTCTTTAATGTACTTAACATCTAGTAGGCCAGATATAATGTTCTCTACATGCTTATGTGCAAGATATCAGGCTAGTCCTAAAGAATCCCATTTGTCTGCAGTCAAGCGTATATTTAGATATCTGAAGGGGACTGCAGATCTTGGTCTGTGGTATCCTAAGGATACAGGTTTCGAGCTCACAGTATTTTCAGATGTAGACCATGCAGGTTGTATACTTGACAGGAAGAGTACGTCGGGACATATACAATTTCTTAGCGATAAACTCGTGAGTTGGGCTTCAAAGAAACAACTCTGTGTATCTACTTCAACAGCTGAGGCAAAGTACGTAGATGCGGCTAGATGTTGTTCTCAAGTTATGTGGATGCGAACGCAACTCCGAGAATATGGCTTCAAATATGACAAAATCCCGATTTATAGCGATTCAAAGAGCGTCATTGCAATATCTGCTAACCCTGTTCAACATACTAAAACCAAGCACATAGACGTGAGATATCATTTTATAAAAGATAATGTCGAAAAAGGTACAATCGAACTTTACTTTGTAAACACAGATTATCATTTTGCTGATTTATTTACCAAGCCATTTGATGAAAAAGAGATTTAATTTTCTCATTTCAAAACTTGGCATGCTAATTCTTAAGACTTAATCTGTTGTTACCTATTAAAGTTTAGTTTTGTTATTTTTTTTCATTTATTTATTTTTAATCTGAAAGATATCTGCACTTAAGTTTGTTCATGATTTCAGGGGGAGTGTGACATAATGCTTAGATGATCTACATTTTAGGGGGAGTTCGAGAATTTTACAAATATTTTGTACTGACAAATTTTATGATGCACAATTTCAGGTGGACTTAAGGAGTTAGGACTATGACTTCTGACTACATCTGATCAAAACTCGTTCTTACCACCTTTTATTGCTTTATGTCTTTAATTTTCAATAATTTTTTTGTGAATAAAGCTTTGTACTTTGACGACTTTGTGATTGTTGCAGAATTGAGAGGGAGCTTAAACGATCATATCTTATATGACTTTTGAGCTGACTTGATGAGATTTAAGCTGAATGAAAGGTTTAATTCTACACTTAATCTCATCCGTGTCTGAAAGAAGGACAACTTTCAGATATGAAAACAAGTTCTTAAATGTTCAAACCACTTCTTATTCTCACAGCGATTTCATGAATTTAGAAGTGTGATTTTAAAATGTTTTCATTTTCATGTGCTTAAATGTTAAATAAACCGTGTGTTTCCAAAGACAAATACTTGTGTATTATCTTTTCCATATACTGTCAAGTATTCACACACACCGGTTTAATATTTTGTTGGATATGTTCATACCATGTCGCATATTGAAATGAATTTTCGATGTTAAGACACCCCGCTTGAAATTCAAAGTTTGAGCGTGATTTCATTCGAAACGTTTCTTTCAAGACTTCTCTATATTTTGTTTCGTATAGAAAAATTCCAATTTTCTTGACAAATGCTTTAATTGTTAGATCATTCATATTTGATATTTTTCATACAATGTCAGATTTTAAACAAGTTTCTTGTATTCATTTCATTCATTCAATATACTTGTTTTGAAATATCTTCAATGTTTAAAATGCTCAAATCTTCATGATTATCTTTATGAGCGTACATACATCTAACTTGTATTTCACATTATGTATTTTAACTGCAAAGTTAAACCGTTTGAGCAACATATGCTTTTAGGAAAACATGGGTTCATTGTGTGAGCTTAACATAACTTCTATGGATTCACGTTAACCAGTGTTTCCTACCCAAGAAGTTAATCCTTAAGTGATCGAGTGTGAGGAGTCAATTTATAAGTGTGGGTGTGATGAGGTAAAATGAAAAAAGAGTTTTGTTAGAAGCGAGCTCAATATTAAAAAGAAAGAGGGTGAGAGATCAGAGTAAAAGAATATCAAACTCTGCACCAACTTTTTTTAAGTCGGGCAGCCACATTTTTGATTGTTTCACAATTCTTTGGTCAACGTCATTGAAAAAGGCAACTAGCCCATGCCAACTCTTGCTTTAAATCCCACCAGCTACTCATCTTTTTCTCAAAAAGAAAACATTTCATATTTTTCTGGGGATGCAACACATATGTTATCTCGTCTTCATTCGGAAGATGTGGATATTGAAAAAGAAGGAAGTTTGCCCTACCTTCGCAATTCGATCATACACAATTGAGTCTGTGTTATACTGTTGTTTTCTCAATGGTTTACACAATTTTGAGCCTAACAAAAGCAATCATCATGTGCTTAATTCATTCAATCACAAGCACAAACATACAGGAAATTTGTTTTTCTGTCAAAACGGTCATAGTTTAACCTTGTGTTATTCGATGATTGAATGGAAGACCTGGGGGAGTGAACATAAAAAAGCTCCTTTCCAATGTGTATTCGTTAGAAACAGTGACTTCGTGTTACTGGTAGGCATTCTAACTGATTTATTTGTTGATTCAGGTGTTACACTCATTACTTGTCTGAATTTGCAAAGATTCGGATGAATATCTTTTGGATCGATAAATAGTCAGAGCCTCTTATAAAAGATCAATGGTCAGATTATTTCATGACATTTCTTGTGAAAGTTTTGATGATTTCAATGTCATAATCATCAAAAAAGGGGGAGAGACTCAAGAAATGATGGAGAAGATTTGTTCAACAAAGTTTGTATAAAAGTTATGGAGAAATTTTGTTACGAAAGATGATTTGAAGAAAAGATTATGTCAAAGAAATGCAAGGTTTGTGAAAAGATTGTACAAGTTTGAAAGAGCAAGTTCAAAGAATTCTGATAGCGAGCTGGATTTTACTGAAAATTTACTTTGAAGATTGATTGGCTGAAGAAAAGAGAGCTAAACCTGAAGATAATTTCTTTCCGATGTCTGAAAGAGGTTCTTATTAACGTGGGAGAGAATGTTAAAGCTGATTGCAAAAGATGTTATATAAAGACGTTGGATAGATTACAAAATGGTTGAAGTCTGATTATGAAAAAGGGGAGATTGTAATTTTGTGCTTCAAAGTTTATCTTTTTGAAGATGATCTTGTTCCAAAGGGGGAGAATGTTAGTGCATAAATATGTTGGATACAAGATCATAAAGACTGAATACTGAAAGTCAAGCCAAGTCAAAGGTCAAGTCAAACTCTCAAGCAAGTAAAAGTCTTTTGTAATAAAAGTCAAAGTCAAAGTATTGTCTTTTAAGTGTTTTGTGTGCGTATAAATAGGGATATGACTTAGTGTAATGTAGAAGGTTTCAATAGTATTGTAAGAGTTTTAAGTGTGTGTTATTCATTGTATGCAGACAAAGTTTCTAGAGAGAGAAAGTTAGAGAGAGGATTGTAATTGGTTCTGTGATTGAAATAACAAATGGAAATTGAGTGAATTGTTATTGTCATCTTGTTTAGCACTATTTCTGGGATTAATAGTTGATATGAAGAGTAACTAGCATTCAGTTGATCATAAACAAATGGTAGTTGCATCTTAACTGTGTTCTGTCTTTTTAAATCATCTTGTGCTTCCACATCTTTAGAAGACTTAGTCCATTTAATTTTGAGCTTGGGTTTTTCTAGGCAGTTGTAGAAAATCAAAATCATAAAGAGTAAACCGTTTTGAAATACACTTTACCAAATAATGTGGGTTGTTATACCCAATGCCCCAATATGTGTCGAAATATGGTTTGGTCAGTCTGTCCTCTAGCATATAGTTTTTCTTCCAAACCATTTATCTTTTCAACTAATGACTTATTCACTGATTTAAAAGATTTATATTTTCTCACAAACTCTTTCTTCTCAAGTTCACACAAATTGAACTTAGAAGTTACTTCATATATTTAATTTTGAAAAACAGTCTTTTGATTTTCAAAAGTGTCAATGTCCTTGTTTAAAGATTCAATCCATATTGTCTTCTCAACAATATCCATGTTGAGTTTATATATTGTTTGACGCTTCTTTTCAACGACACCTTTTTCTCGTTTAAGTTTAGAATGTAATTCCTGAAGCTCGACCATCATAGATTGCATATGTTTAAGAAAATGACTTTCAGTTAGATCATGTACCTCATCTGATGTGTCTTCATCTTAATCAGCTTCTTCAACTTACTTCCCCATAAGACACATGTCAGCATATTCATCTTTTGCACTCTCATAATCAGTCGGATCTAGCCAATGATCGTCTTCGGCCATACGTGCCTTGCCTTCCTCCTTCGGCTTCGCAAGTAGCATCTTATTCTTGTAATAATCGGAGTTTCTCACCTTTGGCTTTCGACATTCCTTAGCAAAATGAGCAATCTTACCGCAGTTATAGCTTTTGACCGGCTCATCAGACTTCTTCTCCTCATACTTATTCACATACCTTTTCTCCTCAGATTTTCTATCATCAAATTTCTTACCATCATATCAATATTTTCCTTTTATCCAATCCTTATACTCATAGTCTTAGATCCAGACGAGTATATCTGACTTTTGACCCTGGCTTCTTATAGAATTTATTTTGAAACACCCGACTCAGTAAAATCATAGATTGCTTGAGGTTTTCCCCATCATCTGAAACACGACCATCACTAACAACTTCATCAGACTCATTTACAATCACTTTCTTTTTCTTTGAATTTGATTTCCTTTCTTTCTTCTCAACTACTAAAGCAACAGGATCAGGTACTGGTTTTTCAGCCTTCTTTTTCTAAGCTCTTATCTCTTCCACCTCTTCTTCATTTTGTTTCAGTGTTTCATACACCTCGTGTAGTGGAATTTCATTCAGATCTTTGATTTGCTTCATCTGACGAGTAAATTTCTTCCATTATGGTTAAAGTATGCTCAGGATTTGACATTGTTCTCTATTTGTTGCTTCTTCACCTTCTTCTTGCTTAATTCATTTACCAATGAGACAAATATGTCATAAGTAGTCTCTAAGATTTCACCTTCCTTTACCTTGAACTCCTCATAATTGTTTATCCAGTTGTCTACTTTCATCTGATTCCCGAGGTTTTATCCCATCATCATTTTCTCCAGCTGATCACACATATTCTTACTAGTAGATTTATAGTTGTCTATCTTAATATGGATGTCATTGGGAATGCTTTGAAGAAATAAAGATCTTGCTTGCTTGTCTACTTTATATCTCTTCTTCTGTTCAGCATCATAGTTTGTTGGATCAACAACATCAAGTCTTCCTCTGTTCCTAGGACCTTGATCATTATCCTCATCCTCAGAAGAATAAATCTTCAGATACTGTTAATTCCCAAATATGTCAAGTTCTAATATAGTTGCAATCACACACAAGATCACAAACAAATTGATTAACTACCTGTTTCAATTTATCAAAAGATTTCGTACACAACAATTCATATCACTTTCTCTTTCTATAGTTTTCAGGGTACTCTGTCTCTCACTAACTTGCAACTGTTACACGACTTGTTCTCACTTGTTACTCGCTTGTTCTTACCACAAATTCTTACCACAAGTCTATTAAAGACTAAACAGAAACACACGCTTACAACACACAACACAATGCTTTGACTTTGACTTTTATTACAAGGGACTTTGACTTTCACTTGAGAGTTGACTTTGAGCATTTGACTTGGCTTAACTTTGACCTTCAGTAATCATGATCTTATATTCAACAAATATATGCTCTAAAAATCTCCCCCTTTGGATTCAAGATCATCTCTAAAAGATTTTGCAATACAATCTTCCCCTTTGTTGCAATGAAGAACATTATCAACTTGTCTCCCCCTTTCTAGACTTCATGTCAACTCAGAACAGTTTTCAGAAATAATCATAAGCAATGAAATGCAATCTCCCATTTTTATACTAAAAACAATCTCCCCAAGGTTATAAAACCTCTTTCAGATACAGGAAATAAATTATCTTCAGTTTCAGCTTAGTTTGCTTCAGCAAATTATCTTCAAAGAACATTTCAACAAATTCTGCTCGTCTTCAGAAATCTTTGAATTTTCCCTTTCAACTTTGAAGAAACTTTCTTCTAAATCAACTGTCTTGACAAAATTTTCTTGATCACTTCACACATTTCTTGATTTTGTCTCCCTTCTATAACATATCTTTATTATGTCTCGCAGGCATTTCTTTATCCTTTCCCCCATTTTGATGATAAAAGCATGAAATCTTCATAACTTTAACAAGAAATGTCTTTAATCTGTTCTGACCACTGATCTTTTATCACTGAGCCTCTGACCATCTATCGATCCAAAAAGATATTCATCCGAATATTTCTAAATTTAGACAATTTATGAGTGTAACACCTAAATCAACAAATGAATCAGTTAAAATGCATTTCAGTAACACGAAGTCACTGGGTGTAACAAATACACATTGTAAAGGAGCTTTTGTGATGTTCACTCCCCCAGGTCTTCCATCTAATCATCGAATAACACATGGTTAAACTATGAACGTTGTGACAGAAAAACAAATTCTCTGTGTGTACGTGCTTGTGTATGAAAGAATTAAGCAAAGATGATTGTTTTTCATAGGCTCAAAATTGTGTAAACCATTGAGACAACAACAGTTAAACACAGACTCGATTGTGCATTATCGAAGTGCGAAGGTGGGGCAGACTTCCTTCTTTTTTAATATCCAGATTTTCCAAATGAAAAACAGATAGATTATGTGTTGCGTCCCCTTGAAAAATATGAAACATCTTCTTGTTGAGAAAAAGATGAGTAGCTGGTGGGGTTAAGTCAAGAGTTGGCATGGGCTAGTTGCCTTTTTCAATGATGTTCACGAAGAAATGTGAAACACCAGCAATGTGGTTGCCCGACTCAGAAAAAGTTGGTGTAGAGTTTGATATTCTTTTACTCTGATCTCTCACCCTCTCTCTTTTAAACATTGAGCTCGCTTCTAACCAAACTCTCTTTTTCATTTTACCTTATCACACAACCCACACTCAGTTATTTTGACTCCTCACTCTTCGATCACTCAAGGATTAACTTCTTGGGTAGGAAACACTGGTTAACGTGAATCCATAGAAGTTTCATTTAAGTCCTTACACAATGAACCCATGTTTTTCCTAAAAGAACATGTTGCTCAAAAAGTTTAACTTGTCAGTTAAAGAACAAATATATATACAAGTCAGATGTTGGTACGCTCAATGAAATAATCATGAAAATTTGAGCATTTTAAGCATTGAAGACTTTTCAAAACAAATATAATGAATAAATGAAATGAATACAAGAAACTTGTTTGAAAATCTGACATTGTATGAAAAAGATTCATCATATTTGGACAAATTTAATCATTCAGATTTGATCTTTTTTAATTAAGGCTTAGGTTAGTAAAAAATTGGATATTGTCTATACGAAAAAAAAATATAGACATTTTTGAAAGAACGTTTCGAAATTAAATCAACGCTCAATACTCTATGAACTTCAATCGGAGTGTATCACCATCGAAAAATACATTCAATTTGAGACATGGTGATAACATATTCAACAAAAAATTAAACCGGTGTGTGTGAATACTTGAAAGTATATGGAAAAGATAAAACACAAGTATTTATCTCTGGAAACATACCGTTTGTTGACGTTGAAGCACAAGAATAATGAAAATATTTAAAATCACACTTCTATATTCATGAAATCGTTTTAAGAATCAGAAGTGGTTTGAACATTTAAGAACATGTTTTCATTTCTGAAAGTTGTCCGTCTTTCAGACACGTATGAGATTAAGATTAGGAATAAACCTTGTCGCTCAGTCTTAAATCTCATCAAGTCAGCTTAAAATCATATTAGATATGATCGTGTAAGCTCTCTCTCAATTCTGGAAAAGTCACAAAGTCGTCAAAGTGCAAACCTTTATTCACAACATTTATTGAAAAGTAAATGACAGAAAGCAGTAAAACATTGAATGTACGAGTTCTGATCAGATGTAATCAGAAGTCATATTTCTTACTCCCCCTGAAATTATGCATCATAAAATATGTCAGTGAAAAACATGATAGAAATCTACAACTCCCCCTGAAATGTAGATCATCTTATCTTGCGGATGCATATTTTCAGTAAAAATATGTACTCCCCCTTGAAGGTTGATCTCCTCATTTGAGTATCGGAGTACAATCTCATTCAGCACAGGAGTATCATCTCTTTTGATCAGTGAAGAGGGAGTCCTAAGCTGTTTTCTTTAGAAGTCAAACTCTTTATCATTGAAGTACGGGTCTTGAACTGTAGTAATTAGAAGCCTTCGTTCTTTTATCCATCGTTACTTTAGATACCTGCAATATAGATATCTTTCGACTTTGGTACCCTTTTATATCTGGGTCCCTGCAGGTTAATGCAATATTTTAGCACCCATTTAAATTTGGGTCCTCTTTTCTTTTGAAAATCATTTGAAGCATAAGAATGATAAGAATATACATGATATGTGCCAAACCAAACATCAGAATATTGCCGAGATGCATAATCATTTCTTTTATAATTAGAAGACTTTATAGTAGACGGAGATAATTGGAACAATTGCTTTATAGAATATATCTTGTAAGAAGTTACAAGTTTTTGTTTATTGAAAGCAACATTCACAACCACATCAGTTTGACTAGTAGTTCCTCTATTACAATCAAGATCAGAAAATGATTTAGCATTCTCGTCAATCTTCTGTTTTGGTAGCCATTCTGATCTAACTCCAGTCCTTTTCTTTCTCACATCTGAAACATTTGAAATTTTAGAATTAGAACTGTAAGAATTGATAGATTGCTTTTTCTTTGGCTTACCAGTGGTTTTCTGTTTCTGTGAATGCCTAGATTTCTTCTTCTTACCTTTGGCTTTCTTGGTATTCACATAAACTGATTCATCAACGTTCGTTGATGTTTCACCCTTTTCATACACACTAGGTAATCAAAAGAATTAATCACAAATTTGGAATGATCAGGAAGTTTAGCATTAAAATCAAATTGAGCAACACACTCATCTAAACAACCTTCAGAGTTTAAGAAATCAAACTCTTCATCAAGTAGACCACTAAAGTCATCAGGTTTTGAAGTTTTGGAGATTTTAGAAAACTAAGAAATTTTTAAACACAATGGAAAACACATTTTGTTCTAGATCATTCAAAATCCTTTCTTCCGCTAGAGTATTCTCGAGTTCAGAAATTTACTTTCTAAAACGAGAGGAGGTACATAAATCTTACCTTCAATAGGCTTAGCCTCTAACTCTTTTGAAGAATAACTTTCAAAATAATCATTAGAAAGAAATTTTGATTTATCAGAACTGTAACTATAATTCAACTTCTCATCACGAAATGGAAGTTGCATTTTAGTTGTGTTCTTTCGTATCTCTTTTTCCTTTGCTTCATCCTCTTCAGACAGTTTAGTCCACTTAACTTTGAGTTTGAGGTATTGTGGTGCCAGTTTTAAAAATCCAAAATCATAAAGCGCAGACACTTTAGAAATACCCTTTTTGAGGTAGTATGGGTTCTCATAACCAAGACCCCAACACTCACTACTCTCTCTAGGTTTATTCAAATGAATAGTCTGTTTAGTTTGACCTAAAGTGTAAAGTTTTTCTTCCAACACATTCACTTTTTCAGTTAAAATTTGTTTTCTTTTGAAAGAAACGAACACTTTTTAGCAATCTCTTTGGAATCAAATTGACACAGTTTATGTTTCGAAGTAGTTTAAACTAATTCATTGTGAATTATAGTCTTCTCTTTAGCGCTGGTATCAATGTTTTTATGTAAGGCCTCAATCAATACGTTCTTCTCAGCAATATCCTTGCTAAGTTTTAGTATTGATTGTTTGTTTTCTTTATTGAAACCTCTTTCACGCTTAAGTTTAGACTCTAATTCTTGTAGTTTAATCATCATGGCATGCATTTCATTTAGAAAGTCTGATTCAGTTATATCACATACCTCTTTAGTGTCTTCTACATCTGAATCAGCTTCATCATCAGTCATTTTCTTGCCCATAAAGAATAAGTGGGCTTTTTCTTCTTTCTCTTCATCTTCATCCGAATGGTCAAGCCAGAACTCATCTTCAGCCATAAGTGCCTTGCCAGCCTCCTGCTGCTTGGCTAAGAGCATCTTATTTTTTACAGTACTCGGAGTTTCGAACCTTGGGCTTTCGGCAGTCCTTTGCAAAATGTCCGGGTTTGCCATAGTTGTAGCACTTTGTCGGTTCTGGCTCTTTCTTCTCTTCAGTTTTGTATCTCTTTTCTTCAGGCCTCTTCTCTTCTATTCTCTTTCCCTCTATTCTCTCCTTGTGTTCATAGTTGCGTGAGCCCGAAGAATATCTCTGACTATTAGAACTAGGCTTTTTGTAGAATTTCTTCTGAAAGGCTTTAGTCAGCATCAGCATAGCCTACTTTAAGTTCTCACAATCATCAGAATCAAAATTTTCTTCACTATCAGCCTCCTCGGACTCAGAAACTATAACTTTCTTCTTCTTCTTGAGGCTCACTGACTTCTTCTTTACAACCAGGGAAATCGGATCAGCAACCACATTCTCAGCCTTTTTCTTTTCATCCGTAATCTCTTCAACCTCTTCTTCATTCTGCCTGAGAGTCTCATATACCTCGTGAAGTGGTATCTCATTAAAATCCTTCATCTGCTTCATTTGTCTAGTAAACCTCTTCCACTCAGGCTGGAGAATGCTGAGAAATTTGACATTAAGTTCTATCTGAGACTTTCTGACTTTGTTCTTGCTGAGAGCATTCAGCAAAGTCACAAATCTGTCGTAGGTTGCCTCAAGAGATTCTCTCTCCTTGGCTTTGAACTCTTCATAATTGTTGAGGCAGTTAGAAACCTTGAGTTAGTTGCCGATCTTTGATCCGAGCATCATCTTTTCTAATTGATCCCACATTTGTTTGCCCGTTGCGTTGTAACTATCAATCTTGACATAGATCTCATTTGGAATGCCTTGTAGAATGAAAGATCTATCCAGTCTATCAGCTTTATGTCTTCTTCTTTGTTCATCATTGTACTCCTCTATTGGTAGTAGGTACTCTCTTTGTTCCTATTCTTCTTCGTCATGAACCTTCATAGGAGGTTTCATGATTCTTTCTTTAAGTGATATTCTGATATACTCACCCAAGTCGTGTCTATCGATGAAGTCTAGAAAACGATCCTTCCATTGTTCCAACTCTCCTTTAAAAAGCACTGGTGGCTTCACATCCGTACCGATTGCGAGAGCTTCTCTGGAAGTCATCCTGATTTCAAAATATTCAATAAGAACATGGCAAATGACCGTTAGTCAAAGTGAAATTAGAAAAATATAGAAACACTTAGAAAAATTCAGAAATGAAATTTCCAAAAATCACTAAGTGTGGAATTCGCACGTCAGAGTGAAGTACAAGGAATTCGCACAGAAGAATTCGCATAACTATGGAATTCGCACACTACACACACTTCAGAATTCACATACAAAAAGAAATCAGAATTCGCAAGCACCCATAATTTGCATGAAGTGTTATGCGAGTTCTAAGAATTCGCATACAACCCTATGCGAGTTCTAGGCTTAGAAGATTTTAAAAAACAAACTTTTCGCATCAAACACTTTTCGTATAAAACTTTTCGCACAATACCCTCATACGAATTCTGAACTTAGAAATTTTGAAAAACAAGAATTCGTATACTATCTCTATGTAAATTCTAAGAATTCGTATGAAGTTAGATGCGAATTCTATACTTGAATGATTTTTCATAAAGTTTTTCGCATAAAAGACTTATGCGAATTCTGATTTTTTCAAAACAAAGATATACGAATTCTGTTCTTTGAAAAAATTTAACAAACACTTTTCGCACAAATTGATTATGCGAATTCTAGGCAATTCTCACATCACACATATGGGAATTCTAAGCAATTCTCACAAGACCCATCTGCGAATTCTACAGTTGAATTTTCAGAAATAAAAAATTATGCGAAATCAAATGAAATATGTGAAATCCAATGAGTCTGCAAGTTCATCTTGCGAGTTCTTGATGTATCTGCGAGTTCTTCAGTTCTTCGACCAAAAACAACCTGATTCATTCAAAATCCTATCAAACCTTCGAATTTCTAATTGAAATTTTGACAATTCGACCACCAACACTCCTAGAATCGAAATCTATCAATGAATTTCAAAGAAATTCATTTAACAATACAGATTGATCCAAATACAGTGCGACAGAACTCGTGAAATACAAAACTCTAAAAATCTCACAAATTGATCAAAAGTGTCGACTTTAGAGGAATTGGCCTACTTCCTCAAAAGTGTCGGGACCGAGAGAGATCTCGACTACGTTGATGAGAAGGAGATCGAGGAATCGGAAGTCCAGGAGGAGCCCTCCATAGGTGACACTGTAGTCGCACCAGAGTAGCTGGAGCAGCCAACTCCTTAAGCTTTTTTCTAGTTATTTTATTTTACTTTTTAATCGGGGCGGCCATTGGTGGTCGTGCCCTTCACATGTAATTTTTTTTGAATTATTAATACAAGTGAATCCTTTATCATCACAACATCTTTTGTTGCTATATTATTTTGTCGTAAATTTCATAGAGTACTTGATGTCTTACGGTAGTATAGAAAAACATAAAATTTTTATAAGTAACTTAGGATGGTCGAAACAATGACAAGAGTGACAAAACCTGTCGATCATATAAGTTCTTAGACCGATAATTGTTTCTAAGTTATTTGCGATGGTCGTTAGATATTTGACCATACACACATAAAATAATTAGTTATCATTGTAAGGTAATTTGATCAAATAAAACCTAAGGCACAAGCGACGTTCATGATTTTGATCAAGATAAAATTTCAAGCAACTCGCGACCAAGGCGGAAATATCTAGATTTTGAGTTCGGATTAGGGATCGTGAGATCCTTTCATGACTTCTAAATCGTAAGATTTATGACTTAGATCGTTAAGTCATATATTGCGTCCAAGGTGGGTCGTGAATTATCCTTGACAAAGTTGCGTAATCGTGCGATCCTGCGAGAATGTTAAAGTGGTCGTTGGCCCTCCGATGCTTAAGTTAGTAATCGTCGAATATACCGCATTCCAGCTATCGAATTCCAACTTTTAAGTAAGAAATTTAAAAGAAGTATTTTTAAGTATGAATTTTAAAAAGAAGTATTTTTTCAAATATACCGCATTCCAACTACGTAGGATATCTTGGTCGTCGAGCCTTTGTAGTCTATAAGCTCATTTTCCATCGGCTCCAGATATTCGATAAGGTCCTTCCCACTTGGTAGATAACTTACCTGCATTCGATTCTTTAGTATTAGGGAAGACACGTCGTAAGACGTAGTTGCCTTCCCAAAATATTTTGGTCTTCACATTTTTATTAAAATGTCGTGAGACTAATTGTTGTTGGGTCGCCATCTTGATCAGTGCCGACTCTCTTAGATCTTCGAGTGCGTCGAGATCGTAACTTAGATCAACTAAGTTTTGATCGACAGATGTATGTCGTGCGGTCGATTGTTTTATTTCGATAGGTAATACGGCTTCACATCCATAAACTATAGAGAAGGGTGTTTGTCCCGTAGACGTAGGAGGGGTCATACAATATTCCCATAAGACTATTGGGAGTTCTTCAACCCATTTACCTTTTGCAGCCTTCAGTTGTTTCTTTATTGAGTTAATGATAACTTTGTTGCTCGACTCTACAAGTCCGTTCGATTGTGGATATCGAGGTGTGGAAATTGTAAGTATTATATTGCGATCTTCGCAGAATTGGTGAGTCCTGTCACATATAAATTGTGATCTATTGTCACATACGATTAGATTGGACATTGAATCTGCAGATAATGTTAGTTTGGATAAAAGATATGACCTCTTTGTAACACCCTCAAATCTGGAATTAGAAACTCATTTAAAATTTTCTAAATACATCAATAATTGAATCTTCGAAAATAAGAATTTAAGTTTTAACTTCAATAAGAATAAATCAAGCCTTATACAATGTCAAAAATAGGGACGGGTATACTAAAACCCAATAACAATCGCTATCTCCAAAAGCGGAATATGTCAACAAAATCTAGAAACTTCTCGTGCATATAACTAGCACTCATCTCTTCATAGTGTCGCTAATACCATTCCCCAACCGGAACCTGATTCACATGCCGACAAATAAAAAGGTTAGGCTAACACCAAGTGAGTTCAAGAGTTTTCAACATTAATAAATATATCGTTAAAAGAAAAAAATGCAATTTAGATCGTGATCTTTCAAAATTATTTACTTTAAATATGAAAACAACTCGTTTTCCAATAATGCGCATTTTTAAAGATGAACGTCGTAATGCAAAACATTCCTTCATAAAGTGATGCAACCCAAAACTCATGCAAAACGTGAATAGAAATCTAACTCCAATTTAGAAAAAACGCGGATAAAACTTTCTATCCCGAAACACCCAAAACACGGGTGGGGCATAATTAGCAACCCATAAATCATGGATAAATATCCATATATGTAGGACGTCACCGAAAAAAATGGATACTAAACTCAATACCCAAAACAATAGATTTCGGTGACGGGATAGACCCGATTCCATCGAATGTGGCGGGCACACAAAGTTAGGCTACTTATCAACGTTCTCGAGATTCAGATAGAGCCATGGATCCCCATATACGACTCCTCTAAGCAACCACCCCAAGATACACAAAGGACCCTAGCGTCTACTCGTCCTCTAGATTAGTGTCACCACAAATGTCACAAGTCTCCGTATCCGGCTCACCATGAGCACCATCGCAAGACTTAGCTCTGTATACGACTCTGTCGAGAACCATCGCAAGCTTACATAAAAACATGACTTGGGACCACTCACTAGACTCAAACGCGAACACCAAAGTTCCATGTCGAATAAACATACTGGATTACATGGACATTGAGTTCAACCACCCACGATCTATACCTCGAGTCCCCATTAACCATAAATATTTGCAGTTCCAAGACAAGGATAAAGTTCCCAATTAAACCACCTGACTGACTCTTATGCCTATGGATCCAATGCATTACAGTCTAAAATGTTACTTGACTCCAATGGATGAACTAATGCATTCAAAACATGCAACTCTCAAATAAGATGCAACTAAGTACACTATACGTCCAAGGATCCTTATCGAGCTACTAAAACTATACAAATACACCAACGACTCATCCGAGTATAAATCAAGCCCAAAAGGCATAATAAACATTTGGTTAAAATACGTGAGCCGATATGGTTACATAAACCAAATTATATCTTTTCCCAAAATCCTTGTCTCACAAATCACAATTGGCCTTTGGCCCAAAACCAAAAAGTTTTACAATTTCTAAAATGTTCACAAGGTCGGGAATGACCAAAATCAAATGACTCGCACGTTCGTATTTTCAAAAAGTCCCATTACATAAACTAAGCATATTTCCAACAAACACTAAAAGTGCATTTTGACCAAATAACATCCATTTATACTATAAATCATCAAAACACTTTCATTTTATGACTTATTTATCAAATCGCCTAAAAATACCAAATGTGGGTGTTTTACAAGGTTTATAAAGTTAAACACTTCAAATAATCAAAACCCACCAAATATCTCAATAATTGATAATTTCATGTGAAACACCTAAACACTTTAATGGATATTTTTGGCATTTATAACTTTTTCACAAATCAACTTGAACTCACCTTGCTAGGTTAAGTTAAACCTAGGTTCCAATCCCATCTCTAGCCATAAAAAAGGTGAAGACATTAGATCCACAAGCGAAATCCGTCAAGGAACTTCTCAAAACTAAAACCCAAGAGAAAGAGACATCATCCATTACTCCAAGCTTCAAATCCACTAAAGACACCCAAACATAGATCATAAATACTCAGGAGACTTACCTCTTCAAATATGCAAAACCAACCACAATGATTCTTCCTTCTCCAAGATTTTCCTTTCATTTTCTCCATGAGACTCTAAATCGCCTCTCGAAGAGCCAAAATCGCGTTAAATGATAGGAAAGGGAGGAAATGGGATAAAATGAGGAAGAACCCTAGAAAAATCAGATTTAAACATCAGACTGCTTCCTGCGGCCTTCAGAGTGACTTCAAGTCGCGGGCTAAGCCGCGCGTGGTCCTGGTCTACACACACGCGCATGCTGCGGGTTGTGCCTCCCCGCGTCTTTTGTTGAGCCATTCCCCGACCGTTCTCTCAGTCGTCCAGGGACTACTTCCTTGGTCGCTCGTCGACCATCATTAGGAAATCATAGGTGTTACATTCTTTGTCCCTTATCTGGAAGAAGGCATAATCTTCTATCCATTTTGAAAAATAATCGGTAACGACCAGTAAAAAAACCTTCTGTCCAGGGGCTGGTGGTAACTTGCCGACTATGTCCAAGCCTTATCGTATTAAGGGCCATGGAGTTTGTTGGTTCTCACTTTAACTAAACAATGATATATTCACACACAAATATGCAAAATAGGTCTGTATGCAGAAGCGTTTTGATAGCACAAGATGGTTTGAACTAATGGTAAATTCACACACACAGATAACAAAGATAACAAGAACTAATGGTAAATTCACTCTTATCAATCAAATTCTTCATTTGATTCTCAAAAGCAAAGAGGACCCAAATTTCAATGGGTAGCAAAATCATGTACTAACACTATAGGACCCATTTATAAGTAGGTACCTAAATCTCTTGTTTCGTAATTTCTCTTGTGCAGACCCGTCATATGTGGTACTCGGATAGCGGGTGTTCCAAGCATATGACAGGGCAGAAAGGTATGTTGACCAACTTTACAGAGAAGTATTGTGGAACAGTTCGATTTGGTAATGATCAGTTTTCACCAATTATGGGGTATGGTTATATGATACACGCAAACGTCATGATTAAGAAGGTGAGCTACGTTGAAGGCTTAAGACACAACCTTTTCAGTATAGGCCAGTTTTGTGACAAAGGCTTAGAGGTAAATTTCAAGGCCAAGAGGTGTTCTGTTCGCACTGAAGATGGCAAGGAACTCTTGGTAGGCACTCGAAAGTCCGACCTCTACACAATTAATTTGTCAAACGTCCAGACTGACAAGCAGGCATGTATACTCTCTAAAACCTCGATGCAGCAAAGCTGGCTATGGCATCGACGGCATTCTCACCTCAACTTTAGGTACAGAAATAAGTTGGTCAGTGAAAAGTTAGTTAAAGGACTTCCAGAGCTGAAGTATGAAAAAGAACATCTGTGTGCAACATGTGAAAAAGGAAAGATCAAAAGAACTCTACATAAACCAAAGCATGAACTGAGTACAAGCTCTCCGTTAGAGTTGTTGCATATGGACTTATGCGGTCCGATGCGAATGCAAAGTCTAGGCGGAAAGAAGTACATAATAGTTATCATGGATGATTACTCACGATACACTTGGGTCAAATTTCTACCTTCAAAAGATGATACACCTGATGTTCTCATTACATTCTTGAAGACGACCCAGGTAAATCTGCAGAAACCGGTCAAGCTTCTAAGAACAAACAACGGCACAGAGTTCAAGAACAAAACAGTTCAAGAATATATCGAATCGGTCGGGATACCACATCAATACTCTGCTGCTCGTACGCCTCAACAGAATGGAGTGGTCGAAAGAAGAAATTGTACGCTAGTCGAGGCTGCTCGTACTATGCTAAGTCAATCTGACATACCTTTATTTCTGTGGGTTGAAGCTGTATCGACTGCGTGCTACACTCATAATCGATCCATGATACACTGCAGATTCAAGAAGACTCCTTATGCGTTAATCAACAACCGAACACCGGCAATCAAATATTTCCATATATTTGGGTGTAAGTGTTATGTTCTAAACGATAGAGAGAGTCTGAACAAGTTCAATGCCAAGGCGGACGAAGGCATCTTCATTGGTTATTCCTCTACATCTACTGCATTCTGTGTATATCTGAACAAGTCAAAAACAGTTATTGAAAGCGTAAACGTCACATTTGATGAAGAGATGTCTTCTGAACAACACAGTACAGAACCCGTGATAATCGGAGTACTAGCTTCTGGGCAAAACAGTCCAGAACCTGCGTCTCAAGCGATCAAATCAGATGAAGCATCAACGTCCACTAATCATTTATCTGATTTAGATTTATTATTTGAACTGTTTTATGATGAATTTCTTGGATCTAATGTGAATAAATCTGTTATGGTTGACAAGATGGAAGACTCAACGACTACTCATCCAACCAGTTCAGATATCTCTACTGAATCCAACTCCCCAATTCAGCAAGAAGTTCAAGTTCAAATACCTACTCCGACAGTTGAAGCTGTGACAAAAAATGAAGAGACAGAAGTTGTTGTATCAGTAGGATGTTTTGTACAGACTGATCTACAGACGGACCAAGCTGTACCTGCTGAGCCTTCTGCACCTACTACTTCAACTGCAACCATCATTCCTCCTGAACAACCTTAAGAAGGTAACACTGGATTCTTAGATGATAATATTGATATATATAATCATATAATCCACTCCCTCATGAACATAAATGGACCAAAGAGCACCCGATAATCCAGATCATTGGCGATCCAACCAAACCGGTGCAAACTAGGTCAGCTTCAATGAATATGTGTATGCATGAATCCTTTCTGAGCAAGATCGAGCCATCTCGCGTATCCGAGGCTCTTGCCGATTCAGACTGGGTGACTGCAATACAAGAAGAGCTGAATCAGTTCGACGCACTAGAAGTCTGAAGACTCGTACCCAAACCTCAAGGTAAAACCATTATAGGTACGAAATAGGTTTTCAAAATCAAGAAAGATGAAGATGGTACCGTTATTAGAAACAAAGCAAGACTTGTTGCCAAGGGATACAAGCAAGAGGAAGAAATAGACTACGACGAGACTTATGCTCCTGTGGTGCGTTTAGAGGCAATTCGAATGTTTTTGGCCTACGCAGCTCACAAGAACTTCACTGTCTTTCAAATGGACGTGAAGACCGCCTTTCTAAATGGCATTCTATAGGAAGAAGTCTACGTCTCATAGCCAGAAGGCTTTGTCAATCAATAGAAACCGAATCATGTCTACATTCTCGACAAAGCACTCTATGGACTGAAACAAGCTCCTCGCGCCTGGTATGATGTCCTATCTCAATTTTTAGTCAAGTCTGGTTTTACAAAAGGTACGGTAGATACCACTTTGTTTATTAAAAAGGAGAAAGCCGATATCATTTTTATTCAAATCTATGTGGATGATATTATTTTTGGCTCTAAAAATCCTAAGTATTGTAAGACTTTTTCAAACCTTATGGTGTCAAGATTTCAGATGAATATGATGGGAGAGATGAATTTCTTTCTCGGATTACAAGTCAAATAATTTTCATCGGGAATTTTTATCAATCAATCAAAATACATTCTTGATATTATTCGGAAGTTCAAAATGGAAAATTTAAACCGATTGGTACCCCAATGGCACCAGGTACTAAGATCGGCACCGATCCTTCTGGAAAGGCTGTTGATGTTAGGACTTACAGAGGGATGTTAGGTTTTTTGATGTATCTTACTTATAGTAGGCCAGATATAATGTTCTCTACATGCTTATGTGCTAGATATCAGGCCAATCCCAAAGAATCCCATTTGTCTGCAGTTAAGCGCATTTTGAGGTATCTGAAGGGGACTGCAGATTTTGGTCTGTGGTATCCTAAAGATACTAGCTTTGAACTAATAGCATATACAGATGCAGATCATGCTGGTTGTATGCTAGACAAGAAGAGCACGTCAGGTCATATACAGTTCCTCAGTGAAAAACTCGTAAGTTGGGCATCGAAGAAGCAACTTTGTGTATCAACTTCAATGGCCGAAGCAGAATATGTAGCTGCTGCAAGCTACTGTTCTCAGGTCTTGTGGATGAGAACACAACTGCGCGACTATGATTTTCACTTCAAAAAAATCCCGATCTACTGTGACTCAAAGAGCGCCATAGCGATAACAACGAATCCTGTACAGCACACCAAGACCAAACACATAGATGTCAAGTATCATTTTATCAAAGATAATGTCGAAAAAGGAACAATTGAACTTTTCTTTGTAAAAACTGATTATCAGCTTGCAAATTTGTTTACCAAACCTTTAGACGAAAAGAGGTTCACCTTTCTTGTCTCTAAGCTTGGTATGCTAAATCTTAAGACATAATCAGTAGTTACCTATCAAAGTTTTCTAATTGTATACTTTTTCATCATTTCTTCATTATTATTTCTGAATGATATCTGCACTTCAAATATTCTGTTCATAATCCAAGGGGGAGTATGAGAAGAAATTGACGGATGGTCAATATTAATTGGAGGAGAAGACTCACTAATTTCTGCATTTACCTTTTTAATGTCAAATTTTTGTGATGCATGATTTTAGGGGGAGTTTTACAAGTGAAAGGAGTTAGGATATGACTTCTAATTATTTCAAATCAGAACTCATACTTTCATTGTTTTACTGCTTTTTGTCTTTTAATTCAATGTGAATAACATTACTTTGACTTAAATTTAAGACTTTTGCAGTTTGAGAGACTATTACATGTTCATATCTTTATGACTTTAAGCTTAGCTTCATGAGATGTAAGATCGCACGTAAAGGTATAATCCTTTATCTTAATCTCATATATGGTTGAAAGAGGGATAACTTTCATTCATTGAAAAAATGTTCTGAAATGTTCAAATCACTTTCCGATTCTTCACCAGATTTTATAATTTAAAAGTATAATTTTCAATGTTTTCTTATTAATCTTTGAGCTTTAACTGATAATTAAACCATTTTGAGCATCATATGCTTCATAGGAAAACATGGGATCAGTGTGCTAGGACTTAATACAACTTCTACGGATACACGTTAACTAGTGTTTCCTACCCAAGAGGTTAATCCATAGTGATTGAGTGTGAGAAGTCGAAAAGAAATTAGTGTGGAATATGTGATGAGGTATACAGAAAAAGAGAGTTTGGTTAGAGTAAGCTAAGTGTTTAAAAGAAAGAGGGTGTGAGAACAGAGTTAAAAGAATATCAGAACTCTGCACGAACTTTTTCTGAGCCGGGCAACCACATTTCTATTGTTTCACAATTCTTTGGTGAACATTATTGAAACAGGCAACTAGCCCATGCCAACTCTTGATCAAACCTCACCAGCCACTCACTTTCTACTCAAATAGAAAGTGTTTCATATTTTCAAAAAGGGAAGCAGCACATTTGCTATCTGATTTTCATTTGGAAAATCTGGATATTGAAAAGAAGGAAGTCTTCCCCACCTTCGCACTTCAAACATGCACATTGAGTCTGTGTTTAACTTACTGTTGTCTCAGTGGTTTACACAATATTGAGCCTTATAAGCAATCATCAAGTGCTTAATTCTTTCTATCACTTGCACGAACACACAAGGAATTTGTTTCTTTGTCATAACGTTTATAGAAATTACCTTTGTGGTGTTTCGATGATTGAATGGAAGCCTTGGGGGAGTGAACATCAAAAAGCTCCTTTCCTATGTGTATCCGTTACACACAGTGACTTAGTGTTACTGACAGACATTTTAACTGATTCATTTGTTGATTCAGGTGTTACACGACTATTTTGTCTGGATTTGCAAAGATCTGGATGGATATCTTTTGAATTGACGAATCAGAGGCTTTGTAAGAAAGACATTTCTTGACATAAAAGTTTTGATGAACTCGTTGCTCTTTTCATCAAAAAGGGGGAGAAGAGCTACACAAGAAATGGGGAACAACACAAGTTTAGAGCAAGTATTCTGAAGACATGCTGATTTGAGAGAAATTTTCTTTGAAGATACTTTGCTACAGCATTTTGAGCTAAATCTGAAGATAATTTCTTCCCATCATCTGAAAGAGAGTTTATCTACGTCTTTTGGGGAGATTGCTACTTGTTGAAGACTAAGAGGGAGATTGCATCTTCTGAGATGAAAGAGAAGACTGAATTGCTAAATCTTTTTAGTAATTATCTTGATCCAAAGGGGGAGATTGTTAGCGCACAGATCTATTGGATTCAAGATCATCCAATCTGAAGATCGCAATCTGAAGCTAAAGCTGAAAAGTCACTCTCGATATTAGTCTAATGTTAGTTTGTAATAAATTGTCAAAGTTAGTGTAAGTATTTTATTATTATTCCTAAATATCTAAGTTATTAGATATTTTAGGATATTATTTAGATTTAGATATTATGTTAGTTAGTGTGTTGAGAAAGAAAGAGAACACACAATCAGATAACAACACACACACTCACGTTTATTGTTCATCAGAGAGAAAAACACTGAGAGCTTCAAAAGGGAAATCTATCAATCTTGTAATCGTGGTTTGTTAATCAAACAGGTTGGTAAATCATATAGGTGTTTATATTGATAAGAACTTGATCATATTGTTGGACCGACAGAAAGGATTTACTCAACATGTCGCCTTCATTAATCTTCAAGAATACACCAAGAACACACACTACTGTGTGATATTTTCTCTCAACAAAGCTCTCTCTCTAACAAACAACGCGTGTGTATATTGCATGTTGTGTGTACCAAAGTGGCAGACGGTGCTCCTTACATATAGAGATCGTGGAGCATACAATAGTACATACAAGTGGTTGTCACTCATAAAAGAGTGACACTTGGAAAGTTGTCCATCGTGGTTGCACTATTTGATCTTCAGAATATTCGTACAGGTAGAGGCACGTGAGAGGCACATGATCTTTGATCTTTAGAAATGTTAGGACTGAAATTCCTAGTGCGTTGAAAGTTGTATAACACATTTATATAGTTTAATTGGTTTATTATTTAAAGCGTTGTAAAAAGCCTTTATTTGTAATTAGGCTTTGTGTGTTTATTGGGCCTTGGGCCATAGAGTTTAGGGTTGGCATATAAATAGGTTGCAAAACCTATTTTGTAGAGGAAAAAAGAGTTGGTCATTCATAGGTTTACATACATGTATTGAAATTCTCTCTATAAATCTTAAACCCTTTATTGATAAATCTAACATATGACCAGTAGTTGTGATTAAAGGTTTATTTTTTCTTGATTATTACTATGATTACACTGTTTCTGGGATCTACAATTGGTATCAGAGAAAAGAGACAAGATTTTTGATACAAAAGGTTTGTCTAAAACCATTCTTTTAATTGATTTTTGTTTTATCGACTTCTGTTTCTTTTGATCGTGTTCTTCATATTCGAATATCTTGAGTTTTAGTTTATTATTCAAATATCGGATTCATCCTTTAAATCTTTTCTATAATTCTCTTGTTGATGATTCAAATAATCAAGTGTTTCGAAAAGTCAATATGGTTTGGAGAAAGAAACCAACTACAGAAGACAGTGAAGGAAACAAGACTCATGATTCTCCTGTAGTTGATACAAAGTCATCTATTTCCATGACTAATTCACCCACTTATGTTTATTCTATAGTAAAGTTGATTAGTCTAAACCGAGCAAAGATCTATTGCACTCAATGTGGAAATAGTAACTTTGTGGATTCAAGTTATGTTAATAATTGGTATGGTACTTATAGCATCCCCAATCCTCAATTTAATAGCTTCAAACCTAAGGCAACTAACCATTAAGGATCCATCACAATATGGATACCAAAACCAAAATCTTCCTAATCTGTTTTGCAGGAATGTCATGTGTGATTTAATTCAGATTATTCACATCACATGACTAGAATCAAGGGTTATGTCATCTTTTGAGGGGGGGGGGGTACCGTGTTGTTTATTTTTCATATCGACTTCTGAACACTTCAGTTCAGGACTCGTTCTAAAATGTTTTTAACTTCTGATTATCTTAAATCAGAAATTTTACTTCAACGCTTTATTTTTGTGAGATAAAGAAGTGTTAGGGCTTATAATTTTTCTGTGGTCAATCCAGAACCGGAGGGACCTACCCAAGAAACACATCTCATTCATAGATATCAGTGAGGGGTCTAGATTGTTAGATGAGTTCGAAGAGAAAAGAATTTGGTGAGAGTGTCACAGGACTTAAAAGTATTATTGGTCCTTACCAAACCGAGTCAGTTATCCGAGTTACCACATAATCTATTCATTCTCGTTCTTTGGAGATGGATATTGAAATGGACATGGACCCAATGTCGATAACTCGTGTCACCCCACCCAGCCACTCAAGTATTTCACAAAGAAACTTGTTTCATATATTCACGAAGATTTAGCACATAATCTATCTATTCCTCACTCGGAGGTCTTAGATATTGAAAAAGGAAGACATCAGCTCCGGTCTCTCAACTGCATATTCTACTCACTATGTCTATTGATTAACCTGCGTGCCAGGTTGAATCAATCTTTGAGCCTAATCGATATGATTTATATTTCTTTCACACACGCACGAATCTTTGTGATTCCCCTTGCATATATTTTTGATATTGCCGGAACAGTTTGAGAAATAATTTTTTAATATTTTACTTCAGTGATAACTAAAAGTCCTATCAGAGATAACCCTTTGCCAACTCTGAAAATAGGCCACACAATTATCTCAATTGTTATGATAACAGTTACTCTTGTGTTTCTGTGTTAGCTATTACCCTTGGTTACTGAATCATTTTATCTGATATTTTGCTACTCATCCGGTTAGTCTTTGAAGATACATGATGCTCAGGGTTCTCGTAATTATCATGAAGGGGAGAACGCCACACATTTCAAAGACACATATTATCGCGTGGAGGGAGAATTAGCAAAATTTAAGGGGGAGTAACATAATTTCTTAAATCTGTGGTTGAAAAGCTATTAGATTCAAAGATTGCATTTCTTCAAGTTTGTTCCTCCTACGATCTGATTGAAACAAGTTCTTAAGAAGAAATCACATTCAACTCGTGGTTCAAAGAAATATTCTTTGTTTTTTAAACTAAATTTGCACCGTGGAATGTCACGACTCGCACAGATTCTTTGTTGAGTTTCTACAGTTGATGGATGCTCAATAGTGCGTTCAGTCGAGGCTATTGTACATTGAATCTGGTTACAAAGTTGAAACTATGAACACCAAGATCTTTATTCAAGGGAGAGTTGGAAAAGACATGAAGACATGCAACACCAAAGTTTTTCAAAGACTCAAGAGGGAAAGAAGATCAAGGCCTGAATATTTCAAGATGATAAATGCCTTATCCAACTTTAGGGGGAGATTGTTAGGACTGAAAGTCCTAGTGCGTTGAAAGTTGTATAACGCATTTATAGAGTTTAACTGGTTTATTATTTAAAGCGTTGTAAAAAGCCTTTATTTGTAATTGGGCTTTATGTGTTTATTGGGCCTTGGGACTTAGGGTTTAGGGTTAGCGTATAAATAGGTTGCAAAACTTATTTTGTAGAGAAAAAGAGAGTTGGTCATTCATAGGTTTACATACACGTATTGAAATTCTCTCTGTAAACCTTAAACCCTTTATTGATAAACATAATCATATGACCAGCAGTTGTGATTAAAGGTTTATTGTTTCTTGATTATTACTGTGATTGCACTGTTTCTGGGATCTACAAGAAATACACAAGTTTTTGACTTCAAGAGGTTTGCCAGCACAGAGGCTCTATGATGGATTGCAGAGGCACTGTGGTCTGAAGATAATCTTCTGGTTAAGTCCTTCTCGAGAAGTGGTCGACAGAAGTTCTGATCTGTGTGTTGTTGAGAGTCTTGATTTATGCGGCAGAGGTCTTCTGTGGTTCTTGTACTTAGCCTATTTTTCAATACTTCTAAGACTAATCTATTGGAGCCAACAATCTCCCCCTAAGTATTGAAAAATGAATTTTGTATAAGTGAGGTACTTAAGCTAAACAAGAACAAGAGGTGAAGGAATTCAACCTCTGTAAAAGAAAAATGTTTTCATTAAGGATCTATGCCAGAAGGCATTTACAGAAGTTGAATGAAAAGTACCTAAGTAAAACAATAAATTACATAACACAGAGCCTATATTTTGGCGTCTGGGAAGTCATTTATTCTTGGTCCAAATCCTCCCTTCTTCTTTTGTTACTTGTAGAAGAACGTGTACATGTCTCTGAATCTTAGAGTCACATCAATGTCTTTTATTAGTTGGTTTGCAGCTTCAAGGTTGACATGTTATGTACCTCTGTTCAGGAGTTCTTGTTTGAAGATCAGGAGGGATTGGGTTGAGTACACCTGGCTTTCGCGTCCTATGAATAGTTTCTTGTTTCCTTGAGGATCGAGGAACATGTAACCAAATAAGGGTTAAACGATGATGGTGTTGGGAAGAATTTCAGCGAAGGATGGGCAGTGATCATCAGGGGCTGTGATCTTGATCTTTTTCACGCCTAAGTCCAGAGAGACTTGAAAGTTGAGTAGATTGTAGTACAACAGCTTCTCCCACATGATGCTTCTGATTGTCATATGTATCTTTTGATTCTCTTGCCTCCATCCAAACTTGTCCTCTGTCCAAGTAAATAGCTCTGCTAGGTCGAAGGGGTGAATATTTCTGAGATCCGCATCGATGAACTTCATGTGTTTCCCATCTTCCTTTCGAACAAAGTATTGACATAAATAAAAATTCTTGCATTGTGTGTACAGAAGCGTGATTCCCATAACATCTGTTATCTTTGAATTTGAGAAGACATGCTTGACCTCCTGTGCCTTTTCCTTATAGAATTTGCCAGTCAGTTCTGCCATGACATCCGATCTGAGGGTAGGCTCTGGAATTGGGTCCTTGATCCCTTGGCTGTAAAGATACTTATAGACCACTTCTTCCATGTCCTTCTTTGGCAGAGGGGGTGGGATCATTTTTCTCAGAGCATCCATTCCTTGAAGTATTTGGGCAACCCTATTGATATTCCCAGATACTAGTTTCTAATCAAGATTAATCAAACAAACAAGATTAACAATCAAATTACCTGTTTGATTTTAATTCAATTCCAAGATTACACTTTCTCTCTCTACAATCTCTCTCTAACGAACTCTCTCTCTCTCTAATATTTCTCTCTCTAAAATACAACTGAATAATGATTCAATTAAGTTCTCTTCTAATTACCAAAGGAAAGGAAACTATTTATACCTACAACTAAAACAAGGAAAAACAAATACAAATTCAACACATTGACTTTTATTACAAAAGACTTTGACTTTGATGAAAGTTGACTTTCTTGAACTTTGACCTTCAGTCTTCTTGATCTTGTATCCAACATATTTATGCTCTAACAATCTCCCCCTTTGGATTCAAGATCACTGTTGAAAGATATAGCAATTCAATCTTCACTTTTAGTCTCTCTCAGTACAATCTCCTCTTTTCTTTAACGGTATTCTTTCCAAAACTGTCTTCAAATGATTAACAATCTCCCTAAAACTTTCACAATAATACTTTCAGACTTTGGAAAGAAATTATCTTCAGAATCAGCTCGAATTTGCTTTAGCAAAAAAATCTTCAAAGAAAATTTCCTCAAATCTTCAGAAATTCTTTGATCTTCTTCAAATCTTTACTTTGTACTTTTCTGACTTGGACATTTCTGAAAATCTTCTCTCAAAACTTTATCATTTCTTAATACCATCTCCCCCAAATTACAAAACTTTAACATTTCTTGATATCATCTCCCCCTTTTTGATGATTTGAGCATCTATATCATCAAAACTTTTCTCCCAAGAAATGTCTTTGACCATTCTGATCTGTCAAACTGAGCCTCTGATTCTGTGATCCATAACCAAGTATTCATCTAGATCTTTGAAAATCCAGACAAAAAAATAAGAATATGTAACTCCTGAATCAACAAATGAATTAGTTAAAATGTCTGTCAGTAACACGAAGTCACTGTGTGTAACGAATACACAATATAAAGGAGCTTTTTGATGTTCACTCCCCCAGGGCTTCCATCCAATCATCGAAACACCACAAAGGAAATTTCTATGAATGTTATGACAAAGAAACAAATTCCTTGTGTGTTCGTGCATGTGTAGAAAGAATTAAGCATGATGATTTCTTTTCAATAAGGCTCAAAGTTGTGTAAACCACTGAGACAACAGTAGATAAACACAGACTCAATGTGCATGACTGAAGTGCGAAGGTGGGGCAGACTTCCTTCTTTTTCAATATCCAGATTTTCCAAATGAAAATCAGATAGATTATGTGTTGCGTCCCCAGAAAATATGAAACATTTTCTTTTTGAGAAGAAAATGAGTAGCTTGTGGGGTTTAGTCAAGAATTGGCATGGGCTAGTTGCCTATTTCAATAACGTTCACCAAAGAGTTGTGAAACGCTAGTAATGTGGCTGCCCGACTCAGAAAGTAGTTGGTGCAGAGTTTGATATTCTTTTACTCTGATCTCTCACCCTCTTTCTTTTAATCATTAAGCTCACTACTAACCAAACTCTCTTTTCCATTTTACCTCATCACACCCACACTCATTTCTTTTAGACTCCTCACACTCAATCTCTATGGATTAACTTCTTGGGTAGAAATCACTGGTTAACGTGATTTCATAGAAGTTCATGTAAGTCCTAGCACAAAGAACCCATATTTCCTATAAAGCAAATGTTGCTCAAATGGTTTTAACTTTATTAGTTAGAAAAACTCATATACAAATGTCAGATATGAATATGCTCAGAGATATAATCATGGAAATGTGAACATTTTTAAACATTGAAGTATTTTCAAACAAGTATATTAAATGAATGAACATGAATACAAAAAGGCTTGTTTGAAAATCTAACATTGTATGAAAAATGATCAGAAATGAATGATATAACAATTAAGGCTTATGGTCAAAAATAATGGATATTGTCTATACGAAACAAAAATATAGACATTCTTGAAATGACTTTTCGAAATGAAATGACGCTCAAAATTCTTTG
This sequence comes from Arctium minus, assembly GCA_954870635.1. Lineage (NCBI taxonomy): Eukaryota > Viridiplantae > Streptophyta > Magnoliopsida > Asterales > Asteraceae > Arctium > Arctium minus. The sequence goes on along the minus strand of OX941083.1, from coordinate 63,125,546 downwards.
AAGTACAAGCGGGGTGTCTTACCATCGAAAATATGTTTCAATATGAGACATGGTAAGAACATTTAGAACAAAAAGTTAAATCGGTGTGTGTGAATACTTGAAAGTATATAGAAAAGACAATACGCAAGTATTTATCTTTGGAAACACACGGTTTGTTTATCAATTAAGCACAAAAATAAAACGAAAATATTTAAAATCACACTTCCAATTCATGAAAACTGTTAAAGAATCGGGAAGTGGTTTGAACATTTAAGAATATGTTTTCTATATCTGAAAGTTGTCATTTTTTCAAATACATTTGAGATTAAGATAAGAAATGTACCTTTTCCGCTCAATCTTAATTCTCATAAAGTCAGCTGTAGTCATCAAGATATGATCGTGTCATCTTCTCTCATCCTGCATAAGTCTCAAAGTCTAGTCAAAAAGAAATTTATTCACAAAATTTATTCGTAAGTAAAAGACATAAAGCAGTAAAACGATTAAAATACGAGTTCTGATTTGAAATAATCAGAAATCATAGTCTTACTCCTTTTTAACTTGACTTATATGCTCCCCCTAAAATCATGCATCACAAAAATTTGTCAGTTAAGTAAAATGCAGAAATTAGTTATACTCCCCCTCAAATGAATGTAAATCATATAGAATCTTCTCTTACACCCCCTGAGATCATGAGCAAACATGTTAAAGTGTAGATATCCTTCAGAAATAAAAATAAAGAAAAATGATGAAAAATAACAATTCGTAACTTTAGTAGGTAACAACCGATTACGTCTTAAGATTTAACATACCAAGCTTAGAGACAAGAAAATTAAATCTCTTTTCATCTAAGGGTTTGGTAAATAAATCTGCAAGTTGATAATCTGTTTTTACAAAATAAAGTTCAATTGTTCCTTTTTCTACATTATCTTTTATAAAATGATACCTGACATCAATGTGTTTGGTTTTCGTATGTTGGACAGGATTAGCAGATATGGCAATTGCACTCTTCGAGTCACAATATATTGGAATTTTATCAAATTTGAATCCATAGTCTCGCAGCTGAGTTCGCATCCACAATACTTGAGAGCAGCAACTGGCAGCAACTACATACTCTGCTTCAGCAGTCGATGTGGAAACACATAATTGTTTCTTTGATGCCCAACTAACGAGCTTGTCTCCAAGGAATTGAACGTGACCAGTATGATCTGCATCTGAGTAGGCAGTCAGTTGAAACCCAGTATCCTTAGGATACCACAGACCAAGGTCTGCAGTCCCCTTCAGATATCTAAAAATCCGTTTGACAGCAGCCAAATGGGATTCTTTGGGAGCAGCCTGATATCTAGAACATAAGCATGTTGAAAACATAATATCTGGTCTACTAGATGTAAGATACATTAACGATCCTATCATACCTCTGTAAGTTCTAACATCAACACTTTTACCCGAAGGATCAGTGCTAATTTTAGTACCTGGTGCCATCGGGGTTCCAATTAGTTTACAATTTTCCATTTTGTACTTTCGAAGAATGTCCAAAATGTACTTAGATTGGTTAATGAAAATCCCCGTAGAAAACTGCTTAACTTGTAATCCGAGAAAGAAATTCATCTCTCCCATCATACTCATTTGAAAACGTGACACCATGAGGTTAGAAAAGTTTTTACAAAATTTTGGATTTGTAGAACCAAATATTATATCATCAACATAAATCTGAATAAGAATAATATCAGCTTTTTCCTTTTTGATGAATAAAGTGGTATCAACCTTACCTTTAGAAAAACCGGACTTGACCAAGAATTTAGATAAAACGTCATACCATGCTCGAGGGGCTTGTTTTAAACCATAGAGGGCTTTGTCCAAGATATAAACATGATCTGGCTTCTCTAGATTGACGAACCCTTCTGGTTGAGACACGTACACTTCCTCTTTAAGAATGCCATTTCGAAAGGCTGTTTTCACATCCATCTGAAAGACTGTGAAATTTTTATGAGCTGCGTAGGCTAGAAACATACGGATTGCTTCTATACGCGCTACTGGATCATACGTCATATCGTAGTCTATGCCTTCCTCTTGCCGGTAACCTTTGGCAACAAGTCTAGCTTTGTTTCTTATGACGATACCATCTTCATCCTTTTTATTCTTGAATACCCATTTAGTTCCTATCACTGTTTTACCTTCTAGTTTTGGAACTAATCTCCAAACCTTTAGGGCTTCAAACTGATTGATCTCTTCTTGCATAGTAGATACCCAGTCCGAATCAGCAAGAGCCTCTGATACTCGCGTTGGCTCAATCTTACTGAGAAATGAATCATGCATACATTGATTAAGAGTCGCTAACCTTGTTTGTACAGGATTGTCAAAATCTCCAATTACTTGATGTAATGGATGATCTTTGGTCCAGCGATGCTCATGAGGAAGTGGAGTAGATACTGATTGAACATGATCATCATCTAGAAATCCACTATCAGAATCTTCAGTTTGAATAACAGGAGGGGGGTTTGCAGTTGAAGTTTTAGGTGCAGAAGCATCAGTTGGAACAGCAGAATCTGGCTGTTGAGTAGACAATGTATGACACCCAACTGAAACAGTTACTTCTGGCTCAGCAGTTACTTGTATATCTTCAACTGTAGGAGTAGATGTTGGAATGTGAGTTTCTGACTGAACGGGAGATGCTTGTTCAGTTATGACATCTGAAGTGACTGGATGATTGCAACTTGTATCTTCAGACCTGTCAGTCACAACAGATTTAGGTATATTAGAACCTAGAAACTCATCATAAAAGAATTCAAATAATAAATCTAAATCTGTTAAATGTGAAATAGATGTAGAAGCATTATTCGAATTATTGGCTGTAGAAGCAGGTTCTGGACTAATCTGCCCAGAAGCTAATACTCCAGTGATCACGGGTTCTGAACTGAGTTGTTCAGAAGCCATTTCTTCATCGAATGTTACATTAACGCTCTCGACAACTGTCTTTGACTTCTTCAGATAAACACGATATACTGCCGATGTTGAAGAATAACCAATGAAGATACCCTCGTCCGCCTTAGCACTGAATTTATTCAGATTCTCTCTGTCGTTAAGCACAAAACATTTACACCCAAATATATGAAAATACTTGATTGTTGGTGTTCTGTTGTTGATCAGCTCATATGGAGTCTTTTGAAAACGACGATGTATCATGGAACGATTTTGAGTATGGCATGCAGTCGACACAGCTTCTGCCTACAAGAATAGAGGTAAGTCCGATTGGCTAAGCATAGTCCGAGCGGCCTCGACTAGCGTCCGATTTCGCCTTTCGACTACTCCATTTTGTTCAGGCGTACGAGCAGCAGAATACTGATGTGAAATCCCGACTGATTCGAGATATTCATCAACAACCTTGTTCTTGAATTCTGTGCCATTGTCAGTCCGAAGAAACTTGACTTGTCGCTGCATTTTCACCTAGGTCGTCTTAAAGAATGTAATGAAAACTTCGGGCTTCTCATCTTTTGATCGAAGAAATTTGACCCATGTGTATCTTTAGTAATCGTCCACAATAACCAACACGTATTTCTTTCCACCCAAACTCTGAGTTCTCATTGGACCACACAAATCCATATGTAACAATTCTAATGGAGAACTAGTACTTGGTTCAGGCTTCGGTTTATGCGGAGCTCTCTTCATCTTACCCTTCTCACATGTAACACATAGGTGTTCTTTCTCGTATTTCTGCTCAGGAAGTCCTTTTACCAATTTCCCACTAACCAGCTTGTTGATATAACGAAAGTTCAAGTGAGATAAACGTCTGTGCCAGAGCCAACTTTGCTGCAATGAAGCCTTTGTCATCAAGCAAACTTGATTGTCATTCTGTACCTTTGAAAGATTGATGGTATAGAGGTTCGTCTTTCGATTTCCGACTAAGAGTTCATTGCCATCTTCCGTACGAACCGAACATCTCTTAGCTTTGAAGTTGACCTCTAACCCTTTATCACAGAAATGACCAATGCTGAATAAGTTGTGCCCCAAGCCTTCGGCATAACTCACTTTACTGATCGTTATGTTGTCTTGAATAATGTCACCATATCCTAAGATAGGTGAAAGCAGATCGTTTCCAAATCTGACATTTCCACTGAATTTCTCTGTATAGTTAGACAATAAAGCTTTTTGCCCAGTCATATGCTTGGAACATCCACTGTCCAAGTACCACATATGCCGGGTCTGCAAGAGAAATCAGGAAACAATAACTTTAGGTACCCATTTAAAAACGGGTCCTAACAGATTAGCACAAGATTTTGGTATCCACTTGAAAATGGACCCTTTGTTCTTTTGAAAACCTTTAAAAATATTTGATCTTGAAGAATACACATGATAAGATCCGAATCAATCAGAAGAACTATGAGAATAAGCAAAATCATTTCTCCGATAATGATAAGATGTAGTAGAAATAGGAGATAATTGAATCAATTGCTTTATTGAATATCGCTTGTAAGAAGTTACAAGGTTTTGTTTATGTGAAGCAAGTTGATCAATTACATCATTATCACTACTAACTGATCTAGTACAAGAATTATCAAAAACTGATTCAGCTATCTCATCATCCTTCCTTTTTGGTCGCCATTCAGTTCGAGCTTTCGACCTTTTCTTGCTTATATCTGAAACATAAGATGTAGATTGATTAGGAAAAGCAAATTTCTGAAACTGGGTTTTCTTTTGTGTACCAGTGTGTTTCTGTTTCTGTAATCGCTGTTTCTTATGTTTCTTACCTTGAGAATAATAATCAGCAGTTACAGAGACTGATTCATCAACCTTAGTTGATGATTTAACAGTTTTAAGAACACTTGGTAACACCTTTTCATTTAAAAGACAAGTAGAATGATCAGAAAGAGAAGCATTGAAGTCAAACATATCAATTTCGTCTATGCACCCATCATCAGAATTAAGAAAATCATTTGCAGACTCAAATAAGTCATCAAAATTATCAGATGAAGTTTGAGGTGCCTTAGAAACTTTAGAACACTTTGTAGATGTAGATTGAAAAATCGTGTTCTTTAATACAGTAGAAAATACACTTTGTTGAATATCAACCAAAAGTTTTTCATCAGATAAAACATTTTCCAACTCAACTATTTTGCTTTCAAGAATGAATGGAGGAACATAAACCTTTGCAATTGCAGGTTTTGCCTTCATCTCAGAAACAGAATAACTAGCAAAATAATCTTTTGAAAGAACTTTTGGTGTTTCTAAAAGATAACTATCATTTAACTTTGCATAGTTAAATGGTAGTTGCATTTTCTTTACATTCTTTCTATTTTCAGTTTCTTTGGCCTCAACTTCTTCTGGTAATTTGGTAAGAAATTTGGGTTTTAAATGAGTATGTTTACCAGCACATGCAAGAAAATCAAAATTATATAATTCTGGTTGTTTTCTGATGGCTTTCTTTAAGTAATGGGGGTTTTTAAAACCAAGTCCCCATTTTTCCTTAACATCAGCCTCTTCATCAGGTGCATTAAGAAAAATGGTTTGATCTGTTTGGCCTCTTGCGTAAAGTTTGGCTTCCAGACCATTTACCTTCTTATTTAAAAGCTTGTTCTCAACCTGCAGTTTATGAACAATTAGTGCAGATTCTTTCTTCTCAAACTCATATTTAGAAACTTTAACTTCAAAATCAGAAATCTTCTTTTCAAAAAATCTACTTGAGATTTAGAATCAGAAGCAGACTTGCGTAAAGAATCAATCAGATCTTTGTTCCCAATAACCGACTTATTGAGTTCAAAGATCTTATTGTTTCTTTTAGCAACTCTGTCTTTTTCTTTCTTCAATTTTACTTGAAGATCATTAAGCTCAACCATCATAGCTTCCATTTTGGTTACAAAATCTTTTTCAGTTAAGTTTAATACCTCATCAGCTGTCTCGTCATCTGACTCATCATACTTCACTTCTTTTCCCATGAGACAGAGATGAGCAGTTTCTTCCTTCTCTTCCTCTTCACCTTCTGAATGATCTAGCCAAAATTCGTCTTCAGCAATTAAAGCGATGCCTGCTTCTTGTTGTTTGGCTAATAACAGCTTGTTCTGATAATACTGAGAGTTGCGAACTTTAGGCTTTCTACAATCATTTGCAAAATGACCAATCTTGCCACAGTTGTAGCATTTGACTTAATCACTTGCTGGATTTTCTACAACAGTGTAGTCATTCACATACTTCTTCCTGTCATCAGGTTTCTTCTCAACATATCTGTTCTCTTCATATCTCCTTCCTTCCACCCTTTCTCGGTGCTCATGATTCTTGGAACTTGATGAAGAGTACCTCTGTGAATTAGATCCCGGCTTCTTGTAAAACATTTTCTGGAATGCACGGGTCAATAACAACATAGCCTGTTTGAGGCTTTCTCCATCATCACCATCTGATTCAGATTCAGACTCAGAACTGGTAAGCACTTTCTTTTTTTTCTTCTTCTCTTTATTTTCTTTCTTTTCTTTCTTCTTCTCTCCGACTACCAATGCAATAGGATCAGGAACCTTTTCTGCCTTCTTTTTCTCAGCACTTTTCTCTTCCACTTCTTCTTCATTCTGTCTCAAAGTCTCATACACTTCATGTAATGGTATGTCATTCAGATCCTTCATCTGCTTCATCCTACGTGTATGCTTCTTCCATTCTGGTTGTAGGATGCTCAGGAATTTTACATTGTTCTCAAGTTGCTTCTTTTTCACCTTATTCTTGTACAACTCATTCAGAAGCAAGACAAACCGTTCATAAGTATCTTCTAAGCTTTCATTCTCTTTGGCTTTGAATTCCTCATAACTGTTGATGCAGTTAGCCACTTTCATCTGATTCCCGACCTTGGATCCCATCATCATTTTCTGCAACTGATCCCACATCTTCTTAGCATTTCCTTTGTAGCTGTCTATCTTGATGTAGATGTCATTCGGGATACTTTGAAGAAGTAAGGATCTTGCTTGTTTATCTGCTTTGTATCGACTTTTCTGTTCTTCAGAATATTGAGAGATATCCACTGCCACTGTTTTCATCTTTTGATCTCTTTCCTCAGTACCATCTTCACTATCAGAAGAATCATCATCTGGTATTTGAACCATGATTGGTGCCATAGGACCTTCTGTGATTGACAGCATAATATTCTCTCCATTTGCATGTCTGTCTATAAAATCAAGGAATCTGTCTTTCCACTATTCGTACTCTCCTTTGAACAGTACAGGTGGCTTGACATCAGTGCCAATTGAAAGAGCATCTTTGGAAGTCATCTTGATAAAACCTATTTGAAAAATATATGCAATAAGAAACTAGAAACTGATCGTTAGTCCAAATGAAATAATCAAGAAAATACAGAAAACTTGAAATATAAAAACAGAAAATTTGATCACAACCAGAAATATGTCCCCCTAGAGAAAAAAATTTCACTATTAAAGGGCATATTATAGTTTTGAAAAATTTGTCTAAGTCCTCCACACTTTGCGCTTCAAGAGGCAAACGCAAACCTTTACTTTGCGTTTCAAGTGACAAACGCAAACCTTACTTTGCGGTTCATGTGGGAAACGCAAACCCTTACTTTGCGGTTCATGAGGGAAACGCAAACCACTACTTTGCGGTTCAAGAGGGAAACACAAACCACTACTTTGCGGTTCAAGAGGGAAACGCAAACCACCACTTTGCGTTTCTCGTTACAAACGCAAGATACACTTTGCGTCTCTAGTTGCAAGCGCAAACCACACTTTGCGTTTCTCGTTACAAACGCAAGATACACTTTACGTTTCTAGTTGCAAACGCAAACCATAATTTGTCTCTGATACCAAACACTTCTACTTTGCGTTTGTCCCTTTGCGTTTGTTTAAAAACGCAATTCTTACTTCTCGATTCTTGATTGCAACGCAAAACTGTACTTCTCGATTCTCAAATGAAACGCAAACTTGAACTTCTCGATTCTCAAATGAAACGCAAACTTGAACTTCTCGATTCTCAACTCTCAATGAAGGAAACACAAACTTTTATGAACACATGCAAACCTTGATGAATGACCCGCAAACCTGATGAATGACCCGCAAACCTGATGAATGACCCGCAAACCTCTAAAATCGAACAAAATCGCACCAAAAACTCATTTAGACTTTGAATTTCAACACTATACTTCGACAATTCACTCGTCTATCTAATTCGAACACAAAACTAACACAAAAATTCGATCAAATACGCAAACGATACAAATTTGATACACATACAATGTCAAGAACTCGTGAACAGAAAAACTACAAAAATTCGAAAATTCGAATTGATTACAGTGCAATTCACAAATCTTACTATACAAACTCAATCGATTATACTGTTCTAACAGAATCTAATAAAAAACAACTCGAAATTCGCACAAAAACTCAAAAACAGATCTGAACATGAAGAACACAGTGTCGAACATTCTGATTTTCTTGATTTTTCGATTTGGATCTGCTCTGATACCAATTGATATTCCCAGATACTAGTTTCTAATCAAGATTAATCAAACAAACAAGATTAACAATCAAATTACCTGTTTGATTTTAATTCAATTCCAAGATTACACTTTCTCTCTCTACAATCTCTCTCTAACGAACTCTCTCTCTCTCTCTGATATTTCTCTCTCTAAAATACAACTAAATAATGATTCAATTAAGTTCTCTTCTAATTACCAAAGGAAAGGAAACTATTTATACCTACAACTAAAACAAGGAAAAACAAATACAAATTCAATACATTGACTTTTATTACAAAAGACTTTGACTTTGATGAAAGTTGACTTTCTTCAGCTTTGACTTTCTTGAACTTTGACCTTCAGTCTTCTTGATCTTGTATCCAACATATTTATGCTCTGACACCTATCTTCAAAAGGTTTGGCAGAGGGGTCAAGGGGTGGGAGCATCGACAAAGGTTGTAATCCAAACGTCCAATCTTCTTCTTCACGTTTTGGAGTGATGAAAGAGTCAAACACACTATTCATCAACTTTTCAGTGTTGGGTTGGGTTTTTGGTTTGGTCTTCTGTGGCTCTGTGGCTATCCCCTTGCCCTTGTCTTTCACTATTGGTTTGGCTTTGGGGGCTTCTGCGACATTTACTGGCATGCTTAAGTTATGGATTTCTTTGGCAGGAGCTTCCGGCATGAGCTCTAGGCTTGTTGCTCTGACAAACTTTGCTAATTCATTTGCTACGTACTCATACCCAAAATCGATGATAGGCTTCCTTAGTGGCTATGTGGGAACACTGATAGTTGGGATTGTTGTTGAGGTTTGAGCTGCAAAGGTGCAGGATGTCTTCTTATATGTGCTTGCCTCTGAGCTCATAGGTACAACTGATGGGGGAGATGCCGAGATTGGTTTGGCAGTGATGGTTGGCAGAGTCTCCCCATTATGATGAGCCGAAGGGCCAAAGCCATCTGGCCCTTTGTCATCATACTTCCTCCTCTGTAGATCTACCTATGCTTGGCATGAGGAGGGTACCTTCCTTTTCTTCTTCTAACCCATTGGTTTTTTATTAGTCTTAATAGACTTTTCAATCAGGGTCGTTATGCCATCTGTTGCAAGCATTGGCTTGTTGATCTAGTAATCAATCATGAATCGCATCAAGGCTACATTCTTCTTTATTGATGTTGCTGCAGTGTTGGCTTTGGTGGTGAAATCATCGCCAATTTTGTTCACTTTGGTCAGTAGAGCCTCTCCCATTTTGTACATCTCGGCCTTCGAAACATAATCTGAAGGCATGCTTAGTTGGTTTCGTGGTAGGGAATAGGATGCGGCAGGGACCATGGTACTGCGAACCATGTCTATTATCTCAGAGCAAATCTTTTGCAAGACTTCTTCTGCAGTACTCGAAGTGTTGGCAGGGACTGTTGGGGCCTAATTTTTCTAATTCACGATATCTTCCAAACACTTGATTACTTCAGTGTTGGCCTTGACTACCTTTTCAAGCTAATAAAATTGTGCTTGAGTGACTGTGTTGGCAGAGGCCTTGACTACCTTTTCAAGTTTCTGTAGTTAAGCGTTGTTCGTCTCAGAAGTCTTCTGAAGGTGCTCGAGACGCTCTGCAAGTTTGGCATTCTGAGCCTTAGTCTCTGTGCAAAGAATGCACACTTCAGTGTTGGTGGTTCCGACTCGGTTTGATAGTCGCTCTACGTAGATTGCTTACTCCGAGGTGGCGGTGGCCAAGCTTTTCAACTCGGTGATATTTAGCTTCATAAGTTCTGCAAAGGCTTGGAACTCATCCTTTGTAACAAATGAGCCTGGGATAACCTCTGGATCAACATATGATCCCGATTTGGTCGTTGTTCTGTCGACATCTACATAGCCTATTTTTGGGATGAGCTCTGGAGGATTTCCATCCAGTCCTTGAATTTCTTCATCAGAAGAAGATTCTGTGAATGTTCTGTTAGTCTTCTCTTTTATTGGAGATTCAAAGTCTTCCAATAAAGAGACAGTGATTTTACTCTGAGGTTGGTCTAGAACCTCGTCATTGTGCACGCATTCAGATCTCTCTGAACGATCTTAGGGTTGTCCCTCATGAGTGACAGAGGCAACACATGCTTCTTCGTGTGAGAGTATCGTGTTCTGGGGCGACTGAACACTTATATCTGAACCAACATCCTTTTGAGAGGATGTGGTGGGAATTGTTTCCCCTATAGTGAGTGGAGTAGAGGATGAAGGAATATCCTCTATCCGGCTAGCTGGGTTAAGTTCCGGTGTGCACCCCTTCTTCAATAGTCCTCTACACTAGACCTTTAGGACTAGAAATATGGCTTGCACAGGGAGGAGGGTTTGATTGTGTGCCTTTTACAGCATATTTCTCCTACAATCTCCTCCTCCTTTTGTTTATTCTCTCTCTCTCTTCCTCTTCGTCATTTACATCCTCTACTAGAACCTCTTCCACGAAGCTTGCGATGTTCTTTGGTTGCTCCAGAGATTTTGTGATCTTCACCAGAGGTGTAGAAGGAACCTCTGGTGGGGTGGATGAGTCCTCGTAGAGGTTGGCTAAAGATGACAAAGCCTCGGGTAGTTGGTTCTGAGGCTGATCCTTTGTAGCCGGTGGACTTAATCATTCCACGACTTCTTTGGCGATTTCGACAACCAATGTCATGGGGCTCTGAGGGGGTTCATTCATATGCATCTCCTTTTCCCTTACCTCTTCCTCTATTACTTGACGTTCTTCGATAATAACTTTTCTGAGTCTCCTCCTCCACCTTTGTAGAGGTTGCTCCTCCTCTTATGCAGGTTCTTCCCTTTGGTCTACGACCTGTGCATGTGGGATTTCAGGCACAGAGACCTCTAGGATTGGGGTCTCTTATTCTACGACCCTCTTTCTCAGTTTATTTTTCTTTTTCTCTTTTTGCTATCATTCTCTCCTCTCTGTGGGTAATTCGACCTCTGTAACCCTGGCGTCTTCCTCTTCGGCCTTCTTTCTCTTCCTCTTTTTTTCATCTTTTTCTCTTCTTCATCTGTCACACCCACTTCCCTCTGCTCCGCTTTCTCTTTTCTTACCTATCTCTCTACTCTCTCTCTCTCTCTCTCTCTATCTTCCCTCTGAGCCTCACCCTGTGCACCCTCTTGAGTGTCGGTCCTAAAACTCATCACAGGATCACCAGGGTTTAAGCCTATCTGTGGAGGGGTTACAGGACTCGGTTTTGGAATCTTGTTTCCACGTCTGTAAGCCCTTCTATCTTCTCTACCTAAGTACTTCAACATTTTCTTTGGGATGGGGCATGCATTGGGGTATCTAGAGGCCAAGATCGTGGGTTTGTGGGTGGTCATGGCATGCGTTCTGACCATACTTCCCGTATGAGGGAGCTTGTCTTCACCAATCATCACATTCCCTGGAACCACTACGATGAACCTTTGGAACATCAATGAAGGCAGTGTTTTGCCTATGGATTGATCTTCATTCTTCTTACCACTGTGCCCATCATTTCTCGCAGAATCAAGCGGGCATAGTTCAGTGGGAGATCAAAGAAGATCCTATACATGATTGCAAGGATGTTGTGGTTGGTCTGATCTGGACTTCCAATTTTTCAGTCATGGTTCTGTTGAGGATTGAGAAGAGTACATTCAACATTGGGTGTAAGAATTGCATTATGATGTCGGTTCTCTTAGTGATTGGCTTTCCATTACCAAGGAATGTGAGGAAGTCAACCAGTTGTTCATCAGAGGGTTCTACGGCATACTTGACTAGGTTCAGTTGGGTTTTTGTGGGTAGTTCAAAAATGAGGAAATCAACTTCTTGTTGATTCCAAGTTCTAGAATGCGAGTGGATGCTGGACTTGTTGCAAACCAAACGATTGCATAGCCAAAAACGTGATCCTTTTCATATTTGCAGCTTTGCCAAAATTGCTAGATGTAGGTTTCAGGAATATCAGTCATGTTCATTGTTAGGGCTTTGGCGATGAAGTTGTTTTTCAGCAGTAAAGTCATTGGTTCATATTCCCTTGAAAAAGCTTGGGGGTTAAAAACAACATAATGGTTGTTTGGTTTTAAGGGGAGAGTGGTGAGGTGAAATTGATGTCTAGCAAAAGAGACAATTCTGCTTGATAGGGGGTTTTCTTGTTCAACACTGTCAGAATGTTGATCATTACTGTTTCTTGGAGACAGGTAAGAGTTCTCACCAGATTCAGACTGGGAAGCCATTTGAGAATGTAGAAGAAGAAGAAAATAGTTGCAGGTTCCGCCAGAGTTCTTGAGCGAGATGAAAGTATGTAAAGAATAAAATGATGAGTGAATTGGGTTTTGATGGTGGGTGGGAAGGTAAAATTCGAGCGGTAAAAATTTAATTACATGAATTTTGGAATCCGCACTCGAGTACAGGCCGTTTGGGGGTGTATCAGAAACGACAGTATAGTACACCTCCAATTAGAAGATGCCATGTGGATAATGGCGGTGCACGATGAATGGATGTGCGCCTCCACTAATCTCACGCACGTGGCACTTGCTAAAACCAAATGACTGTCACTCTCAAAAGAACCTGTGTGTCCCAAGAAGTGCTAATCAAACCAAGATAACAATAAAATCAATTCGATTTGCCATTTGTATATCATGAAATCAAACGATTACAAATTCTCTCACTCGCAATATTTCTATCTCTAAAATGAATATTCTCTCCAAGTCTACTCTTGGTGCTACTTTATTTCAAGGAAAAAGAAAATCTATTTGTACTAACAACAATTACAAAGGAAACTAAACTAGACTTTGACTTTTAACACTTTGACTTTGACTTTTGATTTAAGAGGCTTTGACTTGGGCTTTTGACTTTGACTTTTTATCTTCATTATCTTGGATCCAACATATTTATGCACTAAGAATCTCCCCATTTGGATTGAAGATCATCTCCTAAAAGAGAAAGCATTGAAGTTTCCCCTTTGATTCAGAAACAATTGATCTCCCCCTTTGGATAAACAATAACAAATTTCAGCAACCGCGAACAATCTTCTTCTTTGTTTGATCTTTTACAAATTCAATCTCCCCTTTCTTTGAATAAAAACAATCAAAGTCAATTTCCCCCTTTGTTCTTTATCTCTTTCCTTATGTCTTGACAAATCATCTTCAGAATTATAGTATTCTCCCCCAAAGTGTGTGAATGTCTTCTTCAATACTCTTTAACAATCTCCCCCAAGGTAATAAAACCTTTTTCAGACTTTAGAAAAGAAATTATCCTCAGATTCAACTCACTTTTCTTCAGAAAATAATCTTCAAAGAAAATTTCAGCAAACTTCATCAAGTTTCTGAACATTTGAACTTTCTCTTTCTTTCCGAACATTTCTCAGATATTTCAGAAATATATCCATCACAATCTGTCATTTCTTGAAATTAATTCTCCCCCCGTTTGATAATGTAGAACGAACAAATCATCAAAACTTCTTCAAGAAATGTCCCGAACCATTTTCTGACCATGATCTTTCCAAAATGAGACACCGAACATCAGTCAATTCATAACGTATTCATCTTTATCTTTTCAAATTCAGATAAATAAGAATATAACCCTGAATCAACAAATGAATCAGTTAAGATGCCTATAAGCAGCACGAAGCTACTTAGTACAACGAATGTACTGTACAAGAAGTGTTATTGAAGTTCACTCCCCAGGTCTTTCATTCAACCATCGAATAACACAAGATTATTCTATGAACGTTCCGACAGAAAAACAAATTTTCTCTGTGTTCGTGCTTGTGTATGAACAAAATTTAAACATGAATGTTTTATAATAGTCTCAAAATGTGTAAACCATTGAGACAACAACAGTATTACATGAACTCAATTGTGCATGATCGAAGTGCGAAGGTGGGGCATACTTCCTTTTTTTTCAATATCCACATCTTCCAAATGAAGACTAGATAGATCATGTGTTGCGTCCCTAAGAAAATTGAAACATCTCTTTGTTGAGAAAGAAATGAGTAGCTGGTGGGGTTTAAAGCAAGAGTTGGCATGGGCTAGTTGCTTGTTTCAATTATGTTCACCAAAAAATTGTGAAACAATAGTAATGTGGTTGCCCGACTCAGAAAAAGTTGGTGCAGAGTTTGATATTCTTTTACTCTGATCTCTCACCTTCTTTCTTTTTAACATTTATGCTCACTTCTAACCAAACTCTCTTTTCATTTTATCTCAGCACACACACACTCTCAGATATTGACCCCTCGCCTCTCGATCACTCAAGGATAACTTCATGGGTAGGAAACACTGGTTATCGTGAATCCATAGAAGTTCAATTAAGTTCTCACACTGATCTCGTGTATATTGTCCTATAAGCAAAATGTTGCTCAATTGGTTTAACTTTTTCAGTTAAAGCACAATATAAAATACATGTCAAATATATGTATGCTCAGTAAGATAATGATGAAGATTTGAGCATTTTAATCATGGAAGATTTTCTCAGAACAAGTAAATTTGAATGAATGAAATCAATACAAAAGACTTGTTTGAGAATCTGACAATGTATGGAAAAGATAAAATGTGAATGATTTATCAATAAAAGATTAGGTCATGAAAAATTGGATGTTGTCAATAAGAACAAGTGTAGACATTCTTGAAAGAAACATTTTGAATGAATCAACGCTCAACAAACATTGAAAGTACAAAAGGAGTGTCTTACCATCGAAAAATAGTTTCAATTTGAGACATGGTAAGAACATAGTCAATAAAAGTACTAAACCAGTGTGTATGAATACTTGACAGTATATGAAAAAGATAATACACAAGTATTTATCTTTGGAAACACACGGTTAGTTAAACAATGAAACTCATGTACGAAAACATTTAAAATCACACTTCTAAATTCATGAAATACTTTTAAGAATCGAGAAGTGGTTTGAATGTTTAAGAAAAATGTTTTCATGTCTGAAAGTCGTCCTTCTTTCAAACACAATGAGATTTAGATTAGAATATGCCTTACACTCATCATTAATCTCATAAACTCAGCTCCAAAGTCATGATTGATATGATCGTGTATGCTCCCCCTCAAAATCTGCAAGTAGTCAAAAAGTCGTCAAAATCTGCATGATTGATTTTACCGGGTGCTCTTTGGTCCACTTGTATACATGAGGGGATGGATTAGATGTTGACTGATCATGTTGATCATCTAGATATCCAATATTTTCTTCATGTCGGGGTTCAGTTGAAGTAATGGGTGCAGAAGTTTCAGTGGATTAGACATTTGATGTATGTTGAGTAGGCATGACAGTACATCCAACTGAATGTGCAACTTCTGGCTCAGCAGTGTCATGTGCAACTTCAACTGATTGAGTAGGTGTGTGAACTAGAGTTTCTTCTTGAATCGGGGAATTTGATTAAGTTGAGACATCTGAATTGATTGGATGATGATTACTAGAATCTTAAGATATGTCAATCACAACAGGTTTAGTCACTCTATAACCAAGAAACTCATCATAAAAATGTTCAAAAAATAAATATAATTCTGTTAAATGAGATATAGACGTTGACACTTTATTAGAATTAGAAACTTTAACCGCAGGTTCTGGACTGATCTGCCCAGAAGCTAATACTACTGTTATCATAGGTTCTGAACTGATTTGATCAGAAGCCATTTACTCCCCCTGAAAATATGCATTCGCAACACTATCATTAGAGGTAATATGTATACTCCCCCTTGAAGGTTGATCATCTCTTTTGATGCATCGGGGTACACATTCTTTTGATCGTTGAAGTATGAGTCCTAAATTGTGGTGTTTAGAAGTCAAACTTGATCTTTGAAGTACGAGTCCTAGACTGCTTTGTCTACAAGTTAAACTCTTTGACATCGAAGAACGAGTCCTGAGCTGATTTACTCAGAAATATAACTTCTTAACATTGAGGTGCGGGTTTTGAACTATATTGTCCAAAAGTCGTGGTTCCTTTACTCCCCCTAGACTTGAGGTGCCTTCAACACAGATGGATCTTTTGGCTTTGGTACCCACTTGTATTTGGGTCCAGGTTTGTTAGTTGAAGTTCTGTTCAAAGTAATATAATAAGAACCATACCAGTAATTAGCAAAATCTTTACCAAAAAAATCATTGAGCCACAATAAGAACAGTTAATTTTGGTTTTAGCTAACCTGATCTATTGATTTATCGAATAAACAATATCAGGTTTACCTTTATGCACATTGTTCTTCTTGGCATTGAGTGTATGCCCAAATGATTTTTGATCATTCTTCTAATCAGAAGTTGCTTTCACTCTCCATACTAACTTTTCATTTCCATTTCTTCTTCTAAATGTACCTGAACTATCAACATTCTGATCATAGAAAAGGTTAGTAGAACAAATCTGATCATTTGAATTAACTGACCTATTTTTAGAAATAGTAGTTTAAGGTGAACTTGATGATGTATCATTTCTAGGTGTTTGAATAACTAACTCTGGAGTCTTCTCCTCAGTCAAAACCACCTTAGAGACAATTTCTTCAAGTTCTGTTATCTTGGACGATAAACTGTTTCTTTCCTTGGTGAGCAGGTCAATCTTTTTCTGAAATTCAGACTTCGTATTTTGCTCTTTCATTGACTTTGTTGACAGTTCAGATAATGACTCTGTAAGCTTCCTAATCCCTAACTCAAAAATATTCCTTTCTTCCTCAAAATTTTTCTCAACATTCTTTCTTTGATCAGATATTTCTTTGAAAATTCCAACATTTTTCTGCTCAACTGCCTTCTTCTCCTTTGCAAACTTGTCCCTTTCCATAATGATTACTTTCTGAAAATCCGTCACTTGTTGAGAAAGTTTTGCAGCTTCCAACATTCTTTCCATAGTGGCATCTTCTGAGAATCATCATCTGACTGATCATCTCCAACAAAGCACATCTGAGCAATCTCGACATTTGCAGCTTCATCATCAGAGTGATCCAGCCAGAAATCTTCTTCGACAAGTAAAGCAGTTCCGTTCTCTCTCTTTTCAGCCAATTCCAATTTCTTCCTATAATATGCCGAATCACGAACCTTCTTCACTCTACATTCCTTTGAGATGTGACCTGGCTTTCCACAGTTGTAACAAGCAATAGTCTTTGGCTCGGGCACTTTAACATTCTTGGACCCACAAATGAAGCGAGAAGTGTTGGAACTCGAACGTGGTTGGAACTTTTTCTGATAATGTTGTGGGAGAAGGATCATTGCTTTCTGCAGTGCCTCACCATCATCATCAGTTGACCCGTCATAAGCATTATCAGACAATGCTTGATTAGCCAGATGGCTCGTTAGAAGTGCAACCGGGTCTACTGACTTCTTGTTCTTCTTCTCCAGTTTGGCCTTCTTTTCAGTTACAATGCATTCATCAGTCAGCAAGATATTAAACATCTCCTGGATTTGCATGGAAGAAATTCTGACATCATTCCTCAATCTGTGGCAGGATTTGTTCCATTCTGGTTGTACTGCATTGAGGAATTTCATATTTGTCTCAAGCTCAGTCTTTTCAACTTTAATTTTCCTCAGATCATTTATAATGGCACAAAATCTGTCATACACAGTTTTCAGTGGCTCCCCGTCCTTGGCTTTGAATTCTTCAAAGTTATTCATGTAACGAGTATGTCGGAGTTGAGTCGCAACTGAAGAGCCAAGCATAATCTTCTCAAGATGTTGCCACATAAGATTAGGATGAGTTTTGAAACAATCAATCCTGTTGTAGATAGAGTTTGGCAAGGCTAGCATCAGATTTGCCTTAATATCACGATCAACTTGATACTCCGATAACTCTTTAGGTGAATATTCTTTAGTAGGCTTATATAATCCAGATGCCAACTTGGGTTTCTCAAAAGGTCCTTCTGATAGAATATTCATCATGTCAATTCAATTCTTTTGACGTTAAATAAAATTCAGAAACCTATCTTGCGATTGAGTAAACTCGTTTTCATTAATCAGCACCGATGGACGATTTTCTGTACCCAGAGACATCATAATATCACCTTTGTATAACTGAGCTTGATAAGAAAACTTGTCAGAATCCATAGCAGAAATCCAGAAAAATATGTGTTGACTAAGCTGGCGTAAACTTGATGTTTGCGTGAGAAGCAGAAGACGCAAACTGATATTCTCGTGAGCAATGAGAGATGCAAATGAGATTTTGCGTGAGAAGAGCAAGACGCAAAATGTACTTTGTGCGATAAGGCAATGGCGCAAACTAGGTTTGCGTGATCAAGGTCTAATGAGAATCTGACTTTGCGTTAGATACTTGAGACGCAAATGTAACTTCTCTCTAGCTTAATGTGGCGCAAAGCTTACTTTGCGTGAGCAGAACGTGGCGCAAACTAGACTTGCGCGATACACAGGTGATGCAAATGATGATTTACGTGAACAAAGGATGACGAGAACTTGACTTCTCGTGAGCAGTTGATGGCGAGAACTGATATTTTCTCGAGCTGAAGGAGACACAAAGCTCACTTTGCGTGATAGGAGTGTGACGCACAGTTACTTTGCGTGAGAGGTAACTGACGCAAATTCAACTTTGCGTGAGATTGATTTCTGAACTTGAAGAAAACCTGAAATACACTAAGATAAGATTAGGATAAACTAGTGCAAACTAAGATGAACTCGCGCAAACTTTAAATCTGGCCCAAACCGTTAGAAAACCAAGAAATCTTCCAAAAATCGATTACAAAACTGATTTTAAGAAAAATCTCTCACACAGACTTGATCGAAAACAACATTCTAACATTTTTCAATCACACTTTTCAATTAAAATTCACAAAATCACCAAATCGAATAAAGAGCAGTACGTTGAAAAACTTTTTCCAGAAACTTCAAAAATCTCAAAATTGACAATCAAAAACTGTTTTTCTTGAAAAATGATGTGAATTAAAAGTATTTAGCAATCAAAATCGAATCCAACAAACCAAATTTCACAGAAATTCATTCAAAAGCACGACTGAATTTGATGAAAAATTCAAAAACGAGATTTTCTTGAAAAATTCAAGAAAATCAATCAAATTTTCGAATTAAATTACAAATTCAGAAATCGAAAACAATTCTCTCAATCCTCTCAAGATCTAGATTGGCTCTGATACCAATTGTTAATCCAAAGATCTCTAAATCCTAGAGAGAGAAAGTAGAGAGAGAGTTCAAAGCGTAAAGTATGATCTGTATTGATGTAGCATGAAAGTGTTACAAGGAACAAGGATCAAAGGGACTTAAATACCCTGGTCAGATACAACACAGTATTAGACATCTAAACATAGTATAAGACCAAGCCTATAAATACAATGATTACTATAAATCCTTTAGCCACCAATCTTGACTTGTTTCTAATGACCATTCCATCTTCATCTTTCTTGTTCCGCTCAAATTGAAGAAGCAATTCTTGCACTGCTTCTACCCAATTTTGATCTTCTAGGGCCTCAGATACTTTATTTGGTTCAATCATACTCGCAAAATTTGTGTAGAAAGAAAAATTGGCAATGGCTGATCGAGTCTTGACCTTTTCAGAAGGGTCACCAATGATTTGGCTCTGTGGGTGACTCTTTGTCCATTTGGTCATTCTAGGGAGATGGTCTTTAGTTACATCAAGTTGAACTTCTATGGGTGAGTCGATTGGTATTTGAACAACTTCTATTGCAGAAGGTTGATCATTTGTGCTCATCACAGGAGTTTATGTTTCATCTTGAGTTGGAGTATAGACCTCTGTAGTGTATGGTGTTGAGTCCTCGGCATGCTCTGGTGATGTGTCCTCTGTGGTCGTTGGAGTAATATTTTCTTCTTGGTTGGGCCTGGAATCTTGGTTCATTAGGTTCTCTGAATGCTCCCCCTCAATTGTCGTACCTACACATGTAGTTGAAAAGGGTGAAGAATTACTAGGACAAGTAAGTGATATACCTTGTGGTGCTTGGTCCATAGAGTTTTTGAATCCAGAGGCTCTGTGGCCGTCCACAGAGGGATCACCATCATCAAACATTTCCTCAAACAATTGATTGAGTTCAGCTACTCGAGAAGATGTTGCATTAGAGGATTGCGGTTGTAGTCCGAGTCCTGAGCTGATTTGCGCGTAAGTCACTTGGAAAGAGTCATCAAAAGATACATTAATACTTTCTAGTATTAATCTTGATTTCAACATGTAAACTTTGTATGCCTTAGAGGTTGATGAATACGTAATGAATTTGGCATCATCAGCTTTTCTGTCAAACTTTCCAATTTGTTCTCTGTTGTTCAAGACAAAGCATCTGCACCCAAACACGTGAAAGAACTTGATGTATGGTTTCCTCGGGTTGATCAAGTGGTACGGTGTCTTCGAATGTCTTTTCACAATCAGAGATCTGTTCTGTGTGAAGCATGAGAATGATATTGCTTCTGCCCAAAAAGAAGTTGGTAATCCAGATGCGGTGAGCATGGTTCTGGCAGCCTCCACTAGTGTTCTATTTCTTCGTTCTACAACACCATTTTGTTGTGGAGTTCGTGCGGCAGAGAAGTTCTGTGAAATACCTTATTCGGCAAGATAGGCTTCAATTGTTGAGTTCTTGAACTCAGTGCCATTGTCACTTCTGAGCTTCTATACTTTGTTGATATACAGAACCTGGATTTTTCTCATTAAAGTGATTAGTATATGCGGAACATCTGACTTCTTATGAACAAATTCAACCCAATTGTATCTAGAAAATTCATCAATAAGAACAAGAATATATTTCTTGCCACCTAAGCTCTGTACAGATATTGGACCGCAAAGGTCAACGTGAAGCATATACAGGGGCTTAGTGCAAGACACATCTGACTTGGTTCTGTGGGAAGCTCTTTTGAGTTTACCCATTTCACAAGCGTAACATAGATGATCTTTGTCAAATTTTTGGTTTGGAAGACCACTTAACAGATTCAGCTCAACGAGTTTATCAAGAGTGTGGAAATCTAAAAGGGGAAAACCTGTTGTGCCAGAGACAAGCCTCTTCATTCTTACTTGAAAAAAGACAATGTTTTTCATCCTTGTTTGTTGTCTTGAAGTTCATGAGGTACAAATCTTTTTTTCTGTCGACTCTCAGAGGCTCTGTGCTCGTCCCTTCATTTAGCAGAGAACATAATTTCTTGTTGAACTTTACATCGAATCCATTATCTTAGAGTTGACTTACACTGAGTAAGTTGTGCTTAAGGTCATCCACATATGGAACTCTGGATACATCGACATCCTCCTTGGCAATGACTCCATAACCTTTAATTTGTCCCTTTCTGTTATCTCCAAAGGTTATAGAATATCCTTATAATTTTTCTTTGTATGAGGAGAGTAACCCTCTGTCGCTAGTCATGTTCCTTGAGCATCCGGAGTCTAGATACCACATGGGCAATGCTGCTTCTTCAACATAGATTAAGGGGATTTAGGTACCCATTTCCAAATGGGTCCACTTTTGTTAGGGGGCTTTAAGGTTGCCTTAGCATCCTTAGTTTTGGCTTTAGTTTCTTTCACAGAAGAACCATTTTGTTTCTTCTGACTCTTGAATTTTGCATTCTTTGCTTTAGGTCTTGAGAGGAAATAGTATGGATCAGAGTAATGTTGATTTAATTGATACATAAGCTCAAAACAAGCACAATAATGAACATTTGATGCAAGTTGCTTAAACTTTTCATTGAATTCGTTGAAAATGGGTACAGAGGTTTTACGATGACAATCTCTCCTAGCATGATACTTCTTTTTACAGAAAGACCTATCTAGGCTAGATTTATTTTTGTAAAAACTCCTCTCCGGATGATCCTTCGGTTGTACCCATCTTCTGTGGTAACCTTCCTTTGGTTTCACTGACACAGAAGTAAAAGATTTGTCATTATGAATCCATTTCTCCTTTTGTTGCCAAGTATACTTATCATGATTTGGCTTTAAAGGTTTTGAGACATTAGAAATTTGAGATGACACTTCCTTTTGTTTCTTAATCTTTTCAAGCTCAAGAGAAGTTTTAGCTTGTATACACATGTCCAAGAAATCAGGGCAGATAGGTATTCTTGCAAGGTTTTCCTTAGAAGGAACTGTTTTGTTAAGAATGTCAGTCTCTGAATCAACAGTGGTTGAATCATCCTCATATTCTGAGTCTAAGTCAAGGAAGTCTTTGTTGACAGAGTCATGGTTTTCTGGACATATGTCACAATTTCTTCCATCCTTGTCCATTTGAGTAGTTAATTCTTTTGAAACACATGGGACATTTTTGGGAGCTCTGATGATTTCCATCAAATCTTGTTCAAAGATATTTTGAACAACAGAGGATACATCAAGACTGTTAAAAAGCAATTTTCAAAGGTTTCTTTTAAATCATTTTCATAAAGCTTGATTAACTTCTCCTCTGTAGAATAGTGAATAAGCTTAGGTGCCTCAGAGGATAATTCCTTTTCAGGGATTATTTTACACATGAAGGCCACTTGAGTTTGAGTTTCTGGATGGCCAAATTTAAAGAGTCCAATCTGATCTTGGGTTTTCAGATAATTCTTTGGTTTAGATGTTCTTTTGACAAAGATTGAAGATGGCAAATCTGTGTATTGATACCATACATTTGTCATCTTCAAGGGACTCCTCTAATAAGGTTCTCCAGAGGTTCTGCGCCTATTGAATATAGAAGTTAAGTATGGAAAACTAGGCTTTTGGACTTTTCCAATGTAGAACAAAAAAGAGAAGGATTTGTTCCTTTTGGTTCCTGTGTAGGGATCCAAGTCACAGAACATTTTGCCTGCTTGGGTATTACCTTCTCATGAACCTTTTGTGCATCCTGATATTTCCTTATTACAAGGTCTCTGTCGAGCAAGTCTTGATGAAGAACTTCTTTTTCTCTTTGAATTTTTTTAAGAGCATGAATATTCATTCTGTCACTCTCATTCTCTTTAAGCTCTTTGGTCTTGGTTTTTAAAGGCAAATCAAAATTAGCAACTTTTTCTTTTAAAGATTTTACTTCTGCGAAGTGTTTTGTTTCAAGATTTTTCTTATCTAAGGAAATCTTTTCGTTTTCCTGAGTAAGAAGGCTAGCCTCTCTTTCATAAGAGGCAAGTTTCTTCTTTAAATCGCAACAAGTCTTTTCAAAATCATGAAATTCTTTTGTAAGTTTAAGCAGTTTGATCTCTGTATCATTAGAGCAAGAGTCAGAAGTGGATACCTCACTTTCAGATTCTGAGTCGTTGACTTCTTCCATACCACATAACAGAGCATTCTTAACTCCTTCATGATTATATTCATCAGAGATCTAATTATCCTGTTCAGCCATTAATGATTTCTGAGCATAATACTCAACTTTCTTCTTGTAAAAGGCTGAGTCTGGAACAGGTTGTCGTCTGTTGGGATGGCTTATGCATTCTGCGGCATAATGTCCAGGCTTACCGCATCTGAAGCACCCAATGTTCTGTGGAGTGGTGGTCATCATCTTCTCAGCTCCTCGCAGATTTTCCTTCTATGCACCCCTCTGTGGGTATTCTGCCTGCCTTTGTTGGTATTCACCCATGTGTGTCCCACAATACGAGCAATCAATCAAGATGACATAAGATTTCCAATTAAACAATTTCTATTAATCTCAAGATCGATTACAATATGAAACTCTCAATATTTCTCTCACTAACCCAGTACGCGCATCTAGTCATATGATTCTACTAACAAAAAGCTTTTTATACTAACAAACTATACTTACAAAACTAATACAAGAAATGACTTTGACTTTGACCTTATTACAAAGACTTTGAATTTTAGCATGAGAGGATTTGACTTGAGCTTTTTACTTTGACTTTTATCTTCAGTCTTTATGATCATGTATCCAATATATTTGTGCACTAACAATCTCCCCCTTTGGATTCAAGATCATCTTCAAAAAGATATGCACAACAATCTCCCCCTTTGTTAAGTTCTTTCAACTAGAATCATCTTCAGGAAAATAAGCATTGATTCACAATCTCCCCTTTATCACAAAAATTATACAATCTCCCTTTTTGTGTTTAAGCAGTTTTCAAACTTTCTGTAATCTCCCCGAAGTCTGTGAGTATGCTCTTCAAAAATTATAACAATCTCCCCATGGTAATAAAACCTCTTTCAGACTTCAGAAAATAAATTATCTTCAGATTTATATCACTTATCTTCAGCAAACATACTTCAAAGAAAATTTCAGCAAATTCTAGCAAACTTCCCAAAATATCTGAACTTTCTCTTTCAATTCTGTACAATTTCCACATAACTTGCATTCTTTGACAAAATCTTGCAACAAACTTTCTCCAAATCATCTTTCTTGAAACAATTTCTCCCTTAAATTCCTTTCAGTTTCTTGATCAACTCCAAAACTGTTCTTCAACAAACATTTCTTGAAATTAACTTCTCCCCCTTTTTGATGATGTAGAGCAGAGAAATCATCAAAACTTCACCAAGAAAAGTCATGAATCTTTTCTGACCATTGATCTTTACCACTGAGCCACTGAACATCCGTCAATTCATAAAGTATTCATCCGTATCTTTTCAAATTCAGACAAATAAGAGTGTAAGACCTGAATCAAAAAATGAATCAGTTAATAATGCCTGTCAATAGCACGAAGCCACTGTGTGAAACAAGTACACATTGGAAAGGATCTTTTTGATGTTCACTCCCCCAGGTCTTCCATTCAATCATCGAATAACACAAGGTTAAACTGTTGGATCATAATTGTATTCAAGATTAAAGTTAAAGTTAAGGGTTTAAACTGCAATTGTGCTAAAGTTAATTAGAGGGTTTAAATTGTAATAAGCTAATAGTTAATAGCTATTGGGCCTCAAGCCCGTTTAGCATTTAGTAAAGCCCAATAGGCATTAGGCCTGGGTATTTAATGTTTTGTTTATTTCAGTTTTAGGGTGAACTCTCATTATTATTACTTTCAGAATTATTGTTTAGAGAGAGCTTGCTGTAATCCAAGGGTATCAAGAACACTCAAGGTTTAACAGTTTATACAAGGGATTGGTATGTTACTCTGATTTATATATCTCTTGATTATTTTTGTGTTGCTTGATTACTTGATTGATTGTTTACCAACTAGATTAAACTGGGATAACAATTGGTATCAGAGCCTAAAGAATAATTTTTTTTGTGATATTACTGTTCATCGAGAAAAGTACTGTTCATCGAGAAAATTTACTGTTCATCCTATTTCATGAATCTGTTATCAAAATCACTGTTAATACATCCGGTCGATTAGTATTTACTTATTTGTGCTTTTGTGCTTCATTCGATCGAAGGATTGCTTAGTTGTTGGTTTAATTGTGTTATCGGTCGAATTAATTTTCTGGGTTTGGTTTCGGTCGAACCCCAAATATTCTTCGTGTTCTTCGGTTTAGTCTTAGTGATTATCGGTCTTATATGTTAATCGATCATATATGTTACTGTGGTTATCAATATTATTGTTCGACCGATAGTTAGTCGACCTGTACCTTCGACCGGGTAGTCGTGATCTCCGGTCTTACACCTTCGACCGAATAGTTGTGATCTCCGGTCATTCCTTCGACCGGACCTTAGTATTCCCCGGTCTTTCCTTCGACCGGAGAGGAGTATCGACCGGACCTTAGTGGTTTCCGGTCTAGTATTCGACCGATACTTTGTTACTTCGGTCTTCGCCTTTCGACCGGATACCTTGTTACTCCGGTCTTGCCATTCGACCGGATACTCGTATTCCCGGTCTTGCCATTCGACCGGATACCTTGTTACTCCGGTCTTGCCATTCGACCGGATACTCGTATTCCCGGTCTTGCCATTCGACCGGATACTTGTTACTCCGGTCTTGCCATTCGACCGGATACTTGTTACTCCGGTCTTTCCTTCGACAGGTACAGTTCATTCTTCGAAGCACATCCTCGGTCGATTTTAGCGGGACCCCCGTGCTAAGTCTGCGAAGGGGGACAAAAGTTGTGTGCTTGATCAAAATCTTCCTAATTTCATTCTTCAGTATTATTGTTTGTGGTTTATACTGATTAAAAGGACTGCATTTAATTAGTTTTGGAAATTTATTTTTCTGAAATTTTTTGAGTGTGATCTTTACTTTTGATTCTAACGATCTCATCTAGTTGGTTGTCTTGGTACATAAAAGTCTATTTACTAACCGTACAGCTAAGATGTCGAATCAGCTTCTCTCGATGGGTTCTCAAGTCAAACCTCCTGTCCTCGTGGCAAATGAGTATCAGCAGTGGAAGACAAGAATGATTCAGTTTCTGAATCACAAGAACAAAGAGTTCATGATAATAATCATTGAAGGTCCCAAAACTCCAATGATCACAGTAAAGGGTCAACCTGCTACAGATTCCTCTCCTGAAATCCCTGACAGAGATATTCCTAAACCTGTTCAGTTCTTCACTGAAAAGCAGAAAGACCAGCTCAAGTTAGAAGAAGAAGCTCTAATCTATCTGACGATGGCAAATCCAAACGACATCTACAATCGTGTCGACAGTCAGAGTACTGCTAAAGGAATCTGGGATGAACTAGCAAGGCATTTAGAAGGAAGTGAAGCTTCTATTCAAGTAAGCAGAATCTGTGCATAAATGCTTACGAGGGATTTCATGCCAAAGAAGGAGAGCTGCTTTTAGATACCTATAATAGGTACAACATTATTCTCAATGACTTGCGGAGGAACAAAATCGCCAAATCTGCTTTTGAGATAAACTACAAGTTCATCAAGAATCTGAATCCAGAATGGAAGAACTTTGCTATCAACCCCCAGATGTCGAAGAATATGGCTCGAGAAAATGTCACCGACATCTTCTCTACTCTTGCTCAACATGAGGATGAGGTGAGATCTATGAATAATGAGTCTAATCATCTGAAGGATTCTGTGGCTCTCATAGCCGGCAAAGGTTCTGTATCCTCTGCAAGGTCGAAGAAAAAGGCGTCTAAAGCTTTAGTTACCGAAGTTACTGACTCTGACTCTGATTCAAGCAATGAAGAACTGGAAGTTGATTCAGATCCTGATATTCAAAAGTTCTCTGAAGACTTGGCTCTCATTACGCGACGATTCAAGAAGAGCTTTGGCAAGAAAAGATTTTACTCAAAGCCAAAGTATGATGGATACAAGAAAGAGAAGTCTGAGATGCGATACAAGCCGAGGCATGGAAAGAGAGAGGAAGGACGAGAAGATCGGAAGGAAGATAGAAGAGAAGGAAAGAGATAGGAGAAGCGAGAAGAGCTAAAGGATGAACCAGGAAGATGCTACAACTGTGGCAAATTTGGGCACTTCTCAAGGGACTGCAAATTCAAGAAAGTGAAGAACTCAGATTACTACTCAAGAAAGTCACTAATTGCCAAGAAAGCTGAAGAAGGAAAAGTACTAATGGCTGAAGAAGAGAACTGGTTGTTCCAAAGTTCTGATGACGAGGAGCAAGCACACTTCACCCAAGTTTCTTACATGGCAAAGCTGGAAGGTGACGATGAAGACTCTGAGACACAATCCGAAGAAGCAAACTCTGAGGTAAGTGAAAATTATGAACTTATTGAATCTTTAATGGCCCAAATACATGGCATGAAAGATGAATTTGCTTTACTGAAAGGCAAACTTAGCTCTGCACATCAATCTGTTTTAAGCTTTCGTGATGAAAATGCTATTTTAAAAGTTGTTGTGGAAGAAAAGGAAAAGGAAAAAGATGATTTAAAAGCTGAAAAAGAGTCTTTAAAAGAAAAAATATCTGGTTTAGAAACAGATCTTGTGAATCTTAATGCTGAAAAGGGTGAGTTTCAAATCAAATTTGAAGTTTGTTATAAAGAAAGAAATGAAGCTTTCACCAAAATAAAGCAACTGGAGGACATTAACATGAAACGAGGTCAGACTGAACAGACATTAAATCTGTTGACCAATAAACTCCAAGACGAAAGGTTTTACAAACTTAAACCAGGTTTGGGTGTGCCAATTAATGAAATTTTGAAAAAGGCACCGGAGCACCTATATAATTTTGATAAATTTGGCTCCGCAATAAAACCCATTCCTGACATTCGCGCTACTTTTGTTGAAGCAAGTTCTCCTAAACCTTCTGAAGAGACCAAAGGTCAAGAAGAAATGGGAAAGAACAAGTCTGGTGACACTGATTCTCAAAATCTTTTTAAATCTGTTGGTTTTACATATGGTGATTTGAACGAAAGCTATGCAACTCGAAAGATCGAATTTACTGAGTTTGAATCACTATTTACCACACCTTCTAAAGAATCAGTGAGCACCAACACAGATCTACCTGAGACTGCATGCAAATTTGATGAGTATGAATCGGATGTTGATCCATCTACTATACCATCAGTCTCAACTCCCATTGCTTCTAAACCTTTACTTCTTGAAGAGGTTGAAGAAGTTACTGCTACCGCGGATGAATCTTGTGTTCAAAATGATAAAACGGAGTTTATTGAGTCCATGACTCAAGATACATTTTCTGAAATGATGAATGCTTCAGAGTCTGATCCTGTTTCTAATTCAAAGGGATCAAATTCTGTGAATGATCATACATCTGAATTGATGAAGCAAATCGATTTGTTGCAACAGTCTCTTGATGAGGTTGAAGATGAAAACTTTGATCTCAAACATAAACTTGAAAAGTCTTTAAAAGTAAATCAAGAGCTTTGCATAGAGATCAATGATTTGAAAGTTACTATGTTTAAAAATGCTTCAAGTGATAAACAGATGTTCAATGATCCAAGCTGGAAGGTAAGAACCAATCCAGAATTTGATGCTCCTGCAAAACCTACAGTTGTTTACTCTGACTGTCCTGAATATCCACCGAGTATTTTTGAAAAAGGTGAGACTTCAAAGAGCACTAGAAAAGAACCACCTTCTAAGTTAGAGACTAACAAGGTTCATGTTTCTGTTTCAGATATAAGAGGAAATGGAGTTGGTAAGAGTAAGAAGAATAAAGATCTTAGTTTGAATAAAAAGAATAGTTTGAATTCTAGTAGTTGTCCTACAGACAGTGTTATTTTGAATAGTACTTCTTTTGATAAACATGAATGTAAGATTTGTTCCGATAAATCTAAGTTTATGAATTTTGCTCGAAAGAATCTTTATTGCAAACACTGTTGGGATAATTCATTCAAATACTACTCCCCTCCTAAGTCCAAAAAGAATAAAAGCAAAGCTAAGTTGAACTCTAAGTCAAATTCTAATTCTGATTCTTCTACACAACCAAAAGTGTATCGTGCTAAGGTTGCCAATCCTACTTCTAAAAAGCACTTTCAGGAATTGAATGTTAAGATGGTTTGGAAATGGGTTCCAAAACCGCGTTATGAATGGAGAGTAAAAGTCAAACCTGAGGATATTCCTGAATTGCTTGATGCTAACCGCGAAGGACCCATCTTGATATGGGTACCTAAGCAAAACTAATTGTCTCTTTTACAAGCCTGTCGATTGTGGGTAGTAGATTCCGGATGTTCACGCCACATGACAGGATTCAAGCACCTCATGCATAACTATGTGGAGGAGCGTGCCGGAGCAGTTAGATTTGCCAATTCTGAAGCCGAAGGCCACGTCAGAGGATATGGAATGCTCGATAACGGTGTTGTGAAAATTCAAAAAGTGCTATATGTTGAAGGACTTGATCACAATCTGTTCAGTACCAGTCACTTCTGTGACATGCAATATTAAGTCCGCTTCACAACCACTCATTGCTATCTAGAAGATCACGATGGTTACGAAGTCTTCAAAGCTGAGCGCCATGGAAATCTATACTATGTAGATTTCCCTACACTGTCTGCCACACGTCCAGTATGTCTACTAGCCAAAGTTTCTAAAGCATAATCATGGACGTGGCATCGACGCTTGTCTCATCAGAATTTCCGATCTATAGCGAAGCTACAAAGACAAGGTCTGGTCAAAGGTCTACCAGAAATGAGGTTCGAAAAAGACTCACTCTGTTCCGCATGTGAGTTGGGCAAAATGAAGCGTATCTCCTTCAAGTCCAAAGCTGAATCATCGACCTCATCAGCACTGGAACTTCTTCATATGGACCTTTGTGGCCCAATGCGCACATCATCTATCAACGGAAAGAAGTATGTGTTGGTAATGATAGATGACTACTCAAGGTATACATGGCTCGAGTTTCTTCGCAACAAGTCATATACGCCAGAGTTGATTATCGCTTTCATTAAGCGTATTCAAGTACGTCTTCAACTGCCAGTAAGAACCATTCACAGTGATAATGGCACGGAGTTCAAGAATGACACCCTGAAGAGTTATCTTACTTCCGTGGGTATTTCACACAACTTCTCCGCAACCTACACTCCACAGCAAAACGGCATTGTTGAACGGAAGAATCGCACTCTGGTTGAAGCAGCTCGTACTATGCTTGCTTACTCAGATCTACCCATGTACCTTTGGGCCGAGGCAGTCGCTACAGCATGTTTTACACAGAACCGTACCATTGTGGTCAAGCGATTTAATAAAATAGCATATGAGTTAATCAACAATCGTACACCTAATATCAAATTCCTTCGTGTTTTTGGTTGCAGGTGTTACATTCTAAAAGAGCGTCAAGGATTATCAAAGTTTGATAAGAAAGCGGA
The DNA here is from genome assembly GCA_954870635.1 of Arctium minus. Taxonomy (NCBI): domain Eukaryota; kingdom Viridiplantae; phylum Streptophyta; class Magnoliopsida; order Asterales; family Asteraceae; genus Arctium; species Arctium minus. Next base: position 63,094,683 of record OX941083.1, on the reverse strand, counting down.
TGAAGGATATCTCGTTGGATACTCTCTGACATCCAAAGCTTATCGAATTTACATTATTCGAACTAAGACGGTTGTTGAGAGCATGAATGTCTCCTTTGATGAGAATTCAACAAGGACTTCTGGACACAACAGTTCAGAACTCGGTCTTAATGACAAAGCTTCTATTCAAGCAAGAATAGAACCAGCAATAACAAGATCATCTTCTTCAAACTCTAACTCTACTTCCTCTGAGTTAGATTTATTGTTTATTGATGCCTTTGATGATATATGTGCAAATTTTGAAAAAGGCATATCAACATCAATAACAAGTGGTACAAACTCGGAGGTCCCTACTATCTCTGAAGACATGCCTGGACCTTCCGACGAAGTCACTGACACTTCAACTCCATCAGGTACAACTACACCGTTAGTTTCTGACTCTACTAATACTGAATCTGTCTCTACAGATAGTTCATCTGGAAACGAAGTCCCGAGCACTTCAACCGCTAGTCCAAAAGCTTCAGTGTCAGAAACACCAGTACAAGATGTCCCGAGTACATCTGTGGAGCAACCTGCCGTACAAGATGACAACGATGCATCAAATACGCAACAAGCAGTTGATGCACTACCAAGCACACATTGTTGGACTAAGGATCATCCCCTGGAAAATGTGATAGGTGAAGTACAATCTGGTGTCACAACAAGATCTGCAACAGCTAACTTCTGCATGTTTTCAAGCTTCCTCAGTTCCTTAGAGCCAAAGAAAGCGGCTGAAGCTCTACGTGATCCTTTCTGGATTTCTGCTATGCAAGACGAGCTTCTACAATTCGAAAGGAACAAGGTATGGCGCTTGATCCCACTACCTAAAGGTAAATCCGTTATTGGAACAAAGTGGGTGTTCAGAAATAAGAAAGACGAAGATGGAGTAGTCGTGAGAAACAAAGCTCGACTGGTCGCCAAAGGGTATTGTCAACAAGAGGGCATTGACTATGATGAAACATTCTCCCCGGTTGCAAGGATCGAATCCATCAGAATCTTTCTAGCCTATGCAGCGCACAAAAACTTTACAGTCTATCAGATGGATGTAAAGTCGGCTTTCCTGAACGGCGTTCTGCATGAGGAGGTCTACGTGGCTCAACCTGAAGGTTTCGTTGATCCTCATCACCCTGATCATGTCTATGTTTTAGACAAAGCGGTTTATGGTCTTAAACAAGCACCGCGAGCCTGGTATGAAACTCTCACTAAATTTCTACTTGCTTCTGGTTTCAAGAAAGGTACAGTAGATACAACCTTATTTCTTAAAAGGCAAGGTGATGACTTGATTCTTATTCAGATTTATGTTGACGACATAATATTTGGGTCGACAAATCCAAAATTTTGTAAGAACTTTTCAAAGATAATGGAAACAAAGTTTGAGATGTCGATGATGGGTGAATTAAATTTCTTTCTTGGTCTACAAGTAAAGCAATTACCCGAAGGCATATTTATTAATCAAGCTAAATATATAAAAGATATTTTGAAAAAGTTCAATATGTCAGATAGTTCAGTCATGAAAACACCAATGGCTACTGGTACACTCTTAGACGCGGATCCCTCCGGGAAGCCTGTTGATCAAAAGGTGTATCGTAGCATGATTGGATCTTTACTTTATCTAACTGTCAGTCGCCCGGATATAATGTTTGCCACATGTTTTTGTGCGAGATATCAGTCTAATCCTAAAGAGTCGCACTTAACTGCTGTTAAGCGAATCCTTAGATATCTCAAAGGTTCTCCTAATCTAGGCCTTTGGTATCCAAAGGATTCTCGTTTTGAACTATCTGCCTTTACAGATGCTGATCATGCAGGTTGTAAGCTAGACCGGAAAAGCACCTCTCGATCATGTCAATTCATAGGTGACAAACTTGTGAGTTGGACTTCAAAGAAACAAAACTGTGTTTCAACATCCACTACCGAGGCTGAGTATGTAGCTGCTGCTCGCTGCTGTTCTCAAGTCCTCTGGATGACGACACAGTTAAGGGACTTTGGATACAACTACAAGCGCGTTCCGATTTATTGTGATTCCAAGAGTGCAATATCTATAACTGCTAATCCGGTACAGCACTCGAAGACCAAGCATATAGATGTACGCTATCATTTCGTCAAGGATCATGTAGAAAAAGGTAATATTGAAATGCACTTTGTTCAAACTGACTTCCAGTTAGCTGATCTTTTCACCAAGCCATTGGATGAAAAGCGATTTCAATTTCTAATCAGCAAACTTGGTATGTTGAACATGTCTTAAACCTTACTCATGATTCAAGGGGGAGTATTCCAAATCTTGATAGTGTGATTATTTTCCAACTGTTGTTAACGAGAAAGGAATCATTTTCATAAATGATTACCATTGTTTCTTTCACTTATGCAGGTTGGTTCAAGTGACTATGGCTTCTAATCACATCGGATTAGAACCCGCACTTCAGTGCTCTATCTATTTTTTATATGCTTTATTTCCTTATTTATTGTTTAAAAAAAACAAAAAAAAACAAAAAAAAAAAAACCAATAGTGATTTAAGGGGGAGAATATCTGTGATATTAACAGATTTTTGGATCCTTAAATGCTTATCTGACCGTGTGTTCTTAAAGATAAATACTTGCGTTTTATCTTGTCAATATACTTTGTCAAGTATTCATACACATAACGGTTCAGAACATTCTATTTTAACTTTGTTATTACCATGTATCAAAAGTTAAATCTTTCTATGGTAATACTCACGTTAGTTGTATTCACTGTTGATTGAATCAAACGTCATTTCATGTGCTTTCATTGAACATATGTTTATATATTGTTCATATAAACAACATTAGTTTTTGATTCTCCAACATAGTATTCTTCATGACAAATCGTCTATAAGCTTAATTGAAAACTCCTTAAGAGCTTAAATCGTCAAACTCTTTTAGTTTGAGGGGGAGAATTGCATCGTCAAACATCTTCTGTTTTGACATCTCCGAATATTTTATTCTTCATGTAACAAGTGGTATTTAGCGTTTAGATCAAATATGAATGATTTAGCATTAAAAACGTAGGTCATGAAAAATTGAATGTTGTCTATAAGAACAATTATAGACATTCTTGAAAGAAACATTTTGAACAAAATCGCGCTGAAATATCATTGAAGTTCAAACGGGGTATCTTACCATCGAAAATTAGTTTCAAATTTGAGACATGGTAAGAACTTAAACAACAAAATACTAAACTGGTGTGTGTGAATACTTGAAAGTATATGGAAAATATAATACACAAGTAATTATCTTTGGAAACACACGGTTTGTTAATCATGAAAGCACATGTAAAATGAAAACATTTAAAATCCCACTTCTAAATACATGAAATCTGTTTAAGAATCGAGAAGTGGTTTGAATATTTAGAAACATGTTTTTATATCTGAAAGTCGTCCATCTTTCAGACATGTATGAGATTAAGTTTAGAATGAACCTTACGCTCAGCTTAAATTTCATAAAGTCAGCTCGAAAGTCATAGTAGATATAATCATGGAAGCTCCCCCTCAAAATCTGCATTCAGTCAAAAATCGTCAAATCACAAAGTCTTATTAACAAAATTTATTGAAAAATAAAGACATGAAAGAAATAAAACTTGTTAAGAACGAGTTCTGATCAGATGTAATTAGAAGTCATTGTCTTTACTCCCCCTAAAAATATGCATTACATGATATTTCACTGAAAAATATATGCAAATATCTCTAATTCTCCCTTTGAATGTAGATCAAGTAAGCTTTATCTAACTCCCCCTGAAAACATGAACATAACCTTTCAGTGCTGATATCTTTTAGATTAAAAATAAAGAAATGCAGAAAAATAACAAAACTAAACTGTATTAGGTAACAACAGATTAAGTCTTGAGGTTTAACATGCCAAGTTTCAAAATGAGAAAATTAAATCTCTTTTCGTCAAGTCGCTTGGTAAACAAATCTGCAAGTTGGTAATCTTTGTTTACAAAGTAAAGTTCGATTGTACCTTTTTCGACATTATCTTTGATAAAATGATATCTCACATCTATATGTTTAGTTTTAATGTGCTGAACAGAATTAGCTGATATTTCAATGGCGCTCTTCAAATCACAGTATATCGGAATTTTGTTGAACTGGAAACCATAGTCTCGAAGTTGTGTTCTCATCCACAACACTTGAGAGTAGCAACTGGCAGCAGCTACGTACTATGCTTCAGCAGTCGATCTGGAAACACAAAGTTATTTCTTTGATGCCCAGCTTACGAGCTTTTCTCCAAGAAATTGTATGTGACCCGATGTGCTCTTCCTATCTAGCATACAACCTTCATGATCTGCGTCTGAATACGCTGTTAGCTCAAAACCTGTATCTTTAGGATACCACAAACCAAGATCTGCAGTTCCCTTCAGATATCTAAATATGCGCTTTATAGCAGACATATGGGATTCTTTGGGTGACGCTTGATATCTAGCACATAAGCATGTAGAGAACATTATATCTGGATGACTAGATGTCAATTACATTAAAGAACCAATCATCCCTCTATAGGTTCTAACATCGACAGCTTTTCCCGAAAGATCAACTCCGATTTTAGTTCTTGGTGCCATCAGGGTAGAAATTGGAGTACAATTTGACATATTAAATTTCTTTAAAATGTCAGCAGTATACTTCGCTTGATTTATAAAAATCCCCGTAGAAAATTGTTTGAATTGTAATCCGAGAAAGAACTTCATCTCTCCCATCATACTCATCTGAAAACGTAACACCATGAGGTTAGAAAAATTCTTACAGTACTTTGGATTAGTTGAACCAAATATAATATCATCCACATATATTTGAATTAAAATGATATCAACTTTCTCCCTTTTAATGAATAAAGTGGTGTCGATTTTACCTTTTAAGAAGCCAGACTTGACCAGGAATTTGGAAAAAACATCATACCAGGCTCGAGGGGCTTGTTTGAGTCTGTAGTGTTATCCCACATAACAATGTAAACAAGATGACACAATCTAATTTCCAATCAAACTAATTTTGTACTAATCTCTTGAATGTATTACAAGGCTCTCTCAACACTTTCTCTCTCTAGATGAACACTTATGACACTCTGAATGATCTATGAATTACTACACGCATAACACAAAGCCATATCCCTATTTAAACAAAGACATAAAACACTCACACCACTATACACACAAGCTACATAAACACTCAAACAACTAAACTCTCACAACACATGCTTTGACTTTTTATTACAAAAGACTTTGACTTTATGCTTAAGAGTTGACTTTGGCTTTGACTTGGTTAACTTTCAATCTTCAGTCTTCATGATCTTGTATCCAACAAATATATGCTCTAACAATATCCCCCTTTGGATTCAAGATCATCTCAAAAAGATTTTGCAATTCAATCTCCCCCTTAAGCTCAATAATACAATTTCCCCCTTGTAAACCTCTTCCAACAAAAATAGTCTTCAGAAAAATAAACATTTGAGCAATCTCCCCTTTTGTCAGAATATCACCAAATTAAATCTCCTCTTTTACATAGCAATCTCTTCTTTCTTTGATAAATCTGTCTTCAAACACTTTTGCATTTTCCACAAAGTCTATCTTAAAGAATAATAACATTCTCCCCAAGTTTGTAAACCCTCTTTCAGAGACTTGGAAATAAATTATCTTCAAATTCAGCTCAGATTGCTTTACCAACTTGTCTTCAAAGAATTTCATTAAATCCAGCTCGTCATCAGAAATCTTTGAATTTGCTCTATCAGCTTTCAACAAACTTCAACAATACTTGCAATTCTTTGACACAAACATTCAATGAACTTTATTCAAAATTTGCATTTCTTGAACTTATCTCTCCCCTTTTTGATGAAATGGCATTGACATCACCAAAATTTTCACAAGAAATGTCCTATCTGTCCTGACCAATGATCTTTTATACTGAGCCTCGGATTATTCATTGATCCAAAATATATTCATCCGAATCTTTGCAAATTCAGACAAAATATGAATGTAACACCTAAATCAACAAATGAATAAGTTAGAAGTGTCTGTCAGTAACACGAAGTCACTTTGTGTAACGAATACACATTGGAAAAGAGCTTTTGTGATGTTCCCTCCCCCAGGTCTTCCATTCAATCATCGAATAACACAAGGTTAAACTATGAACGTTTAGACAGAAAAACAAATTCTCTGTGTATACGTGCTTGTGTTTGAAAGAATTAAGCATATGATGATCGCTTTTTGATTGGCTCAAAATTATGTAAACCATTGAGACAACAATAGTTAAACACAGACTCGATTGTGCATGATCGAAGTGCGAAGGTGGGGCAGACTTCCTTCTTTTTCAATATCCAGATTTTGCAAATGAAAACCAGATAGATTATATGATGCGTTCCTTTTAAAAATGAAACATCTTCTTATTGAGAAGAAAATGAGTAGTTGGTGGGGTTTTAAAGCAAGAGTTTGCATGGGCTAGTTGCCTGTTTCAATGACGTTCATCAAAAAATTGTGAAACAATCAGAAATGTAGCTACCCGGCTCAGAAAAAGTTGGTGCATAGTTTGATATTCTTTTACTCTGTTCTCACACCCTCTTTATTTTTAACATTGAGCTCACTTCTAACCAAACTCTCTTTTCCATTTTACCTCATCATACAACCCATACTCAATTATTTTGACTCCTCACTCTTCGATCACTCAAGGATTAACTTCTTGGGTAGGAAACACTTGTTAACATGAATCCATAGAAGTTTCATTTAAGCTCACACAATGAACCCATGTAATCCTATAAGTACATGTTGCTCAAAATGGTTTAACTATGCAGTTAAAGCACAACAATATACAAGTAAGATGTCTATATGCTCAATAAGATAATCATGAAGATTTGAGCATTTTAAACATTGAAGATATTTCAAAACAAGTATATTGAATGAATAAAATGAATACAAGAAACTTGTTTGAAAATCTGACATTGTATGAAAAAGATAAAAATCGAATGATTTATCGATTAAAGCTTAGGTCAACAAAAATTGGATTTTGTCTATACGAACCAAAATACAAACATTCTTGAAAGAACGTTTCGAAATGAAATCAAAGCTCAAAATTCAATGAAGTTCAATCGGGGTGTATCACCATTGAAAAATATGTTCAATTTGAGAAATGTTGATAACATATTCAACAAAAAGTTAAACCGGTGTGTGTGAATACTTGAAAGTATATGGAAAAGACAATACGCAAGTATTAATCTTTGGAAACACACGTATTTCAATTAAAGCTCATGTAACATGAAAACATTTAAAATCACACTTCTATATTCATGAAATCTTTTAAAAATCAGAAGTGGTTTGAACATTTAAGAACATGTTTTCATATCTGAAATTTGTCCGTCTTTCAGACACGTATGAGATTAAGATTAGAAATAAACCTTTTATGCGCAGTCTTAAATATCATCAAGTCAACTCAAAATCATAGATGATATGATCATATAAGCTCTCTCTCAATTCTGCAAAAGTCACAAAGTCGTGAAAGTACAAAGCTTTATTCACAACATTTATTGAAAAATAAAATCACATAAAGCAGGAAAACTTTGAATGTACGAGTTCTGATCAGATGTAATCAGAAGTCATATACTCCCCCTGAAATTATGCATCAGGAAAAATATGTACTCCCCCTTGAAGGTTGATCTTCTCGTTCATGTATCGGTGTACAATCTCGTTCAGCACGGAATATAATATCTTTTGTTCGTAGAAGTCAAACTCCTTATCATTGACGTACGGGTCCTGAACTGTAGTATTCAGAAGCCTTGGTTCTCTTCCTCCCCCTTGACTTGAGGTGCCTGCAACACAGATTCATCTTTCGGCTTTGGTACCTACTGGTATATGGGTCCATATTTGTTAGTTGCAGTTCTATTGGGAGTAATTGAATAAGAACCATACCAGTAATGATGACTTGTTTTATGAACAAAATCATATGTACGACAATGAGAACAATAATTCTTCCTATGAGCTACCCTGATTAATTGATCTCTCAAGTAAAGAAGATCAGGTTTACTTTTTCGCACATTGTTCTTCTTTGTTGTTGATGCATGTACAAATGATTTGTTTCCTTTCTTCTTATCCTTCTTTTCATCATTCTTTTCATCATCAACTGGTTTCACTTTCCAAACAAGGTTTACTTATCTATATCTCCTTCTTCTCCTTCTTCTTCTTCTTCTTCTTCTTCTTCTTCTTCTTCTTCTTCTTCTTCTTCTTCTTCTTCTTCTTCCAAATGTATCTGAACCATCTACATTTCTATCAAAGAAAATGTTAGTAGAACGAATCTGATCAAATGATTTAACTGACCTTTTTGAAGAAACAGTTCTTTGATGTGAGCTTGTGGCTGTCTTTTTAGAGTCAGTTTAACCATTTCTAGGTGTGTGGATTTTTGACTCTGGAGTCTTCTGCTCAGTCACCACCACCTTAGAAACAATATCTTGAAGTTCTTTTATCTATGAAGACAAACTGTTCTTTTCTTTGACTAGCAGGTCAATCTTTTCTTGAAATTCAGATTTCGCTTTCTGCTCTTTCAGTGCACATGTAGATAATTCAGATAGCTTGTTAGTAAGCTTCTTAACCTCAGTCTCAAATATATTCCTTTCTTCTTCAAAATCCTTCTCAACATTCGTTCTCTAGCCGGATATTTCATTAAAGATTCCAACATTCTTCTGTTCTATGGTCTTCTTTTCTTTTTCAAACTTGTCTCTTTCCAAGATGATCACTTTCTCAAAGTCAGTCACCTGTTGAGAAAGCTTAGAACATTTAAGCTCAGCCGTTTTCTTATCTTCAAAACTCTTCTTTGCAAACCTTTTCTTTTCACTCTCAAAATCATATCTGTCTTTGGCTATCTTTTGTTCCAAAACTAAATATTTTCTTTTGAAGCTCAGCATTAGCAGTTTTCAAACTCTTTTCCTTCTCCTCATTCATATTGCAATCTATAACTTTCTCCATCTCTAACATCTTTTGCCTTAACTCAGAATTCTCAGTCTTCAATTTCTCAGATTCCAACCATTTATCTTCCAAGACTGAGATCTTTCTTTTCAGCTCTGTATTCTCAGTTTCCAAACTCAGTACATTTTCATCATTCAGACCAGAAGTCTATTTCAGAAGATCTTCATTTATTGTCCTTAAAACACTAACTTCTTCTCTAAGTATTCTCTTTTCCTCATGATATCTCTTGGATCTCTTTGAGTAGTAGTCAAGTGAAGAAGCAAGATTTTTGTTCTCTATTATGAGCTTGGCAACCTCTTCTTCATCATCGGAAAAACTCGTCTTGATTTACACTGTGTAGAAATGATCGTCAGAAATTCAGAAACAACCTGTACTACAAAAATCAAATTTGGTCAAATATTGAAAAACTCAGAAAATATTCTAAGTATAAAACTCGCAGAGTGAAGGATACAAGCTTCGCGCAAAAAACAGTAACGTGCGAGTTTTAACTTCGCGTAGGACAAAGGTTGATAGAATGAGCTTCGCGCAAAGTATGATGTGTGCGTTCGAACTTCACGCACGTCGAATGATGTGAGTTCTGAAGTTCGCGCAAGAAGGCTCGTGCGAGTTTTTGCTTCGCCAAGGTAACTACATGCGAGTTCTTAACACTTCTCGTACACACACTTCACGCAATTCTTTTGCGAGTTCGAGACTTAGAAATTTTTTCTAATCTTCACTTCGCGCTAAATGCAAACTCGCAGATTATCCACTTCTCGCAAGACTTAACTTCTCGCAGATCACAGTTCGTGCACCCTGAATAATATGAACAATACAAACTCATAGAAAAGGTTTAGCGCGTTTCTGCTTCTCGCACGTCACAACTTCCGAGTTCTTCATGACTTGCGAATACTTAATTTTTGCGAGTTATTGCCTTGTACGAGCTCTTCCTCTGTGTGTTCTTGAGATCTAGCGAGTTCTTGGAGTTTTCGAACAAAAAGTTCAAACTTTCACACTAAAATCAAATCAAATCTTTTACCAAAAAGCTTGAAACTTCGCAGAAATCTTCTAGATCAATCAACGAACCAATTACAACCAAATTATTTCAAACTAATGCACTAGATATTACCAATCGATCTAGAACAGTTCGATTAGAGACTTTGAACAGAAAATTACGAAAACCAAAATTCAGATCGATTTATTGAGAATTTAACAAAACGAATCAAACTAAACTTGTTCTAGACTTATACGTGAGTACAAAGATACAAAATTTAGATCCAAAACACTACTAAATAGAAAAATCAAATCTGAACAGGAAGACTTGCGTGTTCTTCAAAATGTAGACCAAATTTCTGAATTTCGATCTACTCTGATACCAATTGTTATCCCAGATAACAATGTAAACAAGATGACACAATCCAATTTCCAATCAAACTCAATTTGTATTAATCTCTTGAACGTATTACAAGGCTCTCTCAACACTTTCTCTCTCTAGATGAACACTTATGACACTCTGAATGATCTATGAATTAGTACACGCATAACACAAAGCCATATCCCTATTTAAACAAAGACATAAAACACTCATACCACTATACACGCAAGCTACAGAAACACTCAAACAACTAAACTCTCACAACACATGCTTTGACTTTTTATTACAAAAGACTTTGACTTTCTTCTTAAGAGTTGACTTTGGCTTTGACTTGGTTAACTTTCAATCTTCAGTCTTCATGATCTTGTATCCCACAAATATATGCTCTAACATGTAGAGTGCTTTGTCTAAAATATTTACATGATCAGGTTTGTCTGCACTCACGAATCCTTCTGGTTGAGAAATGTACACCTCTTCTTTTAACAATCCATTCAGAAAGGCTGTCTTGACATCCATCTAATAGACCGTAAAGTTTTTGTGTGTAGCGTAGGCTAGAAACATTCTAATTGCCTCAATACGCGCAACTGGTGCATATGTCTCGTCATAATCAATACTTTCCTATTGTTTGTATCCTTTGGCAACAAGTCTTGCTTTGTTTCGAATTACAACACCATCTTCAATTTTCTTGTTTTTTAATACCCATTTGGTGCCAATAATAGTCTTCCCTTCAGGTCGGGGCACCAATCGCCATAGTTTTAGTGCATCGAATTGGTTGAGCTCTTCTTGCATAGCTGTAACTCAATATAGATCACTAAGATCTTCTAAAACTTTTGTTGGTTCTACTTTGCTCAGAAAAGAGTCAAATAAGCATTCGTTTGCAGTTGTAGACCTAGTTTGCACCGGCTTAGATAGATCTCCAATGATTTAATGAATTAAATGCTCTTTGGTCCACTTGTCAACATGAGGAAGTGGATTAGATGCAGATTGATCATGTTTAGCATCTAGATATCTACTCTCTTCTTGTTGTTCTGTAAGGGGTTCAGTTGAAGTAACGGTACAGAAGATTCAGTTGATTGGACATTTGTTGTCTGTTGAGTAGGCATGACATTGCATCAAACTGATTGTGTACCTTTTGGCTCGGCAGTTTCATTAGCAACTTCAACTGAGTGAGTAGGTGTTTGAATTTGAGTTTCTTCCTGAATCGGGAGATCGGATTCAGTTGAGACATGTGAAGTGATGGGACAATGATTACTTGAATCTTCAGATCTGTCAATCACAATATGTTTAGTCATTCTAGTACCAAGAAACTCATCATAGAAAAATTCAAACAGTAAATCTAAATCTGTTAAATGAGATGTAGACGTTGACGCGTTATCAGATTTAGTAACATTAACTGCATGTTCTGGACTGATTTGCCCATAATCTAAGACTCCAGTTATAACGGGTTCTGAACTGCTTTGATCAGAAGCCATCTCTTCAACGAATGTAACGATTACGCTCTCCACCACAACCTTCGACTTCTTTAAGTAAATTCTGTAAGCAACAGACGTCTGAGAATATCCGATAAAAATGCCTTCATCAACTTTCGGACTGAACTTGTTCAAGTTCTCTTTGTCGTTTATCACGAAACACCTGCATCCAAATATATGAAAATGTTTAATGCTAGGTGTTCTGTTATTAATTAAAGCATATGGTGTTTTACCAAACCGGCGATGAATTATGGAACGATTCTTCGTATAGCATGTAGTTGACAGAGCTTCAGTCCACAGAAATAGAGGTAGATCAGATTGACTCAGCATAGTGCGAGCAGCTTCGACTAGAGTTCTGTTTCTCCTTTCTACAACTCCATTCTGTTCTGGTGTTCTGGCAGCAGAAAATTGATGTGTTATCCCGACCGATTCGAGATCATCATCAACAATCTTGTTCTTAAATTTTGTGCCATTGTCTGTTCTGAGAAGCTTGACTGTCTTCTGCAAATTCACTTGAGTGATCTTTAAGAATGAGATGATGACATCGGGCATCTCATCTTTCGATCAGATAAATTTGACCCAAGTATATCTTGAATAATCGTCCACAATCACTAAAACATATTTCTTGTCGTTGATGATTTGAGTACGCATTGGTCCACAAAGATCCATATGCAGCAGTTCTAGCGAAGTACTTATGATCGGTTCAGGCTTAGGATTATGAGAATCTCTTTTCATCTTATCCTTCTCACACGCCGCACACAGATGTTCTTTGACATAATTCAGCTTAGGTAAACCCTTAACCAGATTACCAGTCACCAACTTTTTGATTTATCTGAAGTTGAGTAGCCGTCTATGCCATAACCAACTATGTTGCATAGAGGCTTTTGAATGTAGACACACCTCATTATCAGTCTTGACTTTTGACAAATTGATCGAGTAGAGGTTTGACTTCCGCGTCCCGAGCAAGAGTTCTTTACCATCTTCAGTTCTCACACAACACCGCTTGGCCTTAAAATTCACCTCTAAGTCTTTGTCACAGAACTGACCAATGTTGAATAGGTTGTGCCCTAATCCTTCAATGTAGCTCACTTTCTTGATCGTTACATTGTCTTGGATAACATCTCCATATCCCAAGATTGGTGAAAACTGGTCATTTCCAAATCTGACGTTTTTGCAGAATTTCTCTGTATAATTAGATAAAATATCTTTCTGCCCGGTCATATGCTTGGAGCAACCAGAATCCAAGTACCACATATGACGGGTCTGCACATGAGAAATCAAGGAACAACAGGTTTAGGTACCCATTTATATCTGGGTCCCTTGATGTTAGCACAAGATTTTGGCACCCATTTGAATTTTGGTCTTCTTTGATTTTGAAAATCTTTTGAAACATATGAATTATAAACATGATATGAACCAAACCAATCATCAGAAAATTGGCGAGACACAAAACCATTTCGACGATATGTAGAAGACTTATTAGTAGACAGAGATAATTGGAGTAATTGCTTTATTGAGTAACGCTTGTAAGAAGTTACAAGTTTTGGTTTATGTAAAGCAATATTACCAACTACATCAGTATTACTATCAGTCATTCTATTACAATGAATATCAGAACATTATTTTGAAGTCTCATCAATTTTCCTCTTTGGTCTCCACTCTGATTTCACTTCAGTCTTTCTCTTTTTCACATCTGAAACATATGAACTTTGAAAGTTAGAATTGTGAGATTTGAAATATTGCTTAATCTTTGATTTACCAGTGGTTGTCTCTTTCTGTGAATGCCTATTCTTTGTCTTCTTACCTTTGGCTTGAGTAGTACTCACAGAAACTGGTTTATCAACTTTCGTTGATGAGTCAACTTTCTCATACACACTGGATAAACCATTAGAATTAATGATGAATTGATAATGATCTGGAAGTTTTGCATTAAAGTCAAATTGATCAACACAATCATCAAAACAACCATCAGATTTTAGGAAATCAAACTCTTCATCAAACAGACCATTAACATCATCTGATTTAGAAGCTTTGGAAGATTTTGAAAAATCAGTATTAATGAAAACAGTTGAAAACACCATTTGTTCTAACCCAGTCAAAATCCTCTCTTTTCTACTATAGTATTCTCAAGTTCAGAAATTTTGCTTTCTAAAATGAGTGGAGGAACATAAATTTTACCTTCAACGGGTTTTGCCTCCATTTCCTCTGTAGAATAGCTTTGAAAATAATCGTTAGAAAGGAATTTTGATTATGTAGAACTATAACTAGAATTCAACCTCTCGTAACGAAATGGAAGATGCATTTTAGTTTTATTCTTTCTTTTCTCAATTTCCTTAGCTTTATCCTCATCAGATAGTTTAGTCCATTTAACTTTGAGTTCAGGGTACTGAGGTGCCAATTTAAGAAAACCAAAATCATATAAAGCAGACACTTTGGAAATACCCTTTTTCAGATAGTGTGGGTTCTCATAGCCAAGACCCCAACACTCAGTGTTCTCTTTTGGTTTGTTAAGATGAATGGTTTGCTCAGTCTGACCAAGAGTATAAAGTTTTTCTTCCAAACCACTCACTTTTTCAACTAAAGATTTGTTTTCTTTCTTTAAAGATAAACACTTTTTCGCAACTTCTTTAATCTCAAGTTCACATAGTTTATATTTTGAAGATGTTTCAGATAGTTGATTATGAATTACAGTGTTTTCTCTCACACTGGTATCAATTTTTTTATGTAAAGCTTCAATCAATACATTCTTCTCAGCAATATCATTGTTGAGCTTCAGTATTGATTGGTTTTTCTCTTTAATGATACCTTTTTTCACGTTTAAGCTTAGACTGCAAATCTTGAAGTTCAATCATCATGGATTGCATTTGTTTTAGAAAATCAGATTCGGACATATCACATACCTCTTCAGTATCCTCAGCATCAGAATCTGCTTCAGTCTCTTTCTGACCCATAAAACACATGTGAGCATTTTCTTATTTGTCAGACTCGGGTTTAGAGTGATCCAACCAGTACTCATCTTTAGCCATCAATTCTTTGCCATCTTCTTGTTGCTTGGCCAAAAGCATTTTGTTCTTGTAGTATTATGAATTGCGGACCTTCGGTTTCTGACATTCCTTAGCATAATGGCCTAACTTTCCATAGTTGTAGCACTTTACCGGCTCAGATTCTTTCTTCTCCTCATTCCTGTACCCAAATTTCTTCTCCTCTAGTCGTTTATCCTCAAATCTTTTCCCTTCAACTCTCTCCTTATGCTCATAATTTCTGGAACCCGATAAGTATCTCTGACTATTTGACCCTGGTTTCTTGTAGAATTTCTTCTAGAAAGATTTGGTCAACAGAGATAACTTGCTTCAGGTTCTCACAATCATCAGAATCATAATCTTCTTCACTTTCAACCTCATCAGATTCAGACACTATTACCTTCTTTTTCTTCTTCAAACTCACTGATCTTTTCTCTTTCTTCTTGACCACTAAAGCAACAGGATTAACTACCAACTTCTCAGCTTTCTTCTTCTCATCTTTAATCTTCTCTACCTCTTCCTTCTTCTGTCTCAAAGTCTCATAAACCTCATGGAGTGGTATCTCATTCAGATCTTTCATCTGTTTCATCTATCTGGTAAACCTTTTCCACTCTGGCTGTAGTATACTCAATAATTTGACATTCAACTCAATGTGAGACTTCTTGACTTTGTTCTTGCACAACTCGTTTAGAAGAGTCACAAACCTATCATAAGTAGCCTCTAAACTTTCACCTTCCTTAGTTTTGAATTCTTCGTAGTTATTCAGGCAATTTGACACTTTCAGCTGATTACCGATCTTAGACCCAAGCATTATTTTCTCAAGCTGATCCCACATTTCTTTTCCCGTAGCATTATAGTTGTCTATCTTGACATATATCTCATTGGGAATTCCTTGCAGAATGAAAGATCTTGCCAACCTATCAGCTTTTACTCTTTTATTTTGTTCCTCAGAATATTCTTCTATCGGTAATGGATACTCATTGTTTACTAATTCTTCATCTTCTATTTCTGTAGAATGAATCTTGGTAGGAGGTTTCATCACTCCTTCTTTCAAAGACAATCTGATGTAGTCACCTAGATCATTCCGGTCAATGAAGTCAAAGAATCTATCCTTCCACTTCTCATACTCTCCCTTAAAAAAAAACTGGTGGTTTCACGTTTGCTCCGACAGCAAGATCCTCTCTGGAAGTCATCCTGACAAAAACACTGTACAATAAGAACTTGAAATGATCGTTAGTTCAAAAGAAATCAATATACAGGAAAAAAACATAGAAAGAATTTTTCAAAAATAAAATTTCCAAAATTTCCTAAGTTAGGAATTCCCACACCACAATTCACTAAACAATTCGCACAAAGAGAAACAAACACCACAATTTGCAGAAACTCCTACAATTCGCACACTTCAGAACTCGCACACCAACAATTCGCAAGAGCCTAGATGCGAGTTCTAAGAATTCGCACACTACTATATGTGAAATCTAGACTTAGAAAAATTCGAACTTCAACTTTTCGCACGAGCTTTTCGCACTACAGGTGCATACGAATTCTATACTTATAATCTATTTCAACCCGAGCAATTCGTATCGATATGAATTCTAGCCTAAGAAAAATTTCCAATTTTTCATGCGAAAAATGAGTAATTCGCATATACCCTTATTGCGAATTCAAGGAATTCGTATAACACTCTGATGCGAAAACCTATCTTTTCGCACAAAGCTGTATGCGAAATATGCCCTTCATCCAACTCTTCGTATATGAGAATTATGCGAATCCTGATCAATTCGCACAACACCTTATGCGAATTCTGTACTAGTGATTTTTCCAGACAATTTTATGCGAAATCCCTTATGCGAAATTATTGAATCTTGCAAGTTTTTCAGATCTCAATTCTGGAAAACACAAATCCAGCTTAAAAACGATTCAAATCGTTGAATTAAACCATGAAACTTTGTAGATTTGATGTCGATCAAGGTATGAACATATTACAAACAAACAATTACAATTAAAACAACAAAAATTACAACTTGATCTTAAGAACAGTGCGTCGAACTCGTGAACTCCAAAACTTACAAAATCTCAAAATTAATCGAGAATTACAGTGCAAGATGGATACAAACCAATACATAATTTGTCAGGATCTAATTCTTAACAAGAATAATGAACTCAGAAACAATATTATAGAAGTTGCGGAATAACACTTTAATATTCAACAATCAATGAACACAGTGAATCAGAAATCACAAACTTGTAAACTTTATTGAAAAATTAAAGCTACAAGTTTTCAAACAAAACCTCAATATTGATGAACAAGCTCACCAATACGAATTCTACTTCTCTAGAACTAGGGTTCTAAACCTTGAGGTTAATTCTCTCTATGAAAACAAAAACTCAGAATATTGTCTATTAAACTATTCAGACTAATTCTATACATATACTAAAGATAAAAGATAATTACAAAATATAAAATATCTTCAGTATATTCTTCCATAGTTATCTCCAAGCTTTCCATGAATATCTTCAATCTTGATTTGCACGGATCTTGATTATCTCTTAAGCAGTATTAAGTTGTAGCAGCATTAACACTCTGAGCAGTACTAATTTTCACCAGCAGTAGTAACTGTGCTCAGCAGTATTAACTTTGATCTGGCAGTACTAACTTCATCAAGAAGTATTAACCTTGGTTAGCAGTATTAATCTGTCTCAGCAGTAGTAACTTTTCTCAGAAGTAGTAACCATGTTGTGCTAGCAGCATTAACCATACTTGAACAATTCTTCAATTCCCAACAATCTCCCCCTAACTTGAATTTTAGGAAGAGAAGTCAAGTTCTTCAATCATGGTCTTCAAGATGCTTTCAACACTACAACCTAGTTGCCCAAATTCGGATCCAGACTCAGACTTTGATTAATTGTCCTTCTTACCACAATTCTGGCCATTTCTGATTCCTTTGCACACACTAGCTTAGCTTTCAGCATCCTATTCAGCTTTTCCTTGCTATGATCGTATACTTTGTCCACGAGGTAGTATTCATGATAACAGTTATCTATTGTGATCATGTATATACCACAATTTTCAAAGAGTATCCACTTATCAATCTTCTTAAATCCAAACTCATGATGTAGATCCTTTATCCTATAAACCATCTTTTCTGGTTCAAACATCATACAAAGATATTCCATTGCAATCTTGAGTAGACTTTCTTCAGTTCCTTTCAAAACATGCTCATAAAGCTTTATTCCCACCTTGTGCATTTCTTCTAGGTCAGCCCTGGAACAACTTCTGATCACTTTTCCCCAAGTTGAGTAGACTTCAAACACATCACCAACTCTTTTGAGTCTGAAGTACTCCTTTCTGTTGTCCCTCAGAATATCCCAAAAGATGACTTCTGGTGCTTTCACAGAAATGGGAACAGCCTGTACTGGTTCTATTAAAGTCATATAAAGTCCCACATGCTCATCAGATTGCTTATTGGACTGCTCTGGGTTCTGCACAGATTTTGCTGAAGGTGTAACTGAAGGTTCTGCCTCTTTTTCAGCTTCTTCAACCCTTGGCTTCTTGGACTGTTTTTTGGAAGCTATGGTCTTTACTCTCTTTGCAGATTTCATTTCCATACCAACATTCTCTTCTTTAGTGTCTTCAGCCTTTTCTTTAGTAGGAGTGACTTCCTCAGGCAATGGTTGTTGAATGTTGAGATCATGTCTCTCCTTCATCCTTCTTTCAGCCTCTTCCCTTTGAGAGGAGTCCCCTTGAAGCTTAGCCATTTCCTTTGTATAGAGCTCCTCAACTTGACTGTATGCCATATTAGTAAACATCTCTCCTTTGACACCAATTGAACCTTTCAGGAAATTGATCATTTTTCTCCTTTCCTGATTGGCCAAAAAGTTCTTAGAAGGTTGTCTTTTCTGCTTCTTGAATGGTATTCTTTGCTTTGATGCTTTGACTGCTATTTTCCTGGCCTCAGCTACTACTTTCATGTTCTTTTGATACTCTTCATTGAGTGTTCTGGCCATATTCAGTGCAAGCTCCCTGTCTTTTTCAGATTGTAGTTGTTCCTCCTTTTCTATTTCTGCTTGAAGCTGCTTTGCCACTTCTTCATCTAACTCAATCTGACTCTTCTTCTTTGAAGGTTATTCAGGTTCAACCATCTTTCCCTTTCCCTTTACATCCTTCAAACTTGTCTCACTGCTTTCTTTTCTTTTCTTTGAAAGGCCTCCTTCTTTACTGACCACTCCCTTGGCCTTTTGAGAAGCCTTAGGAGTGTCATTCTTGGCTTTTACCAATGTTTCTGCTATTTCCAACTCTTCAACAGATAGCCCTGTTACTGCTGCTACCTGTTCTGTTACTGCTGCTGCTTGAACCTCATCTGTTTCTGCTGCTTGTGCTTCGGTTTCTGCAGCTTTCTCCCCCTCAAAATCAAATCCCATCCCAGATGTACTTTCCTTCTCTGCTTCATCCTCTAGATTCTCCCCCTTGTTGAAAGCATCATTAGCATTTTCCTCTTCTTCAAAACAAACTACCTTCTCCTCTTCTTTTGCACCAATCTTGTCACCATTTTCTTCAATTTGGTAATCTGTACTTGTTGAGACAAAATTACCATTTTCATTTCTTCTATGTCTTTGCCTTTCTTGATGACATCCAGATTAATGTTGCCCATTGTTTCCATCAATTCATTGGAGTCATATATGTCCTCACCTTCTCCAGGAGTGTTACCCCCTTTTGAAGAATCATGGGATCTTTTAGTAGTGGAAGTCTTCTGCCTAGCAGAAGCACCCTCCACCCCCTTGGTTTCGTGGCACCTGGGACCTTTGGATGATTGCTCACCCAAAGTTGCCATGGGGGAGGTCTTATTGATGTTACCACTGTCCTTCTCTGTGCTAGCAGGAGTAGTGGCAACCTTCTCACCCATATGCCCATGCATCTCCTCAGTGAGCACCTCCTTGGGGTTGGGAGACACCCCTGTGGTTTCCCGATAGATATTCTCTAATGGAGAATTCTCCATTAGAGGGCTTAAAAGCTTTGTGGGTGAAGGTACAAGAAGGGAAGGAGCCTTCTTTACCTTTTTCTTGATGTATGTATTGGTGATTGGTGAAGTTGGTTTTTGAAGAAGGGACTGTGGGATTGATATGCTGATTGAAGGTTGGGATTGGCTTTCAGTGGGATGGTCTAATGAGGGCCTTGACCCTGAAGCCATACCTTCTGGATTGTGGGACACCACCATCATTGTAGAGAACAATGGGGTGTCAACTCCTTCCGAGTCCAATGGAGATCTCTTCATATTTGAAAAGACCTTGCCTTTGGGGATTTTAGGTACATATACCTCATCAAATTGAGCCATATCCGTCAATTCATTGGTTATAACTTCCTGGACAAATCTTGGGTACATATAAAAACTCTTTTTGTTTCCCAAGTTTGACACAAGGTCATTGAAAATCATTTTTGAAAAATTGTACTTTCTGGAAGTGGCCAAGCAGACCAAAGCATAAGCAATGGTACTACTGAACTCACTCCATCCAGTAGTCTTTTTGGAAATACAATGCATAAGGGTATGGACAAAGAAATGCCATTGGGGTGAGAAATTAGCTTTTGAGAACTTGAAAACACCCAATGGGCCTCCATACCCCATTCTAGTCAGAGTTGAAAACAGATCCTCATTAGGGATAGATGAGATACCTGAGGCATCGTCTAGACGTAGACTGATGCGAATTACCTCTTCAGAAACTGTCAAGGGTTTGTCACACACCCTTGTCTTGATAACTTGCACACCATTTTCAGTAACAATGTTGGCATTTGCCCAGAATTGTTTCTGGTGCTCGATGTAGATGGATGGTGACACTGTAAGAGCATATGCGATATGGCTGGACTTGAGAAAGTCGACTATTTGATGAAATCCATCAGCCTTCTTAGGCTTTTGAAGCATTGCTATCTCGTTGTGTTCGTCAATAAAAGCCATTGATGCCATCGAGCTTGAGGATAATGAACACTGAAACTCAGTAGGTGCTTGAGAGAAAAAAGGTTAGAGAGAAGATGAATAGTATTCAAAGAGTCGTTATGAGCTTTTTGGCGGGAAAAGAGGGTATTTATACGATTCGGGAAAGAAGCAGTATTAACTCAGAGCAGTATTAACTAACTAGCAGTATTAACTGAGAGCAGTATTAACCACTAGCAGTATTAACTAACTAGCAGTATTAACTAAGAGCAGTATTAACCACTAGCAGTATTAACTAACTTACACTTTTTGAAGCTTGAGTTGATCTGAACAAGGCAATACTTTTTCTGAGAAAGATGATTAGTAGCACCAAATAACAGATATGTAAACACTTTTTAAAACATGGGCTCATTCAGAGTTGATCATGCCCACACTTGTGACCAAGAAAGTGAATCTACCCACATCAAAAGCTTTAGTGAATAGATCAGCAAACTGGTTGTCAGTATGAACTTTAGCAACTTGAATAAGCTTCTTTTCATTACAGTCTCTAATAAAGTGATACCTAATCTCAGTGTGCTTTGTTTTAGAGTGCTTGACTGGATTGTTAACAATGCTTATAGCACTGCTATTATCAATGAAGATTGGAGTGTGAAGAAAGGTTACCCCATAGTCCAGCATTTGATTCTGAATCCATAGAACCTGAGAGCAGCAACTTGCAGCAGCAATGTACTCAGCTTCTGTTGTTGATAAGGACACTGTGGTTTGCTTCTTACACTGCCAAGATACTAGTCTTGCACCCAAAAGTTGACATCCACCTGAAGTAGACTTTCTATCCATATTAGCACCACCCAAGTCACTGTTTGAATATGCAATCAAGTCAAAAGAAGATTCATACGGATACCAAAGACCTAATCTAGGTTGCCCTCTTAAGTATCTGAAAATCCTCTTAACAGCTTGAAGATGTGATTGCTTTGGCTTGACTTGGAATCTGGCACAAACACACACTGGAAACATAATATCTGGTCTTGAGGCTGTGAGATACATGAGAGATCCAATCATTGATCTATAAAGATGGACATCAACATCCTCCCCCTCAAGATCAACAGTGATCTGTTTGTGTGTTTCCATAGGTGTGCTTGCTGGCTTTGAGTCTGATAAACCATATTTGTCCAGGATGTCTTTCACATACTTTGATTGACTTATGAAGATCCCATCTTTCTGTTGTTTCACTTGAAGCCCAAGGAAGAAAGTAAGTTCACCCATTGAACTCATTTTGAAGCTTTTGTGCATCAACTCTTCAAAGTCTCTACACATCTGATCTTTTGTAGATCCAAAGATGATGTCATCCACATAGATCTGAACTAGTAAGATGTCCTTCTTTCTTCTTTTGATAAACAGGGTCTTGTCAATTATTCCCCTTTCAAACCCATTTTCTAAGAGATAGGTAGACAATGTATCATACCATGCTCTTGGGGCTTGATGTAGACCATAAAGTGCTTTCTTCAGTTTGTATACTCTGTCAGGATATGATGGATTTTCAAAACCAGGGGGCTGACAGACATATACTTCTTCATCAATTGTGCCATATAGAAAGGCACTCTTCACATCCATTTGATATACCTTGAACTGCATAAATGAAGCATAGGCTAGAAACAGCCTAATTGTCTCTACCCTTGCAACTGGAGCAAAAACTTCTTCATAATATATGTCTTCTTCCTGAGTGTACCCTTGTGCCACTAGCTTTGCTTTGTTTCTGATGACTATTCCTCTCTCATCCTTTTTATTTCTGAAAATCCACTTGGTGCTAATAGCTCTATGACCTTTTGGAAGATCCACCAAGTCCCAAACTTCTTGCAATTTGAATTGTAGTAATTCTTCTTGCATGGCTTCTATCCAACTGGAATCTGTCATTGCATCATAGGCCTTCTTAGGCTCAATCTGAGATAGAAAGAAAGAGAGTACTGTATGTTGCTGATCCTGCAACTCTTGAAGTCTGCTTTGATTTCTAGTTATCATAGGAGAAGATATGTCTCCTATTACCAGCTCTGGAGGATGGTTCTTTTGTGTTCTAGTCTGATGACTAGGTTCTTCATTGATTCCCACTTCTAGATTGGAATCATTTAAGTCAGTTGAGGGGGTCTTATCAGCTACTTCTGGTTCTTCATGCTCTGAAGTCTCCTCGTCTCTTCTTTCTTCTTCACTCTGCATTGGTTCAGAAATAGTTTCTTTTTCACAGATTTCAACAGGTTCCATTGAAGGTATGGGAAAGATCACAAACTGAGGAATAATGTCTTGTACTTGCACATCCCCTGATCCTCCACTTCCTGAACCTGCATGATCATCACTACTGAAACCCAAAGAGTTAGTTAGTGAATCAATGTCAAACAACCACTGAGGACCTGAACCAATAGGATTTTGTGTGTTCTCATTGCATTTGACATTGTCACTTTCCTCAATTATTCTAGAAGAGGAATTAAATAGTCTGTAGGCCTTACTCTGAGATGAGTAACCAACAAGAAAACCATCATCTGCCTTGCTATCAAACTTTCCTAAGTGAGTTTTGGTATTGAGAATGGTACAAGGACACCCAAAAGGTTTGAAAAATCCAATAGATGGTTTTCTTTTATTTAAAAGCTCATATGGTGTCTTGTTCTTAGGCTTGACTACTAGAACTCTGTTTTGGACATAGCAAGCAGTATTAACTGCTTCATCCCAGAAAGTAATTGGAAGTTTTGAATCAGCTAACAGAGATCTAGCAGCTTCAATCAGTGTCCTATTCCTTCTCTCAGCAACACCATTTTGTTGTGGAGTCCTAGGAGCACTGTATTGCCTCTCAATTCCTTTTTCCTCACAAAAGGTGTTTAGGTCATGATTTTTAAATTCAGTACCATTGTCTAACCTAATGACTTTTACCTTTTGATTTGTTTGGTTTTCAATTCTTAGAATAAAGGATTTGATCAGTCGACTTGTCTCAACCTTAGTCCTTAGAAAATATACCCAAGTAAATCTAGAGTAATCATCAACAATAACTATGCAGTATGATTTTTTGCCTATACTCATTACATTTGTAGGACCAAACAGATCCATATGCAACAACTGAAGAGAATTAGAAATAGTGTTCAACTCTTTGGACTTATGAGAAGTTTTGTATTGTTTGCCTTTGAGACAGGCAACACAATGATCATCACATGAAAAGACTTTTGAAGGAAAACCTCTTACAAGGTTGTTTTTAACAAGTTTATTCATTGTTTTAAAATTCATGTGACACATCCTTCTATGCCAAAGTGATGATTCATCCAAAGATGCTTTTGAAACAAGAAAGTTTAGGGATGAATCAGTTGAAACATTTTCCATGTCCAAACAATAGACATTATCCTTTCTGGGAGTTCTTAGTAGTTTCATCTTTTCATCAACTACCTTGAATCCAGGAGCAAGGATAATGCATTCTGAATCTGTGAACAATATACTATGCTTTTTGTCACAAACCTGTGATACACTTAACAGGTTGTACCTTAACACCTCAACATAGAACACATCCTCAAAGGTCATCTAACCTTTTGTTACATCTCCCTTATCACTGATCTTACCTCCATCTGGAGTATTACCAAAGGCAACATGCCCTCCATCAATTTTCTTGAAATTCTTGAGGCAAGCCATGTTCCCTGTCATGTGTCTAGATCAACCACTATCAACATGCCAGATGCTCTTCCCCTTGAGCTGCTGGTTGCCCTGCACATAAGATAAAACAATTAGTATTGATTGGGAACCCAAGCCAAAGTGGTCTTGGGTCTCCCTTTCTCATCAAAGTATTTACATTCCTTTTTGATGAGGTTTTTCTCTTTACTAGAGTACTTTGTCAAGATAATAGGTCTAGCAGCACAAACACTAGAAGCAGTACTAATTTTAGAAGTACTAACAGAGTTAGCAGCACTAACAGGTTTAGCAGTACTAACCTTGTTAGAAGCACTAACAGAGTTAGCAGTATTAACATTTGAAGAAGTACTAACAATGTCAGCAGCACTAACATAGATAGCAGTAGTATTGCTTCTAGCAGCACTATCATTGTCAGCAGCACTATTTGTGGTAGCAGTACTAACAGTTTTAGTGCTTTTGGGAATCCACATCTTGACAGTTTCTTTCACAGTCTTTTTCTACATGTGGCTTTTAGATTTAACATGTTCTTTAGCCACATGTTTCCTTTCATTCTTCCTATAACCAAAGGGTTTTTGCATAGATCTTTGAAAATTCATCCTTTGGTTAATAGGATTAAAGTAGCAGTACTTGGCAAGATAATTCAATTTGCCACATATGAAACAAGGTTTTGGTCTGATGATTCTACTCAGATCAACTCCTTGTTTCTGAGCCCACTGATTATTCCAATTCCTTTGATTTCCCCTCTTTTTATCATGTTTTAGGGGATCATCCTTATTACATGCACATTGTTTGCAAGGAACAGGATTCACAACTGTGGTCTGCTTGTAATGGACCTTTCTAGAACTTCCCTCAGTCTTCTCTATGTCATTGGATTTGATCCAATCCCTTCCACAGTCCTCATTGGTGATGATGTTATTTTCTAAGGGAATCTCACCACCCACATTGTTTTCCTTTCTCTTACCAGCTTCTTTTTCAGTTTTGTCCTCAACAACTACTTCATCTAAGGGATCTATCTCAGTGGCTCCCTCAGGCAGGTCCTTCCTATCCTTAGTCTCTAGCAAGTCTGATATAGGAGGGATGTAGTTGTTGTTGTATGGTGGTGGTGTGGTATTGTACCCAATTCCTCTTCTCAGTTTGTCATGAAACTGAGTTTGTAGTAAAGAGTCCATTGCTTTAGAAGCATTGGAAAACTTTTCCACATCTAGCTTAACTTTGGCTAGCTCTCCTCTCAACTTTTCATTCTCCTCCTTGGACTTTGTCAGTTGGATTTCTAGATCATTATTCTCCCACTTCCAGTAATTGGTATCATATGTGTGTTGAAGTTCATTGGCTTGGAAACCTTTAATTTGTTCCTCAAACCTCTCAACAATTCTCACATAGTCTTTTATATCTTTTTCTAATCTCTTAAGGTCATCACTCATATTCTGGTTGTGATCCCTGTACCTTTTAACAGTATCTATGCAAGTTTGAGAACAAAGATTAGAAAGTACCTCAGTTGGGAGATCATATACCTCTACCATGAGAGCTTGATTTTGAATAGCCTCTCCTGCTTGATCACTCCAGTCAAACCCCATTCCTTGTTGAGAAACAAGGGCTTGAGCAGAGTTTCTGTTCTGGTTGAAGCTTCCAGTCTGAGCTTGTTGGTGGTTCTTGTGAGACACTCCACTTCTGCATTCCTTGGCAAAGTGTCCCTTCAGATGACATTTATAGCATTCCACCTTTGACTTATCAAAGCCTGCACCATCTTCTCTTCTTTGGGAGAAGTTGTTCCTCCCAGTCCTCTTGATGAACTTTTTCACCCTCATAGAAAGCATGGCCATCTGCCATTTAATATCCATCTCTTCAAGATCATCAGGATGAAGTTGTTCCAAGTCATCATTGATTAAAGAAGAGTTTCCATGGCTGGAAAGAAAGGCTTCAAAAACAGATTCAATGCCTTTTTCTTGATTTACTCCATTAGCAGCATTAACTGATTCAGGGTTAGCAGTAGAATCAATTGATGCTGATAGGAATGCAGGATTATGAACATATCCAGAAGGCTTCTTCTTTGCCTCCACCTCAGATTCAAACACTCTAAGGTCATTGTACAGATCATCAAGTTCTTTTTCTTCCAATTGTTCATTCTGTCTGAATGAAACAGTATACATAGTCCATTCATCACCAAGGGACCTTAAGAACTTTCTGTTTACATCATCTTGATCAATCTGTACTCCCATAGTAGCTAGTTCACCAATCATCTTGTTAAACCTATCAAAAGTTTGAGTCATGGACTCATTCTTAGTTGACATAAAGTTTTCATACAGTTGCTTCAATATTGCCTTCTGATTTCTCTTGGTACTTTTGGTACCAGAGAATCTCTTCTCTAGAGCATTCCAAAGCATCTGTGCATCAGTGCAATTGCAGAATTGGTGTTGATACTCATTGGGAATAGCCAAGAGCAGTGTGCTCAAGGCTTTCATCTTTGTCTGCCTTGTCTTCCTTTCTGCATCCGTCTTTGGTGGGATTCTTTTTCCATCTGCACCAATCTTTCCTTCATCAGATGGGCCATTCTCAATGATGTCCCACATAGAGTAATCTGTAAGGAGAATGTATTGCTTGATTCTAATCTTCCACATGTCAAACTCATTAGATCTGAGCATTGGAACCTTTGAGACAAGAGTACTGTTTGATTCAACTGTGTTTTCCATGATGAATGAAGGTTTCTGAGAATACTTGCTCTGATACCACTTATCAGGATCTAATACTCAACAAGAATAATGAACTCAGAAACAATATTAAAGAAGTTGCGGAATAACACTTTAATATTCGACAATCAATGAAACAGTGAATCAGAAATCACAAACTTGTAAATTTTATTGAAAGATTAAAGCTACAAGTTTTCAAACAAAACCTCATTATTGATGAACAAGCTCACCAATACGAATTCTACTTCTCTAGAACTAGGGTTCTAAACCTTGAGGTTAATTCTCTCTATGAAAACAAAAACTCAGAATATTGTCTATTAAACTATTCAGACTAATTCTATACATATACTAAAGATAAAAGATAATTACAAAATATAGAAGATCTTCAATATATTCTTCCATAGTTATCTCCAAGCTTTCCATGAATATCTTCAATCTTGATCTGCACGGATCTTGATTATCTCTTAAGCAGTATTAATTTGTAGCAGCATTAACACTCTGAGCAGTACTAATTTTCACCAGCAGTAGTAACTGTGCTTAGCAGTATTAACTTTGATCTGGCAGTACTAACTTCATCAAGCAGTATTAACCTTGGTTAGCAGTATTAATCTGTCTCAGCAGTAGTAACTTTTCTCAGAAGTAGTAACCATGTTGTGCTAGCAGCATTAACCATACTTGAACAATTCTTCAATTCCCAACATAATTTGTCTAAAACATCAAACGAACATATTAGACTCAATTAATCTCCCAATTACACACAAAAATTCAAAATTCGATCAAAAGTCAACGAACAAGGTGCAAAACATTTTCTTGAATGATTTCGATTGAATTTGCTCTGATATCAATTGTGTGTCCCACAATACGAGCAATCAATCAAGATGACATAAGATTTCCAACTAAACAATTTCTATTAATCTCAAGATCGATTACAATATGAGGCTCTCAATATTTCTCTCACTAACCAAGTACGCGCATCAAGTCATATGATTCTACTAACAAAAAGCTATTTATACTAACAAACTATACTTACAAAACTAATACAAGAAATGACTTTGACTTTGACCTTATTACAAAGACTTTGACTTTTAGCATGAGAGGTTTTGACTTGAGCTTTTTATTTTGACTTTTATCTTCACTCTTCATGATCTTGTATCCAATATATTTGTGCACTAACAACCCGCTTTCTGCTCATGGTTTCTTTGGTCAAACATCATCTGTTGGTCATAGAACTTATTTGTTCCTTCAGTTTTTGGTTCATACACCTGTGGTGGTCCACATTGTCTTGGGTCATGAAAAGCTCTCTTCATCTGTGGCCCATGACTCTAGAATCTGCCACCTCTACCATCTCTCTCATCTTTCCCTCTGTGGAAGTTGGGCTTCTTCTTGAGGCCTCTATTGAATTCCTTTGTGATCAAGGCTAAAGATTTAGCTATTGAAGAAATGCTAACCTCATTTTCTTCTGTCGTCTCCTGTTCCTCATTATCAACTTATTAACACTTTCTTCTTTCCCTTTGAACTCTCATCATGGCATTTCTCCTTCAGTAGCTTGGCTTGGGCCTCTGTGGCTTTTCCTACTCGTGCCAGAGGTCCATATGGTTGGGTTTTAGTCTGGACTACATAGTTTTCTACTGCAGCCAAAGTGCCAAAGAGGTCAGTCAGAGTCCATGTGTCCAAATCTTGGTTTGTATGTAGTGACATGGACAACTGAAACCACTCTTCGTTCAAACTCTTAAGGAACATCACGTTGTTTTCCATAGAGGTTATGTGGATTCCAAACTTCTTACACTTGTTTATCAAGGAGTTGAATATGTCTTAGGTAATCTAGAGTGATTCTGTTGGCAGAGCTTTGAAAGCATAGTATTCGTTTAGGCATTGGGCTCTCCTGTTCTTTTGGGTTTTCACTCCACCCTCAAGTTGTTTCTCGAGCTCTACCCACAAATCATAGGCAGATTCACATGCATCCAAGGACTGGAAAAGGTCATTTGGGATTGCCATGATGAGTAATCGTTTGGCTCGCTTTCCTAACTCATATGTCTCCCAATCTTGAGGACCCCATTCAATGATAGGCTTAGGTTTTTCATATTCATGTACCCCACGTGTTGTTTCTGTTGCAGGTACCCTAGGAATAGTGACCATGGGAACATATGATGGATTTTTGACATAGGTGACAAGATATTTATCAACTCCCTCCAAGAAATAGATCATATGTATCATCCATTGAGGATATTCATCTCTCAATAAAGTAGGAGGTTTAGTTTGGGATCCAACGGTGAAGAAATTGTTTGGATTGGCCATTTTGGTAGAAAAAGAGTTTAGAAGAAAAATAGGTACTGAAAACTTTGAGAAGAAAAGGAATGACTTAACACTGGATATAATGAGAACTCAGGCCTAAACTGAACGAAAAGAGTTCTAAATGATTAAGAGCACACACAGGAAATATTTCAAATAAGAAACAAATCCTATAACTGAATCAAATCCAAATTGGTTGAAAATAACGCAAAACAGGGGTTTGTTCTTTATAAGTGAAGAATAGGTCTGAAATCGATCCAAATAATCTACCAAAAGAGTAGAAATCATTGCAGAGATGATCCTTTGATATTGAGAATCAAAGTTTGCGCTGATACCAATTGTTGGTTCCCAGTTTAACTCAACAATGATTTATTCAAACACAAATATGCAAAACAGGTTCGTATGCGGAAGCGTTTTGATATACCAAGATGGTTTGAACTAATGGTACATTCATACACACAGATAACAAAGATAACAAGAATAATCGAAAGGATTTACTCAACAGGTTATCTTCATTAATCTTAAAGAATACACCAAGAACGCACACTACTGTATGATATTTTCTCTCAACAAAGCTATCTCTCTCTCTAAGAAACAATGTGTGTGTGTATTGTGTGATGTGTTACCAAATTGGCAGATGCTCCACCCTATATATAGAGATCGTAGAGCTACAATAGTACATACAAAAGGTTGTCACCCATAAAAGAGTGACACCTGGAAAGTTGTCCATCGTGGTTGTACTATTTGATCTTCAGAATCTTCGTACAGGTAGAGGTACGTGAGACGCACATGATCTTTGATTTTTAGAAATACACAAGTCTTCGACTTTAAGAGGTTTGCCAACACAGAAGCTCTTTGATGGATCACAGAGGCTATGTGGTCTCAGGGTAATCTTCTGGTTAAGTTCTTCTCGAGAAGTGGTTGACAGGAGTTCTGATCTGTTTGTTGTTGAGAGTCTTGGTGTATGCGGTAGAGGTCTTCTGCGGTTCTTGTACTTATCCTATTTTTCAATACTTCTAAGACTAATATATTGGAGCCAACAGAGTTAATGTCGTGTGCAAGGGTTTTGAGGGTTGGTGAGGCATACATGCGTGAAAGTCAGTGACATGTATTGCAACATTAAACGTATTATTTGGCATCTTGTCGCAATGTTGGCTAGTAATAGCCCTGTCGAGAGATTCTATTTTCAAAATTTTGACTACCATAATGATTTCCATATTCTCCATCGTGCATTTCTTTGAGGATGTTTTCGACTTAACTGCCAACGACGTATCTTAGGTTTAGACCTGTTGATGTTCATCGATAGAGCCATTAACCATGACATATGTTGATGCTTTTAATCGAATTTTTCTAGCTTTCATTTTGTCTTCGGGTAGCCGATCATTCGTTAGATAATCCCAGATTTCTTTCGACCAGTTGTCTTCTTCATGCAGGGAATTTATTTGATTATTATTTTCGACGTTTGTTTCGATGGATAGGGATGATAAATGAATCATGGTGTTGTCTGAGATTGAACTCACAATTAATCAAACAAACAGAAAATCAAAATATTGTGCGGAAGTTTTGTAATATTTGTAAGATTAATAGGTAGAAAACAATAGTAATCTAGAGAATAAGATCAATACAAGCAAATAGAGAAGATTGAGCGACCACAATCATTTTATGGATGAGTATGAATACATCAAGAACACAAAGAACACCCACAAACTGTGTGTAATTCTCTCTCAATCTCAAGAATTCTCTCTCTAGCTACTAGGTGCAGTTAAGTGTGTGTAATCTGTTGAGCGTCCAAATCTCTAAACAAATCTCCCTATTTATAGGATAATATTACAAAAGTCAAGCCAATCACTAATGAGAAAGCTGCCACCTGGAAAGGTGCAGTGTGATTCCAGATTCAAGCATTTGACATTCAAAGATTAAGAATTTAGAACAAGAATCTAGAGAGAGAAAGTAGTCACAAGTCTCATATGTCATATATGTGTCAAAGTGTTACAAGACATGGAATAAAAGATTACATTGAACTAAAATAAAGCAAAGTATTTATATGGGGTCAAACATGCCTTGACCTCATACAATACTGTTAGAGCATATATATGTTGGATACAAGATCATAAAGATTGAAGGTCAAAGTCAAACCAAGTAAAATCCAAAGTCAACTCTCAAAGCAATGTCAAAGTCAAATTGTAATAAAGAGTCAAAGTCAAAGTGTTGTTTTGTAATTGTCTTTGTAAGTGTGCGTGTTTCCTTTTAAGGTAATATGACTAGTTAGGTTTAGTTAGTTGTTGCAAGTTGTGAGAAGTTGCTTTGTACGCAAACTAAGTTTTAGAGAGAGAAAGTAACATGGAGAGATTGTATACGAATTGTGAATTGGAATCATATAACAGGTTGAGTATTCGATTTGTAATCATCATGTTTTGTGATTAATTGCATTTAGAACTTGATAAATTGGGACATAATAATTGGTATCAGAGCAGATTCAAGTTGAAATTGATCAAGAAATGAACATTCGGACTGTGTTTTGAGTCGTAGATTAAATTTCAAATTTTTCAGAGTTTTTGCGAGTCTAATTGATTAGATTGAGTTCGTATAGTGTTTTAGATGAATTATAGGTTTATTGGATTTTTGCACTGTAATTTTCATTAATTTTGAAATTTTGGTCATTCGAAGGTTCACGAGTTCGTAAGCACTGTATTAGATCAAATTGTACATTTGAATGTTTGTTGTTGAAATTCTTTGATTGTAATCGATTCTAGGAGTGTTGGTGAACAAATTGTCAAAGTTACATATCGAAAATCGAAGTTTTGGTGAATTTTTGAGCCAATCAGAGTGAATATTCATCGAGATCTGAAGAACTCGCATAGCCCTGAAGAACTCGCATCAAGAACTCGTATCTTAGAGGATTTCACATAATTGTGTTATCTAAAAATCTTATATGTGTAGAATTCGCCTATGTGTGATATGCGAATTGTCTAGGATTCTCATTTGTGTGTGATAAGCTTTCCTTAGAATTCGTATATCTTCGTATAAGAATTGTCAGAATTCGCATAAACTTGTTATACGAAAAGTTTTTCTTGAAAAATTTAAAGTAAAGAATTCGCATCTGAGTCTCATGCGAAAAGTAAGGATTTCTCATATGTGAGTCATACGAATTCTTTGAATTCGCATAAGAGTGTATGTGAATTGCTCAAGTTTGAAAATTTTTCCAAAGAACAAAATTCGTTTGATTTTTGTGTGCGAAAAGTTTTATACGAAAAGTTGTATGCGAAAAGTTTAATCTTCAAATTTTTCTAAGTCCAGTTTTTTTCTTTTTTTTAGAAAGGGTGTCCTGGGCCTTTGGCCTAGACTAATCCCTTGGCAATGAAACCGACTGCTAAAGCATGCAGCCCTGAGGTTATACCCAGTGGCCACAAAGTTTCGAATGCAGGGAATCGAACCCGGGTTGAGCGCTATGAACTCCCCAGGTGATTACCACTACACCACAAGCCTTGTGGGTTTCTAAGTCCAATTTTCGCATAAGGTTGTATGCAAATTCTTAGAACTCGCATATAATTTTGTGCGAATTCTGTTCGTGCGAATTCTGAAGGTTTCTTGTTTGCGAATTCTGAAAGTTTGGTGTGTGCGAATTCTGTAGTTAGTTTGTGCTTGTGTGCGAATTGTGCATGCGAATTCACTGTGATGTGTAAAAATTCCATACTTAGAGATTTTTGGAAATTTTAATTTCTGAAATTTCTTTCTAAGTTTTTCTGTATCTTGATTTCACTTGGACTAACGATCATTTGTCAAGTTCTTATTGTACATTATTGAAAACAGGATGACTTCCAAGGACACACTTTCAATTGGTACTGACGTAACGTCTCCGGTTCTATTCAATGGGGAATACGAACAATGGAAGGATATATTCCTTGATTTTGTGGACAGACATGCTAACGGAGAGAACATTTTGCTGTCTATCATGGAGGGTCCGATGGTACATCCTACAATTGAAATACTGGATGATGAATATTTGGACAGCGAAGATGGAAAT
The DNA here is from genome assembly GCA_954870635.1 of Arctium minus. NCBI lineage: Eukaryota > Viridiplantae > Streptophyta > Magnoliopsida > Asterales > Asteraceae > Arctium > Arctium minus. The sequence goes on along the minus strand of OX941083.1, from coordinate 63,061,303 downwards.
GTTGAAAGAGTTCAAAAGACAAAGACTGTTCCGAATGACATTTTCCAGTATACTGAAGAACACAAGAGCAGATACAAAGCTGATAAGCAGGCAAGATCTCTACTCTTATAGAGCATACCCAATGAGATCTACTTTAAAATCGAAAGCTACAAAGCCAATGCGAAGAAGATGTGGGATCAACTTCAGAAGATGATGATGGGGTCAAAGGTCGGAACCCAGATGAAGGTTGCCAATTGCATAAACAACTATGAGGAATTCAAGGCTAAAGAGAATGAGAGCCTTGAGGAAACTTACGAGAGATTTGTTCTTCTATTAAATGAGCTTGCAAAGAATAAAGTAAACAAGAAACAGATAGAGAACAACATTAAATTCCTCAGCATCCTTCAGCCTAAGTGGAAGAGGCACACTAGAAGGATGAAACAGATGAAAGACCTTAGTGACATCCCACTTCATGAAGTTTATGAAACCTTGAGACAGAATGAAGAGGAGGTTGAAGAGAAAAGAGGAGAGAAGAAGAAAGCTGAGAAAGCAGTTGACCCCATAGCTTTCGTAGTGGCTGGTCAGAAAGAGAAAGAGAAGGATAAGAAGAAGAAAAAGAAAATTGTGATTCCAAGTTCTGATGACTCCGATGATTCTGGTTCTGATTCTGATGACGGGGAAAACCTGAAGCAAGCGATGCTACTTTTGACTCGTGCCTTCCAAAAGAAGTTCTATAAAAGGTCGGGTTCAAACACTCAAAGATACTCGTCAGGGTCTAAGAATCACGAGCACAGAGAAAGAGTGGAAGGAATAAGGTTTGAGGAAAAGATGTTTGGGGACCGAAAGCCTGAGGATAAGAAAAGGTATGACAATAATTGTGGATGTGAGAAGAAGACTGAGGATATGGTTAAGTCACTTCACTTAAGTGCTACAATTGTGGAAAGTTGGGTCATTTTGCCAAGGACTGTCGGAAGACTATAGTCAGAAACTCAAATTACTACAAGCAGAAGATGCTTTTGGCCAAACAGAAGGAAGCGGGAAAAGCTTTAATGGCTGAAGATGAGTTTTGGCTTGACCATTCTGATGAGGATGAAAAGGAAGAAACAGCACACATGTGCCTGATAGGCAAGGAGGTGAAGTATGATGAGACAGATGAAGAAACATCTGATGAGGTACTAAACATTTCTGAATCTGATTTTGTAAATAAAATGGAAGCCATGATGATCGAGCTTCAAGACCTTCAATCTAAGTTGAAAAAGGAAAAGAGCATAGTTGCGAAGAAACATCAAACTATTTTTTATCTCTACAAGCAACTTGTTGGGAACAAAAGTCCGATTGACTCTCTAAACAAGTCTGCTTCTGATTTTAAAATTCAAAAAGATTGTTTTGAAAATAATATTTCTGAAATTGTTTCTAAACTTTCCAAGTTTGATATTGAGAAACTAGAATGTATTCTAAAAGCTCATAAATTGTAGGTTGAAAACAAGAGTTTAGAGAAAAAGGTAAATGGTTTGGAAGCCAAACTGTATGCTAGAGGACAAACAGATCAAACCATTTTCTTAAACACACCTAATGAGGAATCTGATGTTAGAGAAAAGTGGGGACTCGGTTACGATAACCCACATTATCTAAAGAAAGCAATCAGAAAACTGCCAGCATTGTATAACTTTGATTTTCTATATGCGGCTGGTAAATATCCTCATTTGAAACCCAAATTTGTTACCAAATCACCTGATGAGGTAGAGGCCAAAGAAAGATGACAATAGAAAGAACACAAAGAAAATGCAACTACCATTCTGCTATCAAAAGTTGAATAATAGTTATCTTTCAGAAAAACCAAAGTTTCTTTCGAATGATTATTTTGCAAGCTATTCTACACAAGAGTTGGAGGCAAAACCGATTAAAGCAAAAATTTATGTTCCTCCACTTGTGTTAGAAAGCAAAATAATTGATCTTGAAAATGATTTATCCGATAAAGGAATTTTGGTTGATATTGAACAAATTGTATTTTCTACTGTAATGAAGAACACTATTTATAAATCTGAATCAAAAGAGTGTTCAACATCTTCTAAGGCACATCAAACTTCGGAAGATGATTTTGATGACTTGTTTGCGTCTACAAATGATTTTTTAAATTATGATGATGGGTATTATTGAAATTGATATGTTTGACTTCAATGCTAAACTTCTAGATCATTCTGCTTTTATCATTAATTCTGAAGCTTTACCTAGTGTGTATGAAGTAGGTGAATCATCAACTAAAGTTGGTGAATCAGTTTCTGTGAGTATTGCATATTATGAAAAAGGTAAGAAACAAAAGAAATGGCGCTCACAGAAACGGACTAACACTGGTAAGCTTAAGAAAAGACAAACTCATAAATCTGTTTTTCCTAACAAATCTAAATCTTTTGTTACAGAGTTGAAAAAGAAAAGGTCGGAAGAACGAACTGAGTGGCGACCAAAACAAGGTTGTTGAGAAAGCAGAATCATGTCCTGAAAATGTTTGTAATAGATAGACTGGTAGTATATCTGATGTAGTTGGTACTGTTACTTCTAATAAAAAAAAACTTGTAATTCCTTATAAGAAATATACAATAAAGCAATTACTCCAATTATCTTGGTCTACTACTAAGTCATCTAAATATAGACGGAATGATTTTGTTTCTCGCCAATATTCTGATGATTGGTTTGGTACTTATCATGTTTATAATTCTAAGGCTTCTCATGTTTTTCAAAACAAAAGAGGACCCAAATTTATATGGGTGCCAAAATCTTGCGCTAATCCGATAGGACCCATATTTAAATGGGTACCTAAAGTTGTTGTTCCCTGATTTCTCCTGTGCAGGCCCGTCATATGTGGTACTTGGATTTTTGTTGCTCCAAGCATATGACTGGGCAGAAAGATATTTTGTCTAATTATACAGAAAAATACTGTCGGAACGTGCGCTTCAGGAACGACCAGTTTTCACCAATTTTGGGCTATGGTGACGTAATTCAAGATAACGTGATGATTACAAAGGTGAGCTACGTTGAAGGTTTAGGACATAACCTGTTCAACATTGGTCAGTTTTGTGACAAAGATCTAGAGGTTAACTTCAAGGCCAAGAGGTGTTCTGTGTGTACTAAAGATGGTAAAGAACTCTTGCTCGGCACGAGAAAGTCTCTACACTATCAACTTGTCTAAAGTCCAGACTAACAATGAGGTGTGTCTACTGACGAAAGCCTCGCTGCAACAAAGTTGGTTATCGCATCGAAGGCTTTCTCACCTGAATTTTCGTTACATTAATAAAAACTGGTCACAGGAAAATTAGTAAAAGGACTTTCTGAGCTTAAGTATGAGAAAGAACATCTGTGCACAGCGTGCGAGAAGGGCCAGATGAAGAGAGCTACTCATAAGCCAAAGCCTGAACCTAGTACAAGTTCTCCACTGGATTTATTGCATATGGATCTCTGAGGTCCTATGCATACACAAAGCATAAACGGCAAGAAATACGTATTAGTGATTGTGGACGATTACTCGCGGTACACATGGTTCAAATTTCTGAGATCAAAAGATGAGACGCCCGAAGTCATCATCACACTTTTGAAGACTACCCAAGTGAATCTGCAAAAGACAGTCAAGCTTCTACGAACTGACAACGACACATAATTCAAGAATAAAACTGTAGTAGATTATTTTGAATCGGTCGGGATAACACATCAGTTTTCTGCTACCAGAACACCTGAACAGAACGGAGTCATAGAAAGACGTAATAGAATGCTAGTCGAGGCCGCTCGAACTATGCTAAGTCAATCAGATCTACCTCTGTTTCTATGGGTTGAAGCTGTGTCGACTGCTTGCTACACACAGAATCGATCCATAATCCACCGCCGGTTTGGTAAAACACCATACGCTTTAATAAATAATCGCACACCTAGCATTAAACATTTTCATATTTTTTTATGCAGGTTCTTCGTACTGAACGACAAAGAGTACTTGAACAAGTTCAGTCCAAAGCCTGACGAAAGCATCTTCATTGGCTACTCTCAAACGTCTGCTGCATACAGAGTGTATTTGATAAAGTCAAAGATTGTAGTAGAGAGCGTCAACGTTACATTCGATGAAGAATTGGCTTCTGAACAAAAAGGTTCAGAACCCGTACATACAGGAGTACTAGCTTCTAGACAGATCAGGCCAGAACTTGTGGTTAAAGACACTGATTCTGATAAACCATCTACTTCTACATCTCATTTATCAGAATTAGATTTATTGTTTGAATTCTTTTATAGTTAGTTTCTTGGATCTAAATTGCCTAAATCTGTTGTGATTGACATACCTGAAGAGTCAAGCAGTCATCATCGAGTCACTTCAGATGTGTCTACTAAATTCGTTCCCCTGATTCAGCAAGAAACTTCGATTCAAACACCTACTACTTTAGTTGAAGTTGTACATGACACTGCCGAAACAGAAGTTGCTGAATCAGTTGGTTGTACTGTAACGACTAATCAACAGCCAGATACTGTTGTACCAACTGAAGCTTCTGTATCGAATTCTTCAACTGAAACCCTACCTGAACAAGAAGAAACTGAAAGTGGATACTTAGATGAAAATCATGATCAATCTACATCAAATCCACTCTCTCATGAACATAAGTGGACCAAAGAGCACCCGATAAGCGAAACTATTGGACATCCATCCAAACTGGTGCAAACTAGGTCTGCTACATTAAACATATGTATGCATAACTGATTTATGAGCAAGGTAGAGCCAACACACGTATCTAAAGCTCTAGCCGACTCAGATTGTGTAACTGTGATGCAAGATGAGCTGAATCAGTTCGAAGCACTCAAAGTCTAGAGACTTGTGCCTAAGCTTGAAGGTAAAACTATCATCGGCACAAAATGGGTATTCAAAAACAAAAAGGACGAAGATGGTATCGTGATCAAAAATAAAGCAAGACTAGTGGCTAAAGGGTATAGGCAAGAAGAAAGTATTGACTATGACGAGACTTATGCTCCAGTGGCGCGGATCGAAGTTATTCGCATGTTTCTTCCATATGTCGCCCAAAAGAACTTCACCGTCTACCAAATGGACGTGAAGACTGCCTTTCTCAATGGCATTTTAAAAGAGGAAGTCTACGTTTCTCATCCTGAATGCTTTGTCAATCCAGAAAAGCCAAATCACGTTTACATTCTGGACAAAGCTCTTTACAGACTGAAGCAAGCCCCTCGAGGCTGGTATGTAGTGTTATCTAAATTCTTCGTCAAGTCTGGATTCTCGTAAGGTAAGATCGATACTACTTTGTTTATGAAAAAGGAAAAAGCCGATATCATTTTAATTCAGATTTATGTGGATGACATCATATTTGGCTCAACAAATCCAAAATACTGTAAGAATTTTTCTAACCTCATGGTGTCAAGATTTCAGATGAGTATGATGGGAGAGATGAATTTCTTTCTCAGATTACAAGTCAAACAATTTTCAACGGGGATCTTTATTAATCAATCAAAGTATATTTTCGATATTTTTAGAAAATTTAAAATGGAAAATTCTACACCTATTGGAACGCCGATGGCACAGGGAACTAAGATCGGCATTGATCCTTCGGGTAAAGCTGTCTATGTTAGATCCTACCGAGGCATGATTGGTTCTTTGATGTATTTAACTTCTAGTAGGCCAAATATAATGTTCTCTACATGTCTATGTGCTCGATATCAGGCTTCTCCAAAAGAGTCCCATTTGTCTGCAGTTAAAAGAATTTTTAGATATCTGAAGGGCACTGTCGATCTTGGTTTGTGGTATCCTAAGGATACAGGTTTTGAACTGACAACATATTCAGATGCAAACCATGCAAGTTGTATGCTTGACAAAAAAAGTACGGCGGGGCACATACAATTTCTGCACGATAAACTCGTGAGTTGGGCTTCAAAGAAACAAATATGTGTATCGACATCAAAAGCTGAGGCAGAGTACGTCGTTGCGGCGAGTTGCTGTTCTCAAGTGTTGTGGATGAGAACACAACTCTGAGATTATGGTTTCACATACAACAAGATCCCGATCTACTGTGATTCAAAGAGAGCGATTGTCATATCTGCAAATCCTGTTCAACATACCAAGACCAAATACATTGATGTTCGATATCATTTTATCAAAAGCAATGTCGATAAAGGTACAATCGAACCTTATTTTGTAAACACAGATTACCATCTTGCTGATTTATTTACCAAGCCTCTGGATGAAAAGAGATTTAATTTTCTCGTTTCTAAACTTGGTATGTTCAATCTCAAGACTTAATCTGTGATTACCTATTAAAGTTTTGTTATTGTTATTTTTCTTCATTTCTTTATTTTTATTCTGAAAGATATCGGCACTTAAGTTTGTTCATGATCTCAGGGGGAGTGTGAGATGATAAAAGCAAAGATGATCTACATACATTTGAGGGGGAGTTAACAAATTTTGCATATGTTTATCACTGATAAATTTTATGATGCATAGTTTCAGGGGGAGTAAGAGATATGGAGTATGGTATATGATTTTTGATTATATCTGATCAAAACTCGTAATTTCAAAGTTTTATTGCTTTATGTCATTTACTTTTCAATAAATTTTATGAATAAAGCTTTGTACTTTGACGACTTGTGATTTTTGCAGAATTGAGAGAGAGCTTACATGATCATATCTCATATAAGAATTAGAGCTAACTTGATGAGATTTAAGACTGAGCGAAAAGATTTATTTCTAATCTTCATCCCATACGTGTCTGAAAGACAGACAACTTTCAGATATGAAAACATGTTCTTAAATGTTCAAACCACTTCTGATTATTAAAAGTTTTCATGAATATAAAAGTGTGATTTTAAAATGTTTTCATTTATTTGTGCTTAAATGATATACAAATCGTGTGTTTCCAAAGATAAATACTTGTGTATTATCTTTTTTCCAAATACATTCAAGTATTCACACACAACGGTTTAACTTTTTGTTGAATATGTTATCACCATGTCTCAAATTGAACAAATTTTTTGATGGTGATACACTCCGATTGAACTTCAAAGAATTTTGAGCGTTGATTTCATTTCGAAACGATTTTTCATGCCTTGTCTATATTTTGATTCGTATAGACAATATCCAATAATTGCTGACCTAAGCCTTAATTGATAAATCATTCCGATTTTGATCTTTTTCATACAATGTCATATTTTCAAACAAGTCTCTTGTATTCATTTCATTCATTCAATATACTTGTTTTGAAACATCTTCATGTTTAAAAATGCTCAAATCTTCATGATTATATCTATGAGCATACAAACCTCTGACTTGTATATATGTGTTTTAACTGCAAAGTTAAATCATTTCGAGCAACATGTTCTTTTAGGATTACATGGGTTCATTGTGTGAGATTAAACTGAAACTTCTATGGATTCACGTTAACCGGTGTTTCTGTTGGATCAGAAATTGTATTCAAGATTAAATAATAAAAAGGGTCTAGTTTATAATAGTGTTTAATACCTTAGGGGGTATTTTAGCTAATAGCTAATACTGATTAGGTCATGTTGACCTACGTATAAATAGGATTATTTTCTAGATTTAGGTTAACAACAATAATAAGTGTATCGCAGAAGGTGTAGAACAGAAGAGGTCGTATACTCTGTATTCATATGATCACACGAGGTATTATGTATACACCAAGAACACACACACGTATTTATCTGATTATAAAGAGATCGTTGGTATATTGTTTGATTTATTCATCTCTTGTTTATTATTGTGTTGTGTGATTATTAATCAACTATAATCTGGGTCTAACAAGTGGTATCAGAGCTAAAGAATCAACCTTTTGGATTAAAAACAATATTTTTTGAAACTTCACTGTGTGAAGATCGTTTGGTTGATTTAATGTGTTTTTATGCATAAAATCGATTTGATTAGGTGTGTTTCATGCTATAGAACATCATTAGAATATCTATTCACTGTTAAAAACACAAATCGATTGGCTTTTGATGATTTTTTGAAAGTTCTGTTCATGAAAAGTCGAGTACTGTTTGATTAAATTTTGTGAACAAAAGTTGTTTTTAATCATTGATGTTGATTGGGATTCATTCGTAGGATGTTTATAGATTATGGTATGATTTTTACACTGTGCTTTAACCTTTGGATGAGTTTCTGGACTGAAAATGAGTGCAGGGACGTGCTAAGTGAAGAACTCGCAAGTTCTTCAAGAAGTCGCCAGATCTACGTTTTTGCGCCAACATCATCTGAGGAACTGATTTTGCGCCAGATTCGTGTGTAAGTGTTTAGCGCAAAATCACTTTTGCGTGATCAGAGTTTTTCACAAGATAGATTTTGCGCCATCTTCATCTAGCGCAAAGTATATTTTGTGTCACTGTCCTTAGAGCAAAGTAGAATTTTCGCCATTGCCTATAGCGCATATCTGAATTTTTCGCCACCTTCACTTAGCGAATTTCTGCTTTTTGCGCCATCTACCCTTAGCGCAAAGTAGAGTTTTTCGCCACAGCCTTTAGCGCAATTCTGAAGTTCACGCCAGCTTCACTTAGCGCAAAGTGTATTTTGTGCCAGCCACTGTCCTTATCGAGTTTCACAGATAGTCTGCGAATTCTACTCCTTTATGCTTGCGAATTCTAAAGTTTTTATCTCATTTGCGAATTTCTGTCTTTTTAGCGCAAAGTCTATTTTGCGCCATCTGCTTTTAGCGCAAAGTCTTTTGCGAATTTCTTTGTTCTTTATACTGTTTGCGAATTCTGCACTTGAGATTTTTGGAAATTTATTTTTCTGAAATTTTTGAGTGTAGTTTTTATCCAATTCTTGATTCAAAAGATCTTATTAGTTGATTCTCTTCGTACAGATAAGTTTTCTTTCTAACCATACAGCTAAAGATGTCGAACCAACTTCTCTCAATGGGCTTTCAGTCCAAACCTACTGTCCTCTTGGCTGATGAGTATCAGCAATGGAAGAAAAGAATGATTCAGTTTTTGAATCACAAAAACAGAGATTATATGGAATCAATCATTACTGGTCCAGTAAATCCAATGATCACAGTTCCTGGTCAAGCTGAAACTGAAACTTTTCCTGAAATCCGTGACAGATATATTCCCAAACCATATCAATACTTCACAGAAAAGGAGAAAGATCTGTACAGGATAGATGAAGAGGCTCTCATTTACCTGATGATGGCCATCCCAAATGACATCTACAATCGCGTAGACAGTCGAAATTTTGCTAAGAAAGTCTGGGATGAACTAGCAAGACAATTTGAGGGAAGTGAAGCTTCAATTCAAGCCAAGCAGAATCTGTGCATTAATGCCTATGAGGGATTTCATGCAAGGAAAGGAGAGACACTGCTTGATACCTACAACAGATACAACATCATTCCGAATGACCTGAGGAGGAACAATATCTCTAAATCTGCTTCTGAGATAAACTACAAGTTCATCAAGAACCTGAATCCTGAATGGAAGGACTTTGCCATCAATCTTCAGATGTCAAAGAACATGGCTCAAGAGAACGTAACTGACATTTTCTCTACTCTTTCTCAGCATGAAGAAGAGGTGACAACTATCAATAATGAGTCCAAAAATCTGAAGGAATCTGTGGCTCTCATAGCTGGCAAAGGAAAAAGTTCAAGTTCTGGTCCTGTATCTTCTGCAGGGTCAAAGAAGAAAGTGTCTAAAGCGCTCGTAACGGAGTTTACTGAGTCCGATTCTGTTTCAAGTGATGAAGAACTGGAGATTGATTTTGATAATGATATACAAAAGTTCTCTGAGAACTTGGCCCTCATTACACATCAATTCAAGAAGACCTTTGGCAAGAAAAAGTACTATTCAAAGCCAAAGTATGAAGGGTACAAGAAAGAGAAGTTTGAAATGCGGTACAAGCCAAGGTATGGAAGGAGAGAGGAAATACGAGAACAGAGGAAAGATGAAAGGAAGGGAGATAGAAGAGAAGAAAAGAGAGAGGAGAAGAAAGAAGAAAGAAAGGATGAATCGGGCAGATGCTATAACTATGGAAAATTTGGACACTTCTCCAGAGACTGTAAGTTCAAGAAAGTCAAGAAATCATAATACTATGCAAGGAAGTCTTTCATTGCTCAGAAAGCGGAAGAGGGAAAGGTGCTTATGGCTGAAGAGGAAAACTGGTTGTTCCAAAGTTCTGACGAGGAGGAGCAGGCGCACTTCACTCAAGTCTCTTACATGGCCAAGCTTGATGGTGATGATGAAGCTTCTGAGGCTCATTCCGAAGATGACAACTCTGAGGTAAATTCTGAACTTATTGAATCTCTGATGGTCCAAATACATAATATGAAAGAAGAGTTTGCATTGTTGAAAGGTAAACTTAGCACCGCACATCAACCAGTCTTGAGTTTTCGTGATGAAAACGCTTTACTGAAAGTTGTTGTGGACGAAAAAGAAAAAGAAAAAGATGACTTAAAAGCTGAAAAGGAATCTTTAAAAAGAAAAATACTTGGTTTAGAAAAGGATCTTGTAAATCTCAATGCTGAAAAGGGTGAGTTTAAAATCAAATTCGAAGTCTGTTTCCAAGAAAGAAATGAAGCTTACACCAAAATTAAGCAATTGGAGGATATTAACATGAAACGAGGTCAGACTGAGTAGACATTAAATCTGTTAACCAATAAACTCCAAGATGAAAGGTTTTATAAAGTTAAACCAGGTTTGGGTTTGCCAATTAACGATGTTTTGAAAAAGGCACCGGAGCACTTGTATAATTTTGATAAACTTGGTTCCACAATCAGACCCATTACTAACATTCGTGCAACTTTTGTTGAAGCAAGTAATTCTAAACCTTGTACAAAGACCAAAGGTAAGGAAGAAATGGGAGAGAACAAGTCTTGTGGCACTGATTCTAAAAATTCTATTAAATCAGTTGGTTTTAAATATAGTGATTTGAACAAAAGCTATGAGACTCGAAAGATCGAATTTGCTGAGTCTGAATCACTATTTACCACACCCTCAAAAGAATCAGTCAGCAACAACACAGTTCCATCTGAGACTGAATGCAAATATGATGAGTATGAATCGGATTTTGATCTATAAAATATACCATCAGTCTCAAATCCCATTACTCCTAAACCTTTGCATGTTGAAGAGGTTGAAGAAGAAACTGCCATCACGAATGGATCTTGTTTTAAAAATGACAAAATGGAGTTTATTGAGAACATAATTGAAGAAATGTTTTTTGAAATGATGAATGCTTCAGACTCTGATTCTGTTTCTATTTCGAAGGAGTCAAATTATGTGAGTGATTATACATCTGGTTTGATGAAACAAATTGATACGTTCCAACAGTCTCTTGAAGAGGTTGAAGATGAAAACTATGACCTCAAATTTAAACTTGAAAAATCTTTGAAAGATAATCAAGAGCTTTGCATAGAGATCAATGATTTGAAAATTACTTCGTTTAAGAATGTTTCAAATGATAAACAGATGTTCAATGATCCAAGCTGGAAGGTAAGAACTAATCCAGAATTTGATGATTCTGCAAAGCCTTCTGTCATTTACTCTGATTGTCCTGAATATCCACCTAGTATTTTTAAAAAGGGTGAAACTTCAAGTATCTCAAGAAAAGAATCACCTTCTAAGAAAAAGACTAACAATATTCCTGTTTCTGTTTCAGATATGAAAGGAAATGGAGTTGGAAGGAGTAAGAAGAATAAAAATGATAGTTTGAATAAAAATGATAGTTTAACTTTTTGTGAAACTTCTGTTGCAAATAGTTGTACTACAGACAGTGATGTTTTGAATCGTACTTCTTTTGATGGACATGAATGTCAGATTTCTTCTAATAAATCTAAATTTATGTCATTTGCTCGAAAGAATCTATATTGCAAACACTGTTGGGATAATTCTTTCAAATACTACTCCACTCCTAAGTCCAAAAAGAGTAAAAGAAAAGCTAAACTTAATCTTAATTCTAATTCTTCCACACAACCCAAAGTTTTTCGTGCTAAGGTTACCAATCCAAGATCTAAAAAGCATTTTTAGAAATTAAATGTTAAAATGGTTTGGAAGTGGGTTCCAAAATCCCGATATGAATGGAGAGTGAAAGTTAAACCTGTTGATATTCCTGAATTGCTTGAAGCTAACAGTGAAGGACCCATTTTGATATGGATACCAAAGCAAAACTAAATGTTTCTTTTCCAGGCCTGCGAGTGTGGGTGATAGATTCCGGCTGTTCATGCCACATGACAGGATTCAAGCACCTCCTACATAACTATGTGGAGGAGCCTGCTGGAGCAGTTAGGTTTGCTAATTCAGAAGTAGAAAGACATGTCAGAGGATATGAAATGCTTGATAATGGAGTTGTGAAGATACAGAGGGTGCTATATGTTGAAGGTCTTGATCATAATCTGTTTAGCACTAGTCACTTCTGTGACATGAAATACCAAGTTCGCTTCACAACTTCTCATTGCTATCTAGAGGACCCAGATGGTTACGAAATCTTCAGAGCTGAACGCCATGGAAATCTGTATTATGTAGATTTTCCGACACTGTCCGCCACACGTCCAATATGCCTATTAGCCAAAGCATCTAAAGCACAATCGTGGGCGTGGCATCGCCGCTTGTCTCATCAGAATTTCAGATCAATAGCTAAGGTACAGAGACAAGGTCTGGTCAAAGGTCTACCAGAAATAAGGTTTAAGAAAGACTCGCTATGTTCTGCATGTGAGATGGGCAAAATGAAGCGAAGCTCATTCAAATCAAAATTTGAATCCTCAACCTCATCTGCACTGGAACTTATTCATATGGACCTTTGTGGCCCAATGTGAACAGTATCTATCAACGGCAAGAAATACATCTTAGTAATGATAGATGACTATTCAAGATATACATGGCTCGAGTTTCTTCGCAACAAGTCAGATGCGCAAGAACTGATTATTGCTTTTATTAAGCGTATTTAAGTACGTCTTCAATTGCCAGTCCAAACTCTTCACAGTGACAATGGCACGGAGTTCAAGAATGACACCTTGTAGAGTTATCTTATCTCTGTGGGCATTTTACACAACTTCTCCGCAGCCTACACTCCACAACAAAATGGCATTGTTGAATGGAAGAACCGCACTCTTGTTGAAGTTGCTCGTACTATGCTTGCATATTCAGATCTACCCATGTATCTTTGGGCTGAGGCAGTCGCAACAACTTGCTTCACTCATAATCGTACCATTGTGGTCAAATGTTTTGTTAAAACAACATATGAGTTGATCAACAATCGTAAACCTAATATCAAATTCCTTCGTGTTTTTGGTTGCAGGTGTTACATTATACGAGAGCGTCAAGGTTTATCAAAAGTTGATAAGAAAGCGGATGAAGGATATCTCGTTGGATACTCCCTAACATCCAAAGCTTATCGAATCTACATTACTCGAACCAAGACGATTGTTGAAAGCATGAATGTATCTTATGATGAGAACTCTACTCGTATTTCTGGACACAACTGTTCAGAACTCGGACTCAAGAACAAAGCTTCTATTCAATCCAGAATAGAACCAGCGTCTAAAGAATCTACTTCTTCTATAACTAACTCTATTACATCTGACTTAGATTTGTTGTTTATTGATGCCTTCGATGAAAATTTGTGCAGACTTTGACAAAGGCATATCAACATCAACACCAGGCTCGGAGGTCCCCACTATTTCTGTAGACATGTCTGGACAGTCCGACGAAGTCACTGAAACTGTATCTCCATCAGGTACAACTAAACCGTTAGTTTTTGACTCTACTAATGTTGAATATGTCTCTGCAAATATTCCTTCTGGAAATGAAGTCACGAGTACTTCAGCTGCTATTCTAGAAGCTTCAGTATCAGAAACATCTGTACAAGATGTCCCGAGCACATCTGTGGATCTACCTGTCGTGCATGATGAATACAATGCATCAAATACACAACAAACAGTTGAATCCTTACCAAGCACACATCGTTGGACTAAGGATCATCCCCTGCATAACGTGATAGGTGACGTACAATCTGGTGTCACGACACGGACAGCGTCAGCTAATTTTTGCATGTTTTCATGCTTCCTTAGTTCCCTACAACCAAAGAAAGCATCAGAAGCTCTATGTGATCCCTTCTGGATTTCTGCTATGCAAGACGTTTTGCAATTCGAACGGAACAAGGTTTGGTGCTTGATCCCACTACATAAAGGTAAAACTGTTATTGGAACTAAGTGGGTATTCAGAAACAAGAAAGACGAGGCTAGAGTAGTTGTAAGAAACAAAGCTCGATTGGTCGCAAAAGGGTACTGTCAACAAGAGGGCATTGACTATGACGAAACATTCGCCCCTGTTGCAAGGATCGAAGCCATCAGAATCTTCTTAGCATATGCAGCGCACAAAAACTTTACAGTCTATCAGATGGACGTAAAGTCAGCTTTCCTAAATGGCGTTCTGGATGATGAGGTCTACGTGGCACAACCTGAAGGTTTCGTTGATCCTCATCACCCTGATCATGTCTACGTACTAGACAAAGCACTGTATGGTCTTAGGCAAGCACCACGAGCCTAGTATGAAACTCTTACTAAATTTCTCCTAGCTTCTGGTTTCAAGAAAGGTACGGTTGACACCACCTTATTTCTCAAAAGGCAAGGTGAGGACTTGATTCTCATTCAGATTTATGTTGACGACATAATATTTGGGTCGACAAATCAGAAATTTTGCAAAACTTTTCTAAAATCTTGGAAACAAAGTTTGAAATGTCGATGATGGGTGAGTTAAATTTCTCTCTTGGTTTACAAGTAAAGCAATTACCCGAAGGCATTTTCATTAATCAAGCCAAATACATAAAAGACATGTTAAGAAAGTTCAATATGTCAGATAGTTCAGTCATGAAAACACCAATGGCTACTGGTACACTCTTAGATGCATATTTCTCTGGTAAACCTGCAGATCAAAAAGTGTATCGTAGCATGATTGGTTATTTACTTTATCTGACTGCAAGTCGCTCAGATATAATGTTTGCCACATGTTTTTGTGCGAGATATCAATCTAATCCTAAAGAGTAGCACTTTAATGTTGTAAAGCAAATCCTTAGATATCTCAAAGGCACTCCTAATTTAGGCCTTTGGTATCTAAAGGATTCTATTTTTGATATAACTGCCTTTACAGATGCTGACCATGTAGGATGTCAGCTAGACCGGAAAAGCACCTATGGATCCTGTCAATTTATAGATGACAAACTTGTAAGTTGGATTTCAAAGAAACAAAATTGTGTTTCAACATCCACTGCTGACGCAGAATATGTAGCTGCTGCTAGCTGCTGTTCGCAAGTCCTTTGGATGAAAACTCAGTTAAGGGACTTTAGGTACAACTACAAGCGCGTTCCTATTTATTGTGATTCCAAGAGCGCAATCGCCATAACAGCTAACCCGGTTCAGCATTCAAATATCAAGCATATAGATGTACGCTATCACCTCATCAAAGATCATGTAGAAAAAGGTGATATCGAAATGCACTTTGTTCAAACTGATTTCCAGTTAGCTGACCTTTTCACCAAGCCGTTGGATGAAAAGAGGTTCCAGTTTCTAATTAGCAAACTTGGAATGTTGAACATGTCTTCTTAGACCTTACTCATGATTCGAGGGGTAGTATTCTGAATCTTAATTTTGTGATTTATATATTTATTCTCCAACTGTTGCTAACGATAGAGGAATCATTTTCACAAATGATTACCATGATCTATTTTATGTGCAGGATAATTCAAGTGACAATGGATTCTAATCACATCTGATTAGAACCCGTACTTCATTGTTTCTTGTCTTGTTTGTTTTAGTAAAAAAAAACAGTCTTTTAAGTTAAGGGGGAGCTTAATTGTCAAAGAGCTTAATTGACAATCACCTTTTGTTTCGAGGGGGAGAATTGCATTGTCAAACATAAATGTTTTTGACTTCTCCAAATTTTATTCTTCATGATTATTTGTGTTCCTTTGTGCTACAAAAGGCTGTTGAACAACACGTTCTTTTAGGAAAATACATGGGATTCAGTGTGAAAGCTTAACAGAACTTCCATGGATTCACGATAACCAGTGTTTCCTACCCAGGAAGTATTCCCTGAGTGATTGAGGGGAGAGGGGTAAAAAGACTGAGTGTTGGTGTGTGAAGAGATAAAATGGAAAAGAGAGATTGGTTAGAAGAGAGATTTAACGTTTAAAAGAAAGAGGGTGAGAGATCAGAGTAAAAGAATATGAATATCAGACTCTGCACCAAAATTCTTTCTGAGCCGGGCAGCCACATTATCTGATTGTTTCACATTTCTTCGTGAACATCATTGAAAAAGGCACCTAGGCATGCCATCTCTTGCATACAACCCCACCAGCTACTCATTCTTGTCTCAAAAAGAGAATGTTTCACATTTTCTGGGGACGCAACACATACGCTATTGGTTCTTCACTTGGAAGATACTAATATTGAAAAAGAAGGAAAGTTGCCCCACCTTCGACCCTTTTCTCATGCACATTGCGTTCTTGTATAATTTGTTGTTGTCTCAACAAGTTTACATACTTTGAGCCTACAATGAAAAGCAATCATCAATGCTTAATTTATTTCATACACATGCACGAGCACACAGAAATTTGTATTCTGTCAGAACGTTCATACATAACCATGTGTTATTCGATGATTGAATGGAAGTCCTGGGAAGCCAACATTAAAACTAACTTCTTATATAGTAACTTTGTGTTGCTCAGTAACTGTGTGTTACTGACAGGCATTCCAAACTGAGTCATTTGTTGATTCAGGGTTACCACATTTTTCTTATTTGAATCTGCAAAGATTGAAATAATCACTCTCTCTATCTGGGGAGACTGCTCTTATTTCTACACAGGGCTCTATTCATGAAGACTAAATTGTTGAATTAGAGGAGAAATTCCTAGATTGTTTTGCTATGTTTTGATGATGTTGATTCTCACCATTCATCAAAAAGGGGGAGAATACAAAAAGAAAAGAATTTTTGAAATGAAGACTACTAAAGAATTCAATGATATCAAAGTGTCTGAACTTATATGATTTATCAAAAGTCTGACTGAATATGATCGTCAGAAGGACACTTCATTTAAAAAAGAGGAAGATGAAGACAGTGTAAAGCTACAAGCTTTGAAGCTATTAACGTCATATCCGATACAGTATTCAAGAGAAGTGAAGACCCGAAGACAATTTAATTTTTTTTTAATCTTGAATCCAAAGGGGGAGATTGTTGGATCAGAAATTGTATTCAAGATTAAATTATAAAAGGGGTATAGTTTATAATAGTGTTTAATACCTTAGGGGGTATTTTAGCTAATAGCTAATACTGATTAGGTCATGTTGACCTACGTATAAATAGGATTATTTTCTAGATTTAGGTTAACAACAATAATAAGTGTATCGCAGAAGGTGTAGAACAGAAGAGGCCATATACTCTGTATTCATACGATCACACGAGGTATTCTGTATACACCAAGAACACACACACGTATTTATCTGATTATAAAGAGATCGTTGGTATATTGTTTGATTTATTCATCTCTTGTTTATTATTGTGTTGTGTGATTATTAATCAACTATAATCTGGTTTTAACAATTTCCTACCCAAGAAGTTAATTCTTGAGTGATCGAGTATGAGGAGTCAACATATATGAGTGTGGGTTGTGTGATGAGGTAAAATGAAAACGAGAGTTTGGTTAGAAGCGAGCTCAACGGTTAGAAAGAAAGAGGGTGTGAGATCAGAGTAAAAGAATATTAAACTCTGCACCAACTTTTTCTGAGTCAGGCAACCACATTGCTGGTGTTTCACAATTCTTCGTGAACATCATTGAAACAGGCAACGAGCCCATGCCAACTCTTGATAAAAACCCTACCAGCTACTCATTTTCTTTTCAAAAAGAAGATGTTTCAATTTTAATAGGGGACGCGGCACATATGCTATCAAGTTTTCATTTGGAAAATCTGGATATTGAAAAAGAAGGAAGTCTGCCCCACCTTCGCACTTCGATCATGCACAATTGAGTCCGTGTATTACTATTGTTGTCTCAATGGTTTACACATTTTGAGCCTAATTGAAAAAGAAGTCATCATGCTTAATTCTTTCATACACAAGCACATTCACACAGGAAATTCGTTTTTCTGTCTAAACGTTCATAGTTTAACCTTGTGTTATTCGATAATTGAATGGAATACCTAGGGGAGTGAACATAACAAAAGATCCTTTCCAATGTGTATTCGTTACACACAGTAACTTCGTGTTACTAACAGGCATTTTAACTTATTCATTTGTTGATTCAAGTGTTACACTCAAAATTTGTCTGAATTTGAAAAGATTCGGATGAATATCTTTTGGATCGATAAATGGTCAGAGGCTTATTTTCAAAGATCAATTGGTCAGTTCAGAAAGATTAGTGACATTTCTTGTGAAAGTTTTGATGATGTCAATGACATTTCATCAAAAAGGGGGAGAGAGGATCAAGAAATGTTTGAGAAGTGATCAAGAATTGTTGGTTTGATAAAGAAAGGTTGGAGCTGAAAGAAGAAATTTATGTCAAGAAAGTTATTTTGAATAAAGTTTGTTTAAAGTTGAAAGAGGAAATTCAAAGAATTCTGAATGTGAGCAGTTTTTACTGAAATTTTCTTTGAAGACAATTTGCTGAAGCAAACTGAGCTGAATCTGAAGATAATTTCTTTCCGATGTCTGAAAGAGGATTTTTCAACCTTGGGGATAATGTTACTATTTTTGAAGACACACTTTGGGGAGATTACAAAAGTTTTTGAAGACAGATTTATCAAAGAAAGGGAGATTGTTTTGAGTATAAAAGGGAAGATAGTTTTTTTGTACAAAAAGGGGGAGATTGCACAAATTGAGCTTAAGGAAGATTGTATTGCAAAATCTTTTAGAGATGATCTTGAATCCAAAGGGGGAGATTGTTAGAGCATATATCTATTGGATACAAGATCATAAAGACTGAAGGTCAAAGTCAAGCCAAGTCAACTCTCAAAGCAATGTCAAAGTCAAATTGTAATAAAGAGTCAAAGTCAAAGTCTTGTTTTGTAATTGTCTTTGTCAACGTGTGTTTCCTTTTAAGGTACATATGACTAGTTAAGTTTAGTTAGTTGTTGCAAGTTGTGAGAAGTTGCTTTGTACGCAAACTAACTTTTAGAAAGAGAAAGTAACACAGAGAGATTGTATACGAATTGTGAATTGGAATCATATAACAGGTTGAGTATTCGATTTGTAATCATCTTGTTTTGTGATTAAATGCATTTAGAACTTGATAAATTGGGACATAATAAATACATACAAAGTAAAAGTCAACAAAATACAATACAAATTGATTCAAACAAGCTCTAACAATATCCCCCTTTTGGATCAATTTGCAAGTCTTCACCTTGTCCACCTTCTTGAACTCGTTCGCCTTATGTCCAAATAAGATTCAAACCTTCTAATCCCATTTCTGAATGCAATCCTATCTTCAATAGCATAGATAAAATGACCAGTGAAGATTCTGTCAGATCTAGGCATGTGGTCATTCTCAGCTAATCTCCTCCTTTCACTTTCCTCATACACGTCTTTAAGCTTTTTCAGAACAATCTTTAAGGTTCCATCAGAATACTTTGCAATTTCAGATGCCCTCATAAACTTCTTCTCCTTTTCACCATTTTCATAGACAACTCCTAGCTTTGTCTCTCTCAGCACAATATATAATGGAGTTTCTTCAAGCAAAGGATGAGTTGTGTCAAGTGCTAGCATGTTTACTCTTCTCTGATTGGTCTCCAAACCCAACTGGATATCATAGCAGTAAGTGTAGAAGATGTGTCTCCTGATGAATCTTCTAACTGTCTCCAAAGCATAAACCACATCAAAAAATATGATTGCCATGTCTCAGAATTCATGGTATAAGAACTCAAGATCATCAAACTGAAGATTAACAAAGTCAGCTTCATTGAAGATATAAGTCTTCATATCCTTCCTCTGAACCACAAACTCAGGATACCAAATTCTCACAAACTTCTTTAGTTAAACTTCTTTGACAACCACAATTCCTTCTCTGCTTTTGACATCCTTAGAGGTTCTTTGCACAACACTTAACATGCTGACATACTCATACTGGTAGTCTAGTGACTTGTCTTGAATGCCCAAAATCTGATTCTGATCGAACTGTCTGATCCTCCTCACATAAATCCTTGAAACTTCTTCAAGATATTTAAAAAATATTTGTTTCTTCTATTATTATTGTCATATGTTTGTTTAAATCATTCTAGACAACAATCTGGGATACAACAATTGGTAGCAGAGCTTCTTTGTTTTTCTTAAAACAAATAAGATCAAATCTGGTTTACTCGGATTGATTCTTGTCTTATGATTCAGTTTTCATTTCTGTGCATGTTCATTTAAAATGTTGTTTACTCAAGAAAATTATATGATCTAGGTTTGAAAGTTACTCATAGTACTTTATCTTGTTGGAAGGTAACAACTTTAGCTTCAAAATCTCAATCTTCATCTCTTTCAAAACTATCTTCATTTTTTTCCAAAAACGGCAAACTCAAGTATTAGTGCCATTTATACTACTAGATCTTTAACAAAACCTCCTACTCTTCTGAGAGATGAATATCCTCAATGGAATGTTAGGATGGTTAATTTTCTTAAAGGAATGGACAAAGATCTTATGAGATCTGTCACTCATGGACCTTTCCAACCAATGGTTATGGTTCCGAAAGTTCCTACTACAGCAACAACTGCAGAAATTCCTGCTTATTTTGAGAAAAAGATAACTGGTTTTACTGATGAATAACTGACAAAAATAGAGAATGACTCAAAAGTTGTCAGACTTTTAATCATGGCCATCCCAAATGACATCTTTCAAGAACTTGACTCATGTGTCACTGCAAAAGAAATATGGGATCAGTTGTTAAATCAACTTGAAGGTGGCATTAAAACTCAGAAGAATAGAAGGAACAATGTATTAATGAATATCATGACTTTAAAGCTCTACCTGAAGAAACTTTACAACAAACATATTCTAGGTTTAATGTCTTGATCAATAAATGCAGAAAGTGTGGGGTAATAAGATCCAAAGAGGAAAACAATGTACTTTTCTTGAAGAGCTTAAATGACGAATGGTTGCAACTGTCTATGTCACTTCAAGCAAATCAAAATCTTGAATCATGGACACTTACAGACATTTATGGTACTCTTGTTGCTCAAGAAAAGGAGGTTGTCAAACAAAAGAGAAAAACTTCCTTGGGTGGACCTCGTGCTTTGATGTCTAAAGACAAAAGCATTTCTGAAGAAAGTTCAAGAGAAAGTAAAGTCAAAAGATCAAAAGGATCAAAGGAAAAGTTTTCTGAAAAAGAGTCAAAAAGGAAATCAAAAAGAGCCATGATTGTAGACGAATCCAAAGAATCTGAATCAGAAGATGAAGACAGCAATGTTTTTGCTCAATCTCTTGCTTTAATCACTCATCAATTAACAAGAGATTTGGAAAGAAAGTATTTGAGAAGAGAAGAAGGAGATAATAGAGGAGATAGAAGAAGGTTCCAGAAGTGTTAGACAGTAATTGTATTCAAGATTAAATGAGGGTCATTGTTGTAATTAGTGTTTGTGTGTGAGTTGTAATGAGCTTAGAAGGTTTGACCTTGCTTGGTCATGTTGACCTATATATATAAGCAAGTCCTTGTATTATTTCTAATAGACTTGTAGAGAAGCAAGAGAGTTAGTGTGTGAAAGTGAAGGTGTAATATTGGTGGTAGTTGAGAGAAACACATAGTTGCACACATTGAGTACACACACAAACACATTCTATCTTGAAAGGTTAATCACTTTTAGATCTATGGCTTGATGTAATTCTTGTGATTAATAAACAAAGTGTTTGTGATAATCTGTATGTGTTTAAAGCTAGTAAATCTTGGGCCACAATTGGTATCAGAGCCAGATGTGTTTGAAAATCAAGAAAATATTTTGAGTCGACACTGTTCACGTTACTGTTCACGAAGTCAAAATCATTTTTGATTTTTAGTGGAATTTTTGAGTTGAATCTGATTAGGTTATCTTCGTAGTGTATAATCGATCAAGAATGTCTGGATAGATTTGTTAATTGCACTGAAATTGAGTATGAATTTGTGATTTTTGTTGAGTTCGAGTTCACGAGTTTCACGTACGGTTCTTGAATCAATTTGATGATTTGTGTGTTTTTAATTGAAATTGCTTGTTAGAATTGTGTTCGAAATGTGTTGGTGAGTGAATTGTCAAATTTTCAGATCTAAATTCGAAGTCTAGATGTGTTTTGGTGTGATTTTGATTGATTTTAGAAGTTTGCGTATGTTCGTCAAACTTTGCGTTTGATTCATCCTGGTTTGCGCGTGATTCATCCTGGTTTGCGTTTCATACATCGAATTTGTGTTTGATTTGTACTTTGCGTATCATCACACAAACGCAAAGTGTTGTTTGCGTTTCACACTATTCACACGTTTTTGCGTTTCACACTGAGTTGTACTTAAAAAAAAATTCTGAGAAATTTTCAAAACTGTAATATGGCCTTTTATAGTAAAAAAAAATTTCTCTAGGGGCGCTGCCCCTTGACCCCACCCGCTAACCGGGTAGCGGGACCCCCGTGCTAAGTCTGCGAAGGGGGGCATAGTTCTGATTGTGATCAAATTTTTTTATTTCAAGATTTTCATATTTCTTGTGATTTCATTTGGACTAACGATCATTTCTAGCATATTTTTACAGATTTCAAGATGTATCAGGATAGCATTTATGATATTGACAAGATGATACGAGAGCTTGATGATTGTAGAAGACGAGCAAATATTTTCAGTGAGACAGCTGATTGACTTAAACAGATAAATTCTCAAATTTTTGTGGAAAGAGATAAGATGAAAAATCAAGTCTTTAGTCTTGAGGTTGAGCTAAATATGTTGAAAGAAAAAGACAACTCAAAAGACAAATAAGACATGAAGAAGGCTGAGAAGAAAAGAAAAGATTTAGAGAATGAAAATGCTGAGCTGAAGAAGAACAAACTTGAATTAGAAGCTCAAATTGAAAAAGAGAAGAATGAAAGGGAAAGTTATGAAAAGAAAAGAAAAGAGTTTGAAAATGAGAATGCTGAATTGAAAAAGAAAATATCTGAATTTGAGAAAGAAAGAAAAGATTTTGCAAAGAAGTTTTCTGATTTCTCCAGAAAGGCATTTGAAGAAAAGAAAGTTGTAGAGATGAAATACATTAAACTTTCACAGAAAGTTTCAGACTTTGAGAAAGTAATCATACTGGAAAGAGAGAATTTGAGAAAGAGAAGAAGAAGAAGAAGATAGTTGAGTCAAAGACTGTAAAGAAATATTTTACTGAAGAGAAGATTGTGTTTGAGACTGAGATTGCTAAGCTTACAAAGAAGCTATCTGAACTGTCATCAACAATACTGAAGGAGAAGAATTCAAAAGCTAAGTTGCATAAGAAGTTTGACATATTGTCAAAGGAGAGAAACTGTTTGACTTCAAAGATTAAAGAACTTGAGGAGATCATGTTCACGGTGAAGCTAACTGAGCACAAAACGCCAGAATCTATTGCTCAATCACCAAGAGATGATCAAGCTGGTTCAGAATGCTCATTCAAAACATCTTCTAGTTCAAATTTTATGAATGTTTCTCATAATCCTTTATTTGATTCAGATGATAGTCATACTTCTACACTTAAAGATAAAATTTGTCCTTCTAACTTGTTTTATGACAAAAATGTTGATGGTTTAGGTAACATCCAGAAGAAAGAATTTCAGAAGAAAATGACATGGAGAAAGAAAGATGAGAAAGATAAAGAGAATTGGTATTGGAGGGTGAAAGGATCTTCGGAGGAGAAGAAGAAAGAAGAAAAATCATTTGGACATACATTTAAAGCTCAAAGGAACAATTCTCCTAAAGGTAAAACTTTTGGCAAACCTGATCTGATTTACACTGTTAATCAATTGATCAGGTTAACTCAAAAGAAAATAAATTGTTCCTACTGTGGTTCAAATGATTTTGTTAGTAAAATTTTTGAAAATTACTGGTATGGTTCTTACTACATCTCTCCTACTAAAACTGCAACTAACAAATCTGGATCCAAATACCAGTGGATACCAAAAGCTAAATCTGTGTTGCAGGCACCCAAGGTTTAAGGGGGAGAAAGAACTAAGGCTTCTGAACAAATCAGTTCAGAACCCGTGCTTCAAAGAATAATGGCTTTTGGACAATTCAGTTCAAAACCCGTATTCAAATGTTTTCTTCTGAAGGATGCTTTCAAGATTACATCTTATTAGGAAGTTTTTCGTTTGAAAGGGAGTTTAGATATTATATTGATATATCTTTTATAATAATTTTTCTAAAAGATTGACGTTTTACAGATATCAAGGGGGAGGATATCTAGTCAAGGATACTTTAATTGATATATTCATTTCAGGGGGAGTTAAGGATTATGATTCACAGGTATAATATTCTAATCCTTATACTCTAACACTTGTGAAAGAAGAACAACTTTCACTTGTGAATTTTTTTTTAAAATGTTCAAATCACTTCACGATCTTAAAATGTTTTTCTGATTAGAGAAGTGTGAATTTTAAATGATTTTTGGTTACTTGTGAATTTTATTGTTTATCTGACCGTGTGTTCTTTAAAGAATAATACTTGTGTATTTTCTTTTCTATATACTTTATCAAGTATTCATACACACACTGGTTCAGTATTTTCAAATTGATTTTGTTGTTACCATGTATCAAATGATATATCTTTCTATGGTAATACTCCCGTTTGGTATTCACAGTTGTTTGAATTAAACGTCATTTCACTTTTAATGTGCTTTCATTGATCATATGTTTATATCTTATTCATATAAACAACATACGTCTTTGAATTCCCAAATATTTTTCTTCATGAAAACTTGATCTGATCTTAATCATTGTCAGATTCTCAAAACATTTCTATTCTTTTCATTCACATAAAGTTTTGAGATATCTTAACTGTTTAAAATGCTCAAATTTCATTTCTGATTTTTGAATGAGCATACAAACACTGACATATGATTTATTGTGCTTTACATGTCAAGAAAATCATTGAACAGCATGCACTTTTAGGAACATGGGATTCAGTGTGAGTGCTTAATAGATCTTCCATGGATTCACGATAACCAGTGTTTCCTACCCCGGAAGAAATCCTTTTAGTGATTGAGGGGAGAGGGGTTTAAAAGAATTGAGTGTGGGAGTGCGCTGAGATAAAATTGAAATGAGAGAGTGGTTAGATGTGAGCTTAAATGTTTAAAATAAAGAGGGTGAGAGAACAGAGTTAAAAGAATATTAGAACTCTGCACCAAACATCTTTCTGAGTCGGGCAGCCACATTACTGATTGGTTCACATTCCTTTGGTGACCATCATTGAAATAGGCAAATAGCCCATGCCATCTCTTGCATACAATCCCACTAGCTACTCATTCTTTTCTTAAAAAGAGAATGTTTCACATTTTCTGGGGAAGCAACACATAATCTATCGGATCTTTACTTGGAAGATACTGATATTGAAAAAGAAGGAAAGTTGCCTCACCTTCGACCCTTTCTCATGCACGTTGAGTCCATGTATAATCATTGTTGTCTCAGTGATTTACATATGTTGAGCCTTATGAAACACAATCATTGTGCTAATTCTTTCAAAACACAAGCACGTACACACAGAGAATTTGTTTTTCTGTCAGAACATTCATAGAATTACCTTGTGTTTTTCAATGATTGAATGGAAGTCCTGGGGAGTCAACATCAAACCAGCTCCTTATATTGTACATTCGTTGTACACAGTAACTTCGTGTTACTGACAGGCATTTCTAACTATTTCATATGTTGATTCAGGGTTACAAGTCTTATTTTGTTTGAATTTGAAAAGATTCAGATGAATACATTCATGGTTCAACGGTTCTTTCAGATCGGATGACAAATTTTATCACATCATGTATTAGAGAGATTCATAAATTTCCTATATGGGGGAGATTGTCTATTATTAAAAAGAGGAGATGAAAGTTCATGAAGAATGTGCTTATCAGACAGTGGGAAGTTCATTCAATGACGAATCTGACCTTTAAGTATTTTAATGATGATTGATTCTTACAAATCATTAAAAAGGGGGAGAATAATCAAAGTTCAAGATCAGATTGAAGTTTTAAAGATTTCAGAGGAGATAAAGTTGTCAGATTATCAAAGAGAAAGTGAAAGAAAGCCAGAGTTTGAAAGAAAGTCAGAATTTATGCAAAAGTTAATTCAAAGGGAGAGACAAGTTTGAAGAATTGTCAAAGTTTTCGAGATGTCAAAGCCAGAAAAGATTTGAAGTTGAAGTTAATTCTGAAGATATAAAGACCTGAAGATTATTGCCAAATTTTTTTTAATCTTGAATCCAAAGGGGGAGATTGTTAGACAGTAATTGTATTCAAGATTAAATGAGGGTCATTGTTGTAATTAGTGTTTGTGTGTGAGTTGTAATGAGCTTAGAAGGTTTGACCTTGCTTGGTCATGTTGACCTATATATATAAGCAAGTCCTTGTATTATTTCTAAGAGACTTGTAGAGAAGCAAGAGAGTTAGTGTGTGAAAGTGAAGGTGTAATATTGGTGGTAGTTGAGAGAAACACATAGTTGCACATATTGAGTACACACACAAACACATTCTATCTTGAAAGGTTAATCACTTTTAGATCTATGGCTTGATGTAATTCTTGTGATTAATAAACAAAGTGTTTGTGATAATCTGTATGTGTTTAAAGCTAGTAAATCTTGGGCCACAAGAAGGAAGAACACCATTCAAAGCCATGATCAACTCTGTATAGTGATCAGAAGGCCATTCAGTACAATTACCAAGAACTTGTCCAATATCAAAGACCACAACAATAGTCCCAACAACCTCAGAGATTCTTTCAACAGTCATCTCAAAAACCAGAAGGTGCTTCTATTCCAACAAACCAAAATGATGGATGATTCTTCAGATGTGGCATGCTAGGCCACTTCTCTGCTAACTGCAAAGGTAGATTGATCAAAGATCAAGACTATTACAAAAACAAATACAAATACAATGTGAAGGAAAGGGTACTTGTAGCAGAGATAGAAGACTGACTCTCTGACTCAACCTCAGATGGAGAATCGAACCCATCCAACCTCTGTGGAATGGCGGTAGCAGTTGATGATAAATCAGATGAATCATCTCAGGACATTTCTGAAAAGTTACATTCCCCATCCACATCAGAATTTGAACATCAAATGGATGTGCTTAAACTCACTAATGAATTTCAGAACTTAAAACAAAAGCTCTCTGAAGAGAAGGAAAAGAGAAACAAGTTCTAAAAGACTTGAATTTTTAGAAAAGAAAGAATTTTTTGTTGAAAAATCAGAGCTTGAAAGATATCAGAAAACAAAAGATAATCTTTTTCTGAAAAATACAAAGAACTTGAAAAAGTTTTAAAAGCAAAAGAAGAAGAAGTATAAAGATCTGAGTATGAGAGACTCAACTCTGTTGCTTTAACTAACTTTTTTTCAAAAAGAGAGAGAGGTTTTACACCAATCTCTGGAAAGAGAAGAAATGCAAATCAAAAGTTATTAGGATGCTCAAGATGTCCATATCAAGATAAATTCTCAGATGGATACTCCGGGCTTAGGATTCAATGAAATGGATCCATTTACTGGAAAGAAGAAAACATCTATGTCTTCTACTTTCTGTATTGGAAAAATTCAGAAGCCAGATTTCCCATCTCTTGAAAACTCTAATGTCTTCAAAAGAGCCAAAACTTCTGAAGGATCAAGACTCAAAAATCTGAAATTTAAAAATATTTCTTACTCTGAAGTAAAAACAAACTTAAAATCTATCCTGAAAACCTAAAGAGAAGCTTCAGAAGTTCCTTTACAAACTCTGAGTAATGATCCTAAAGAAATTTTCAGATTCGACTCTTTCATAGTTCAAAAACCAGAGGTCTCTGAAGCAAGTACCTCTGAAATAAAAAATCAGAGCATACTTAATCCAGAGGCACCCTTGTACTCTCTAAACATAGAAGAAAAGGTCAACACAACCTTTGAAGAAGACATTAGAAGAGTATTTGAGGAAAATATCATATCTGATTTGAAAAAAAAATCTTGTGCCAAAAAGATCATCAAAATTTCTAAATCCAGAGATACTGGAAAAACTTCAAAAGTAGTCACCTCTGACAAAATCAAAAGGGATTTTCTTGACTCTGATTTTGATTCAGAGGTAGAAAACAAATCTTTTTTACTCCAAAGAAGGTCATTCACAAAAAACAAACAGACTGTTGGCTCTGGAATTTTAAACAAACATGTTCCTGTTTCAAAACAAAATCCCAGAGTACCAATATGTCCTGATTTCCTGGACATGTGTCTGAAAGCCAAAACCTCTCTGGAATTGGAAAATGAGATGAAAGAAAAAGCAAAGGGTAAAACCAATACTTCTAAATCTCATGCCCATGAACTCATCAAGTTCACTCCTGGACAAGAGGAAAATGGAAAACAATTAACCATTATGTTCCTAATTGTGTAGTGAGGAAAAAGGAAAAGGAGACTTTTTGGGTCAATGGCACGAACAATCATCAAAAGAAGGCCAATTTCAATTCCAAGAAATCTGAACTAGATAGGAAAGTTTGTAAACTTCCTAGAGCTAGAACAGATAGATTTCAAAAGACTCATGTACCCAAAGTTCTTAATGAAATCAAAAGCTTTGCAAAAACTTAATCATGTTCAATTAATTGCAATTGCATCAATCTCTTGATCAAACTGAAGAATCATTTATCTGGTCCTTATTACTTTATGTATAAGTCTCAATAGAAGAAAACTTAAGAGACTAAGCCTCTGAAGCATCAAAAAAATCAATCTAGCACATCATCAAAGGATGAAAAGCCAAGAATTGAAAAGAAAACCTCAAAACCTAACAAAAATGGACCTATTATGAGATGGGTACCTAAAAACCTTTAATCTGTCTTGCATAAACAACATATGCCTATCTAGTATCTTGATTATGGATGCTCAAGGTATATGACTGGGGATAAAAGGTTACTATCCTTATTTAAAGAAAAACTTGGAGGAGCAGTAACTTTTGGGGATGACAAGCAAGGTCAGATTAGAGGATGTGGGGAGTAATCTAGACGAAGTGTTTATATCTCAAAAGTAGCATATGTTGATGGATTAAAGCACAACTTACTCAGCATAAGTCAACTCTGTGACCATGGTTTTGATGTAAAATTTCAAGAGAAGTATTGCTCTCTGTTACATTCAAGAACAGGTCAGGAAATGCTCAGAGCTGACATAAAAGGTAATATGTATCGCATGAACCTCACAAAGCACACATACACTAATTCAGAGAAACTCTGTTTAGTATCAGCACACATACACTAATTCAGAGAAACTCTATTTAGTATCTCTAAAGAATGAAGTTACCTGGATCTGGCATAAGAAGTTCTCACATCTTAACTATTCATCACTTGATAAATTGGTTAACCTAAATTTGGTTAAAGGTATACCATCTATGAAGTTTGACAAAGACCATCTTTGTTCTGCTTATGAGATGGGAAAACTGAAAAGAGCATCACACAAAACCAAAAGTGATAATAATTGTCCCAGACCTCTACACATGCTACATTTTGACCTCTGTGGTCCAATCTTTGTGCAAAGTCTGTCTAGAAAGAAGTATATTCTTGTACTCATTGATGAATATTCAAGATATACATGGATTGAGTTCATCAGAGCAAAGTCTGATGTTCCAGAGATTCTGATAAATTTGTTGAAAAGATTACAGGTTCTGTAATGCAAAGAATATACAGAAGACCTCTACACATGCTACATTTGCTTTACTCAAAACAGAGCTACCAAAGTTAAAAGATTCAAAAAGACTGCATATGAACTCATTAACAACAGAAGACCAAATGTCAAATAATTTCATGTCTTTGGGTGTCGGTGCTTTATCTTGAATGACAGAGACAAACTTGGAAAGTTTGACAAGAAGGCTGATGAAGGAAAGTTCATTGGTTATTCCCTAACCTCCAAGGCTTTCAGAGTTAGAGCACAGATTTATTGGATTCAAGATCATAAAGATTGAAGATGAAAGGTTCAAGAAGTCAAAGCTGGAAAGTCTACTCTCATGAAAAGTCAAAGTCAATTTGTAATAAAAAGTCAAAATCAATTGTATTTTGTTTATTTCCTTTGTATTTTGTAAAAGGGTATAAATACCTTTGGGGTCTTTGTAAATAAAAAGTATGTAGGTCATTTGAGAGAATCAGATAGTGAAGGGAGCGTATGAGAGAAGAGCTGATTTAGAAATATCAATCTAGTGAGAGAGTAGAGAGAGAAGTTGAGATTTGTAACTCTTGTGATTAATTCAATGACATGTAGCTTCGATTCTCATATTGATTTCTGTTTTACATTGAGAACTTTATAGATTTGGGAATAACAATTGGTATCAGAGCAGATCTGAATTGAAATCAAATATTTCCAGAAAATTTTGTTCGACACTGTTCATCGAGTTCACATATTTGATTTTGGGTTTTAATGCATTTTTCGAATTGTAATTGATCAGGTAATGATCGAATAGTGTTTTCAATCGAGTTTGTATTGTTTTATTCATCAATTGCACTGTAATCGATAGGATTTGTGATGATTTTAGAGTTTTTGGTTTTCACGAGTCAATGAGCACTGTTCTATCGATTGTTTCTTCTTAGAGTGTTTGTTGTTGAAATTATTTGGTTGTAATCTGTTCTAGATGATTAGGCGATCGAATTGTCAAAGTTTCGAATTGAAATTCGAAGTCTAGATAGGTTTTTGTGTAGATCAGATCAAATTAGAAGTATTTTCTCGAGTTTGCGCCAGATCATCCAGTTTGCGCCAGATTCAAGTGTTTCGAAGTACTTTTAGTGCGAAGCATAGTTTGCACCACAGCCTTTAGCGAGTTTCTGAGTTTCATAGTTTTGCGCCACAGCCTTTAGCGAATTTCTCAGTGCTAAGTGTCTTTTGCGCTACTGCCTTTAGCGCATATCTGGATTTCGTGCCAGCTTCACTTAGCGCAAATCGTCTTTTGCGCCACTGCCCTTAGCGCATTTCTGGGTTTTTTCGCTAGACTTGCTAAAATTGGAAATTTCATTTCTAATTTTTCTGATTTGATTGATTTCATTTGGATTAACGATCATTTTTGTCAAGTTCTTTTTGTAACAGAATGACTTCTAGCGAAGCACCTTCAATCAGTGTGGATGAGAAGCCACCTGTACTTTACAAAGGAGAGTATGATAAATGGAAAAGTCAGTTCATAGATTTCATTGATAAACATGAATTAAGGGACCTTATTAGACTATCTCTGAGGGAAGGGAGTATGACAACTCCAACGAAAGTTTTTACTGTTATAAAGAAGAATGAAGAAAGAGAAAAACAAGAGCTTCCATTACCACTTGATATGTACTCAGACAAGCAAAGAAAAAGATATGAAGCTGACTGTTTAGCCAGATCTATTATATTGCAAGGAATTTCTGAGGAGATTTTACTGGAGATTTCTATTAAGTTAGAATGCAAAGAGGCTACAGGAAAGTTGTTATGGGAACATATTGAGAAGATTATGATAGAATCACAGATGTCATTAAGAGTTAAGTTTTTGGAAACTGAGAAAAAGGTGTTTTTGAAAGTAAAAGGAAAGAGTTTGTTAAGAAGTTTTCAAAATTTTCCAGAAAATGTGCTGACGAGAAGAAAGCGGTTGAGCTGAAATGTTTAAAGCTTTCTCAACAGACTTCTGAATTTGAGAAAGTAATTATTCTGGAAAGGGAAAAGTTTGCCAAAGGGAAGAAGGCAATTGAACAGAAGAATGTTGGATTCTTTAAAGAAATATTCGGCCAGAGAAATGATGTTGAGAAGGACTTTGAAGAAGAGAGAAATATCTTTGAAACTAAGATTAGAAAGCTGACTGTCAAGCTATCTGAATTATCTGAAAGTGCCTTGAAAGATCAAAAAGCGAAGTCTGAATTCAAGAAGAAGATTGACCTGCTCATTGAAGAAAGAGACAGTTTTTGTTAGGCCTGATTTTATAGTAATCATTGTATTTATAGGCTTGGTCAAATACTATGTTTAGTGTCTAATATTGTGTTGTATTGACCAAGGGTATTTAAATCCCTTTGGTCTTTGTTTCTTGTAAGAACTTTCACACATTCATTCAATACACATATTACTTTGCGCTACATTGCTCTCTCTCTCTCTACTTTTTCTCTCTAGGATTTAGTGATCTTGGACTATCAATTGGTATCAGAGCTGTTCTATATCTTGAGAGAATTGAGAGAAATCAATTTCGTTCCTGAATTTGTAGATTAATCGAAATTTTGATCGATTTTCTTGAATTATTCAAGAAAATCTCGTTTTCTTGATTTTTCATAAAATTCAGATGTGTTTCTGATCGTTTTTCTTTGAAATTTGTTTTGTTGAACTCGATTTTGATTATAGATCATAATTGTTTTGTATAATTTTGCAAGAAAACCAGGTTTTGATCATCAATTTTAAATTTTTTTGATTTTCTATAAAATAGTTTTCACGTACTGTGCTATTCACAAAATCTTGATTTTGTTGTTTTTAATCGATTTTGTTGATTGAAAAGTGTTAGAATCTTGATTACCATAAATTCTGTGTGTATTGGTTGTATAAATTTCATGGTTATAATCAAGTTTTGTGAGTTTTTCTTGATTTTCTTCGGTTTGCGCTAGATCTCTACTTTGCACCAGTTCATAGTACTTTGCGCGAGTTCATCATTCGGTTTGCGCGAGTTCTTCAGTTGTATGCTTGATCTTCCTAATTTTGTTTCAGTTTGTTACAGGCTTTCGCTTCATCTGTATCATGCAAAGCTCAGTTTGTGTTTACAAGTTATTCACGCAAAGCTATCTTTGCGCCTTCCAAGCATTACACAAAGTGAAGTTCTCGTCTTACTCCTATCACGTAAAGTGTAACTTTGCGTCTCCCGTGCATCAAGAAAAGTGAACTTCGCGTCTCCCGATACTCATGCAAAGCTTGGTTTGCGTCTTCAACGACTTACGCAAAGTTCGTTTTGCGTCTCCTCTGCTCACACAAAGTAACATTTGCGTTTCTAGTGCATCACGCAAAGCTTCTTTGCGCCACTGCTTGTTAACGCAAAGAACCGTTTGCGTTTCCAGCGTATCACGAAAAGTTTCAGTTTGCGTCTTCTGCCTATCACGCAAACCTTAAGTTTGCGCCATCTATTTCAAGACTTATAATTTTTTCTGGATTTCTAAAATATGGATTCTGACAAATTTTCTTATCAAGCTCAGTTCTACAAAAGTGATCTTATGATGTCTTTGGGTACTGAAAATCGTCCACCAGTGCTGATTGATGAAAATGAATTTACACAATGGCAAGATCGGTTCCTGAACTTCATTGAACGTCAAAAGAATGGTAATGACATGTTGATCATTCTATCTGAAGGACCTTTTGAAAAACCCAAGTTGGCTTCTGGATTATATAAGCCCACTAAAGAATATTCATCTGAAGAGTTGTCGGCATATCAAGCTGATCGTGATATTAAAGCAAATCTGATGCTAGCCTTGCCAAACTCTATCTACAACAGGATTGACTGTTTCAAAACTCATCCTAATCTTATGTGGCAACAGCTTGAGAAGATTATGCTTGGTTCTTCAGTTGCAACTCAACTGCGACATACTCGTTATATGAACAACTTTGAAGAATTCAAAGCCAAGGACGGGGAGCCACTAAAGACTGTGTATGACCGATTCTGTGTCGTGATCAATGATCTGAGAAAGATAAAAGTTGAAAAGACTGAGCTTGAAACAAATCTGAAATTCCTCAATGTACTTCAACCAGAGTGGAACAAATCGTGCCACAGACTGAGGAATGATGTCAGAATATCCACAATGCAGATCCAAGAGATGTTTGAGATCTTACTGACTGATGAATGCATTGTATCTGAGAAGAAGGCCAAACTGGAGAAGAAGAACAAGAAGTCAGTAGACCCGGTTGCACTCCTCACGAGCCAACTGGCTGAACAAGCGTTGTCTGAAAACGCTTACAACGGGTCAACTGATGATGATGGTGAGGCTCTGCAGAAAGCGATGATCCTTCTCTCTCAGCATTACCAGAAAAAGTTCCAACTAAGATCGGGTTCCAACACTTCTCGCTTCACTTCCGGTTCAAGAGTCAAAATGCCCGAGCCAAAGACTGTTGTCTGCTATAACTGTGGAAAGCCATGGCACATTTCAAAGGAGTGTCGAGCAAAAAGGTTAGAGACTCAGCTTACTACCGGAAGAAACTGGAACTGGCTGAAAAGAGAGAGAACGGAACTGCTCTTCTTGCTGAAGAATAATTCTGGCTAGATCACTCTAACGATGAAGCTGCAAATGTAGAGATCGCTCAGATGTGCTTTGTTGGAGATGATCAGTCAGATGATTCTGATACTGATGAAGACGAGGTATATTCTGATTTTGATTACTCATTCATATCTTCTCAGATGAATATTATAATTACTGCTTTGTCTGATTTGCGCTCTAAGTTAATATCTGAAAAGATTCTAAATTCTGAAAAGTCAGATTTGATTGACAAACTGAAAATTTCTTTGAAAGATGAAAGATCTATTTTAGATAATACTAAAGAAATCTTTCAAAAGAAATTGGATAATTTGGAAAATTCAAATAAGACTTATCTTGAGTCTTTGACTGACATGACCAATTTAAAAGATGAATTTTCAGATAAAATATATAAGTTAGAAGAAAAGTTGTATCGAAGGAACCAATCTGAACAAACAATTTTTATGAATAAACCAAGGAGTGAAGAAGCTTTAGAACAAAGATGGGGACTTGGTTTTGAAAATCCTCATTGTTTAAATAATGCAATTGAAAAATCCCCAACTTTATATAAATACGATTATCTGACTCTTGCTCATTATGCTCCTCAGTTTAAAATTGATTGGATGAATGAGAAACAAGTGTTAGAAATCGAAAATAAGAAAAGAACAAATAACAAGAAAAAGGAAATTCCTTTTGTCTATACGAGCGAAAATGCAAAATATTTTCCTGAAAAATCAAGGAGAGGAAGAAGAGTTTTAAATAATATATCTCCTATCAAATCTTCAATGTCTGATAACTTTGTTGATGTTTATGCTTCTAATTCTGATAAGGAAAATATTTCTCCAATCATTTATGATTCTACGAAATATACTCCTCCGTTAGTATTAGAAAGAAAAATCATTGATCTTGAAGATAAGATAGAAGATCAAAATATTTTAAAGGAAATTGAATCTGATATTATTTTTTCTTTCATGACGTCTAGTCTTGAAGAAAAATTATTTTCTCAAAAACCAGATTCTATTTCTAGCCTTTCTTCTGATTTTCATGTTAACAAAAGTGAAGTTTCTAATTTTAAAATCTTTTCTCAAAATTCTTCAGACTCCGAGGAAAATTCAGATTTATTAGTTGATCAGATTGGTTGCTTGGGTAAAATTATTTCTTCTGATTTAAATATTAAGTCTAAAATTATTGATGATTCTTTTACGCTAAATGATCAGTATTATAAACCAAAGCGTAAAAGAAGACGGTCAAAGAAGTCAAAGAAACAAGATAAAGTTCTTTCTGAAAGTTCTAATTCTTCTGATTCTAATTTTTCAGATAGGACTTTGAGCAAGTCATCAAGGCAGAGATCTGGAGAAAGAAGCTGATATCTAATGAACCTCAGACTGATGAGGATAGATGTGTAGACAGACTTTATAATAGTGATTCATTTGTTGTTTATAAGAAAATTTCAAAATATTCTATAAAGCAAATGTTTCAAATTTCCAAAAATGTCTCATATTCGTCTTCTGATTCTAGTTCAGATGATTATGCTTTCTCTTCTGATGATTGTGCTTATCATTCTGATGATTGTTCTCGTGCTTTAACTGGTAAATCTAACAAATATTTCCCCATACGAACTGCAACTAACAAACACGGGCCCAAATTTAAGTGGGTACCCAAATCTCAAATTGATTTAAAGTTGCAAGCACCTCACGTTAAGAGGGAGTAAGAGATTGTGGCTTCTAAGTACTTCAGCTAAGAACCCGTACTTCAAAGACTTCGACTTCTAAACATATTAGTTTAGAACTCGTTCTTCAATGATTTAGGCTTCTGACTAAATGAGATACTGTGAGTACATAAATTTTATTTATGCTGCATATATCTCTGTTAATGATGTTATTCCAGTTTTCTCAAATTGTTTTTCATGAATCTGAGCATTTTCAATCTTTCTTGAATTTTGTTCATCCCATCATATTTTTTTTGAGACACACTTCTTTTAAAAAAATTATAAAAAATTAAGATTTTAAAAAGTTTAAATCTTTACAAATTTTATTCTACAAAGTAAAAGTTTACAAGTTTTCTTTTTTTTTGAATAAAATGTGTGTTT
This sequence comes from Arctium minus, assembly GCA_954870635.1. Taxonomy (NCBI): domain Eukaryota; kingdom Viridiplantae; phylum Streptophyta; class Magnoliopsida; order Asterales; family Asteraceae; genus Arctium; species Arctium minus. The sequence goes on along the minus strand of OX941083.1, from coordinate 63,024,935 downwards.
AGGATAAATTTTCAAGTTGTTTGTTTATATTGAAGTTGTTATATGTTCAAATTTCAATTCTAACAAATTTCGAAAAGTCAGCAACATGTTTGAAACTTTTGATACTGCTTTAAAGTTGGGTGATTCGGAATATTTATGGTTTACAATGCTTAGAAAACCTAAAAAGTCAGAATTTTAGATTGTAATGAAAATATGGGCTAAGTATTTAGATGTAGATCCTTGTGATTTAGATGAATATTAAATTCTTATAAATCAGAAATCTCTAAGTTTAAAAGTTTGTACCTGTGACCTTTCTGGTTTGGGAAAGTAAGTTCTGTGGGATTCTTGTCATCTGGTCCCCTAAGATCATTTGGTCTGGGAGTGATCGAACCCAAATCCTTCTATAGAATCAGATCGAAAGTCATGTTCTACTGGTATTAATGGGTTTAGGATGTGTCGATATAGCCTTTCTGATCCGGGAAAGTAAGTTCTAAGGGGTGCTTGACACCTAGTCCCCTAAGGCCATCTGGTCTGGGAGCGGCTGACCCAAATCCTGCAATAGGGTCAGATAGAAAGTTACGTTTACGGCATGTTCTTTACTTACCGAACTTTTTGATTAAAAGATGCCAAACTGCACACGCTTAAAAGATGCCAAAGAGCACACTCATGTGAAGATGCCAATGAGCACAATGCTAAAAGATGCCAATGAGCACACATCTCATGACTTGGTGATATTTCTAAGTTGCGATAAACCTGTAAATTTGTGAAAGTCTTAAAATTCTTGATGACTTAGTGTGATTACATGCAAAGTTCTCTATTATATTTTTAGAATTGCATTTTCTTGAAGCTAATCAAAGTTCGCATGATTGCATACTGAATAGATTGATGAAAGTTTTTGAAACTGAACATGTTTTAACTTGATATGCAATGAAACTTGTATCTGTATCCAACAACATATATTTGATTTCAACTGATTGATAAATTTGTGATATTTTACTAAGTAGAATTTTATTTGTTTCGTATTTAAATTTTTTACTTGTTTAGTTGTTTCAAATTTCATTTTCAGTATATTTTTCTTTTTCTTTGATGTTTCAATTCTTGTGTTCTCATATATCTTTTCAAATGGGTTTGAGCATTATTCAAGGGGGAGTGAAAAAGGAGAATTTTTCTTAATGATCATATATGTTTTTGAGGGGGAGTATCTGATTTTCTTTATTGAATGCTAACTTTAATTGTCATATCTAGTGCATTTGTGTAGGGGGAGTCAAAGAGCTTAAAAAGGTAAAATTTTCTAAGTTTAAGTCAGCTTTGCGTCATCAGTTGGTCGCGCAAACCTTGTTTTGCGCCACCTTCGTGTGGCCCAAGATTTACTAGCATAAACACATACAAATCTATACAAAACACTTTTGTTTTATTAAACACAAAGATTACATCAAGCCATATACCTATTTGTGATAGACTTTTCAATACAGAGTGTTTGTGTGTGTTCTCAATGTGTGCAACTATGTGTTCTTACTCTCTCTCAATCACCACCACGATTACACCTTCACTTTCACACACTTACTTAGAGAATAACACTATGACTTGCTTATATATAGGTCAACATGACCAAGCAAGGTCAAACCTTCTAAGCTCATTACAACACATACACAAACAACAAATACAATAAATACCCTCATTTAATCTTGAATACAATTTCAGTCTAACAATCTCCCCCTTTGGATTCAAGATTAAAAATTTTTTGGCAATAATCTTCAGGTCTTCTTTTATTCAGAATTGTCTTCAACTTTCAGCTCTTGCTCTTTCATAACTTTGATATCTTTAAGTCTTTTTACACTTTGTATGATCTTTGACAATTCTTCAAACTTGTCTCTCCCTTTGAATTAGCTTTTGAATATTCTGAATAGACAACTTTACTTTCAAACTCTGACTATCTTTCACTTTCTCTTTGACAAGCTTTCTTTAACCATTGACTTTGATCATCTGAAAAATAGTTATCTCCCCTGAAATCTTTAAAAATTCAATCTGATCTTGAACTTTGATTATTCTCCCCCTTTTTAATAATTTGGAAGAATCAAAATCATTAAAACACTTCAAGGTCAGATTTGTCGTTGAAAAATCTTCCCACGATCTGATAAGCACATTCTTCATTAACTTTCATCTCCCTTATGATAATATGAGAGAATCTGTCATCTGATCTGAAAGAGTCGTTGAACCATGAATGTAGTCATCTGAATCTTTTCAAATTCAAACGAAGTAAAAATTGTAACCCTGAATCAACAGATGAAACAGTTAGGAATGTCTGTCAGTAACACGAAGTTACTGTGTACAACGAATGTACAATTTAAGGAGCTGGTTTGAGGTTGACTCCCCAGCTCTTCCATTCAATCATTGAAAAACACAAGGTAATTCTATGAATGTTCTGACAAAAAAACAAATTCTCTGTGTGCTCATGCTTGTGTTTGAAAGAATTAGCACAATGATTGTGTTTCATAAGGCTCAAAGTATGTAAATCACTGAGACAACAATGATTGTACATGGACTCAACGTGCATGAGAAAGGGTAGAAGGTGGGGCAACTTTTCTTCTTTTTCAATATCAGTATCTTCCAAGAGAAGATCCGATAGATTATGTGTTGCTTTCCCAGAAAATGTGAAACATTCTCTTTTTGAGAAAAGAATGAATAGCTAGTGAGGTTGTATGCAAGAGATGGCATGGGCTATTTGCCTATTTCAATGATGGTCACAAAAGAAATGTGAACCAATCAGTAATGTGGCTGCCCGGCTCAGAAAGATGTTTGGTACAGAGTTTTGATATTCTTTTAACTCTGTTCTCTCACCCTCTTTCTTTTAAACACATAAGCTCACATCTAACCAATCTCTCATTTCCATTTTAGCTCAGCTCACTCCCAGACTCAATTCTTTTAGACCCCTCTCCCCTCAATCACTCAAAAGATTTCTTCCGGGGTAGGAAACACTGGTTATCGTGAATCCATGGAAGATTTATTAAGCACTCACACTGAATCCCATGTTCCTAAAAGTACATGTTGTTCAAAGATTTTCTTGACATGTAAAGCACAAGAAATCATATGTCAGGGTATGTATGCTCATCAAGAATCAGAACTGAAATTTGAGCATTTTAAACATTTAAGATATCTCAAAACTTTATATGAATGAATAATCATGAAAGAATAGAAATGTTTTGAGAATCTGACAATGATTAAGAACAGATCAAATTATCATGAAGAAAATTATTTGAGAATTCAAAGACGTATGTTGTTTATATGAACAATATATAAACATATTATCAATGAAAGCACATTAAAAATGAAATGACGTTTGATTCAAACAACTGTGAATACCAAACGGGAGTATTACCATAGAAAGATATATTATTTGATACATGGTAATAACAAAATAAATTTTAAAATACTGAACCAATGTGTGTATGAATACTTGACAAAGTATATAGAAAAGAAAATACACAAGTATTATTCTTTAAAGAACACACGGTCAGATAAACAGGTAAGTTTCCAAAAATCAGTTAAAAAAATCACACTTCTCAATCCATGAAAACATTTTAAGATCGTGAAGTGGTTCGAACATTTTAAAACCATTTTTCACAAGTAAAAGTTGTTCTTCTTTCACAAGTGTTAGAGTATAAGGAATAGAATGATATACCTGTAGATCATAATCCTTAACTCCCCCTGGAATGAATATAGCAGTTAAAGCATCCTTAACAAACAATAGATATCCTCCCCCTTGATATCTGAAACAGTCAACTTATCAGAAAAAAAATATAACAATATAATTTCTAAACACTCTTTCAAACAAAAAAACTCCCTGAAAAGATGTAATCATGAAAGCATCCTTCAGAAGAAAACATTTGAATACGGGTTTTGAACTGAATTGTCCAAAAGCCATTGTCACATAAAATATCCTGCAAGAAAAAGATTTTGGTAATCATTATAAAAATGATTCCGCTTTAGTCAGTCAACATATGATGAAATATCCAAGATATATTAAAATAAAACACAAGATTAGAAAACTCCCCCTAGAATCATGAAGTGGCTTTTAACATACCAAGTTTTCTAACTAAAAAGTTAAACCTCTTCTCATCCAATGGCTTGGTGACAAGGTCAGCCAACTGGTAGTCTATAGTCACAAAGTGCATCTCAATATCGCCCTTCTCTACATGATCCTTTATAAAATGATAACGAACGTCGATGTCATCGCACTCTTTGAGTCGCAGTAGATAGGTACTCGTTGGTAAGTATATCCGAAATCTTTTAACTGTGTTTTCATCCAGAGGACTTGTGAACAGCAGCTTGCTGCAGCTACATATTCAGCCTCGGCGGTGGATGTAGAAACACAATTTTTTTTCTTAGACGTCCAGCTAACCAACTTATCACCTAAGAACTGACATGAACCAGAGGTGCTCTTTCTATCCAGCTTGCATCCTGCATGACCAGCATCTATATAGGCAGTTAGATCAAAAGACGAACCCTTGGGATACCAAAGGCCTAACTCAGTAGTACCTTTAAGATACCTAAGAATCCGTTTAACAGCGACCAAGTGTGATTCCTTCGGGTTGGCTTGATATCTAGCACAGAAACATGTAGCAAACATAATATCCGGTCTACTCGCAGTTAAGTACAGCAGTGAACCAATCATGCTACGGTACACTTTTTGATCTACTGATTTACCAGAAAGATCTGCATCTAAAAGTGTGCCCGTTGCCATCGGTGTTTTCATCACTGAACTGTCATTCATGTTAAATTTCTTTAAAATATCTCGAATATATTTTGCTTGATTAATGAAAATGCCTTCGGGTAACTATTTCACTTGAAGACCAAGGAAAAAATTCAGTTCACCCATCATTGACATTTCAAAACGAGATTCCATGATTCTTGAAAAGTTTTTACAAAACTTTGGATTTGTAGAACCGAAAATTATGTCATCTACATAAATCTGTATTAGAATCATATCATCACCTTGCTTTTTCAGAAAGAGAGTAGTATCAATTGTACCTTTCTTGAATCCTGAAGCAAGTAAGAATTGTGTTAGAGTTTCGTACCAAGCTCTTGGTGCCTGTTTGAGTCCATACAAGGCTTTGTCTAAGACATAGACATGATCAGGGTTCTTTGGATCAATGAATCCTTCTGGTTGAGCAACGTATACTTCTTCATGCAATATTCCATTTAAAAATGCAGATTTTACGTCCATTTGAAAGACAGTAAAACTTTTGTGAGCTGCATAAGATAAGAAGACTCGTATAGCTTCCAATCGTGCCACAGGAGCAAAAGTTTCTTCATAATCAATCCCCTCCTGTTGACAATAACCCTTTGCAACAAGGCGAGCTTTGTTTCGAACTACAACTCCAGATTCGTCTCTCTTATTTCTGAAAACCCACTTTGTTCCAATAACATATTTTCCTTCTGGAAGTGGTATGAGTCTCCAAACTTTGTTCCTCTCAAATTTTAGAAGTTCATCTTGCATCGCCAATATCCAATCTGGATCACGCAAGGCTTCTAAAGCTTTATTCGGCTCTAGAGAACTTAAAAAACTTGAATATAGACAAAAATTTGCAGATGTTGCACGTGTTTGTACACCAGACTGTGCATCACCAATTATATTATGAAGTGGATGAGCTCGTATCCATCTCATTGTACTTGGAATTGGATGAATGTCAGCTTGAGTATTATCTTCATCATATTCATCATAGACTGCAGGTAAGTCTTGATCAACCCCAGATATGCTCGGGACATCTTGTACAGCCTCTTCTGAAGTAAAGATATCCGGAGCAATAGAGGAATTACTCGGAACTTCTGTTTCAGAATTTGGATCTGCATACACAGAATCAACATTAGTACCTTCAGAATGTATATGTGTAGATGTACCTGATGAGGTTGATATTGTGACATTCTCAGAAGGTCCTGAAATATCTGCTATTATAATTGGAACCTCTGAAGTTGATGCGGATATGCTTGATTTTTCAAAATCTGCACAAATATCCATAAAAGCATCAAAAAATAATAAGTCTAATTCAGCTGTAACTCTATTTGAATTAGAAGACTTAGTCTGTTTGACTTCGAGTTCTATTCCGTCTTGAATAGAAACCTTCTGCTTAAGCTTGAGTTCTGAATTGTTGTGTTCAGAAGTCAACGTTGATGTTTCATCGAAAGACACATTAATGCTCTCCATGATCGTCTTGGTTCGTCTATTGTATACCCGATATGCTTTAGACGTTAACGAATAACCAATGAAGTATCCTTCGTCAGCCTTCTTGTCAAATTTACCAAGATTGTCTCGATCATTGAGAATATAACACCTGCAACCAAAAGTGCGAAAAAATTTAATATTCGGTTTTCGACGATTAATAAGTTCATATGCTGTCTTTCTATGTCTTTTGATGACAATCGTGCGGTTTTGTGTGAAACACGCAGTGGCTACAGCTTCAGTCCACAGAAACATTGGCAACTCAGAATAGGCTAACATTGTCCTCGCAGCTTCCACCAGTGTTCGATTCTTCCTTTCAACTACGCCGTTTTGCTGAGGAGTGTAGATAGCAGAAAAGTTATGAGAAATCCCAACAGATATAAGATAACTCTGAAGCTTTTCATTCTTGAATTCCGTGCTATTGTCACTTCTCAAAGATTTAACCGGTAATTGTAGTCGAACCTGGATTTTCTTTATAAACGCAATGATCAGCTCTTTTGCATCTGATTTGTTCCTTAGAAATTCCAGCCAAGTATATCTGGAGTACTCATCTATCATGACCAAAATATATCGCTTGCCGTTGATAGACTGAGTCCTCATCGGGCCACAAAGGTCCATATGTATCAAATCAAGAGGTGTTGAGGATGAGAATTATGTCTTTGCTTTATGAGAGGTTCACTTCATCTTTCCCATTTCACAAGCAGGACAAAGAGAATTCTTCTCAAACCTTAGTTCAGGTAGACCTTTGACAATACCTTGTCTCGCCAATTGATTCATCGTATCAAATTTTTGATGAGACAGACGCCGATGCCATATCCAACTTTCAGCTCGTGAAGCTTTTGCAATCAGACAAACAAATTTTGCATTCCGCTTAGCTTTAAAAACTGCACGACCATCTTTATCTTCAATATAACAGCATTTATCAATAAACCGAACTTGGAATTGACTATCGCAGAACTGACTTGTGCTAAAAAGATTATGATCAAGTCCTTCTACGTATAGTACTCTCTTGATCGTCACGATGCCATTTGTTAAAGATCCGTGTCCTCGAATATGTCAAGTAAGCTCTGAATTTGCATAACTTACAGTACCGGCAGGTTCCTCAACATAATTGTGAAGTAGATGCTTAAATCCTATCATATGGCGCGAGCATCCTGAATCTATATACCATGTATGTGAGGCCTGCAAAAAGAGAAAATTATTTCTGCTTAGGTACCCATATCCAGATGGGTCCTTCCTTGTTAGCTTTTTGCAAAACATCAACATCATTTACCTTAGCCTTAATTCGCCACTCATAGCGAGGCTTAGGTACCCATATCCAGATGATTTTGACTTTGTAGTACAAGAAGCTTCTCCCTTTTCAAAAATACTCAGAGGATATTCGGAGGAATATTCCAGTTTGGAGACTCAAACATCTTTTTCTCTTTTAGATTTTGTTTAAACAAATCATCTTTTAAAACTGTTAACTCTCTAGAGAGTTCTTTGTTTTCTTCAGAAGACTTGTCAAGTTTGAATCTGAGATCAACATTCTCATCTTCTAACTCTTCAATCGTCTTTTGAAGATATGTGATTTGTTTCTCAAAGATAGATGCTTGATTCACCTCAGAGTTTGATTCCATCTTTTCTATTATAGGTACAGGATCTGAAGCATTCATCATTTCTGTAAAGATCTCCTAAGTCATAATTTTTGAAAAATCAGAATTAAGGTTTTGATTCATGATATTTTCATCTTTTGATTCTTTTGAGGAATTAGAAATGAATGACTCAGATAAATAAATTTGATTCTCAACATCAGTTTCATAATCAGATTCATCATACTGACACTGAGATTCAGTACTATTTGCTTCAACCTTGGCTGACTCTGTTGGTAAACAAGGTGAAAATAGTAAAGAAAATTCACTAAATTCTGGCTTTCTTGTTTTATAACTTTCGTTCAAATCTTTATAAGTAAAACCAACAGATTTAAAACTTGAAATTGAATCAGCACAAGATGAAGTGTCATCATCATTCACAACTTTACCTTTAACAAAAGTATCATGAATATTAGGTTTTGTAGGAGTAGAGCCCATCTTATCAAAATTATACAAATTTTCTGGTGCTCTTTTCAAAACATTATTTGCTTCAAAACCTAAACCTTTTTTAACATCATAAAATTTGACATCTTGGAGTTTGTTTGTTAAAAGATTTAATGTTTGCTCAGTCTGTCCTCGTTTCAGATTTAAATCCTCCAGTTGCTTGATTTTACAATATGCCTCGTTTCTTTTTGAAAACATGCTTCAAATTTGATTTTAAAATCACCTTTTTCAGCATTTAAATTTACAAGATCTCTTTCAAGCTCAGATATTTTTTATCTTAAAACATCTTGTCCTTTTTCAAAATCTCTTTCTCAGATTCTTTATCCTTAACAACATCTTTCAACATTGCATTTTCATCGCAAAAATTCAACATTATTTGTCTTTCATGACTAAGTTTGACTTTCAAAGTTTCAAACTCTTCTTTCATGAATTAAACCTGAGCTTTTAACGATTGAATAAGTTCATTGTTAGACAGAGTACTTACCTCAGAACCACAGTCGGAATGATCAGAAGATGATTCAGTGTCCTCATTCACTTTGGCCATCATACACACCTGAGTAAAGTGTGCCGTTTCATCATCAGAACTCTTGTAGAACCAATTTTCCTCTTCCGCCATTAAGTTCTGACCATCTTCCACTTTCTTTGCAATCAGTGATTTTCTAGCATAGTACTCTAAATTCTTTGTTCGCTTGAACTTACAGTCTTTGGAAAAATGACCTAGTTTTCCACAGTTATAGCATCGTCCATATTTCGGCTCAGTCTCTTCTCTTCTCTTTTATCTTCTCGCTTTTCTTTTCTTTTCTCTCCTCTTTTCTCATACTTCTTTTCAGACCTTGGTTTGTACTTATCTTTCTTGTAACTCTCATATTTCGGTTTTGAGAATCTGTTCTTACCAAAGGTTTTCTGAAACTGCTTTGTTAGAAGAGCCAGATTTCCAGCAAATCGTTGAATATCCTCATCTGAATTTTCTTCAGCTTCAGTAGAAGATTCATCAGTACTTGAGTCAGTGATTTCAGTGAGGAGAGCTTTGGATTTCCTTGACTTTGTCTTGTAAGAAGAACTGGACTTAAAACTTGACCCTTTCTTACGTTCAGACATTAAGGCTAGAGAATCTTTAACCATCTTCTTTTCAGCACTCAGTTGCTTTACTTCATCCTCATGATGAGACAAAGTTGTGAAGATATCATTGACTTCTTCTTGAGCCATGTCTTTAGTCATCTGAATGTTGATAGCATAGCTTCGCGCAAACCTCACTTTGCGCCACCAGCGTGTCGCGCAAACCTTCCCTATTTCTCTGTTTCTTTGATTTTGCAGATCTTAAGCTGTCTCGTCTCCAACATTTGCCTGACCAAGTTGATCCAGATCATCAAGGTCATGAGGGGGAGAATTAAGAGAAGTTAAAGGAGATGATTAAGAGACAAAGAGCTCAAATGTTTATCTGTTGATCAAGATTCGCTCAAAGATTCTATTCTATCAGCTTCAACAAATTCTTTTGTTGTTCCTGCTCCGAACACCACAGTTCATTCAAGGTCATTCAAAAGAGGTGTGTCGTCTAGAGCACAAGATACTGATTCAGACTTGTCAAGGAAGCAAAGACAATTTAATCTGAAAGATGCTGAGAAGAATTTTCTTTTAAAAGTCAGATTGCTTCGTAAAATCGTTTTGATGGTCCGTGCTGTTTTAGAAGATGAATTTTTAAAGACCAAAGCGCCAATGATTACTAAGGGGGAGATTGTTAGGTCTGATTTTATAGTAATCATTATATTTATAGGCTTGGTCAAATACTGTGTTTAGTGTCTAATACTGTGTTGTATTGACCAAGGGTATTTAAATCCCTTTGGTCTTTGTTCCTTGTAAGAACTTTCACACATTCATTCAATACACATATTACTTTGCGCTACATTGCTCTCTCTCTACTTTCTCTCTCTAGGATTTAGTGATCTTGGACTATCAGTTTTGCTTCAAAGATTAAAGAGCTTGAACAGATTGTTTCAAAGGTGGTGGGGACTGAGCAAACGACTCCAGAGTCAAAAATCCACTCACCTAGAAATAATTCAGTTGACTTCAAATAGACAGCCTCAAGCTCACACTTGAAACCTGTTACTTCAAGAAGGTTAGTCAATTCATTTGATCAGATTCGTACTACTAACATTTTCTTTGATGAAATTGTAGATGGTTCAGATACTTAAAACAGAAGAAGAAGAAGAAGAAGAAGAAGAAGAAGAAGAAGAAGAAGAAGAAGAAGAAGAAGAAGAAGAAGAAGAAGAAGAAGAAGAAGAAGAAGAAGAAGAAGAAGAAGAAGAAGAAGAAGAAGAAGAAGAAGAAGGAGATACAAACAAGAAGAATTGGTCTAGCAGAAGAAACCATTTGAAGATGAGAAGAAAGACGAGAAAGGAAAGAAGACATGTGTAAATGAGACTAAAGCAAAGAAGAACAACGTGCTGAAAGGTAAACCTGTTCATATCTACACGAGAGATCAATTAATCAGGTTGTCAGGTAAGAAACACTATTGTTCTTATTGTCGTACACATGATCCTGTTCACAAAACAAGTGATCATTACTGGTATGGTTCTTATTCAGTTACTCCTATTCAAACTGCAACTAACACACATGGACCCAAATACCAGTGGGTACCAAAGCCAAAGACTGATTCTGTGTTGCAGGCACCTACATTCAAGGGAGAGTAAGAGAACCAAGTCTTCTAAGTAAATTAGCTTAGAACCCGTACTTCAACGAAGACTGACTTCTAAACACAACAGTTTAGGACTCGCACTTCAATGATCAAAAGATTTTTACTCCTGTGCTGATAACAGATTGTACTCCTAGATACATATCTGAGAAGATCAACATTCTAGGGGGAGTACATATTTGTCTGAAATTTTATGCATCCATCAGATATGATTATCAACATTTGAGGGGGTGTTAATGCTTATATCTTTCACTGATAATTTGTCTGATGCATAATTTCAGGGCGAGTAAAAGAATGATGGTTTCTGATTACTTCAGATCAGAACTCGTTCATTTCATTGTTTTACTGCTTTATGTCTTTTAATTCTTATGAATAAAGTTGATTTTGACTATGACTTAAGACTTTTGCAGTTTGAGAGATGCTTACAAGATCATATCTTTATGACTTAAAGCTTGACTTCAAGAGATGTAAGATTGCACGAAAAAGGTATAATTCTTTATCTTCATCTCAAATATGGTTGAAAGAAGGACAACTTTCAATCATAGAAAACTTGTTCTTAATTGTTCAAACCACTTCCCGATTCTTAAACAGATTTCATGAATTGGAAGTGTGATTTTAAATGTTTTCAAGATTTACTTGTGCTTAAATGCTTAACAAACCGTATGTTTCTAAAGATATATACTTGTGTGTTGGATCCCAGATTTAATCTCACAACAATGATATAAACAATAAGAGTAATAACAGCGGAAGCAGTATAGTTTAATATCAAAGGAGATTCAAATATCACAGTTCATAAAGAAAATAATAGATAAACAAGATATTCTTTGAATAAAATATTCAACTTATATTATCAGTTAGAAGACTTCTTAAGCACACTTTGAACAATGAGGTGATGGTCCTATTTATAGGACCATAAAGTAAACAGTGTACTTATCTGACAAATAGAAGCATGCTTGAACAGTGTCTTACCTAAGAGGTAAGATCAAGACATGCTTGAACAGTGACCTACTCTAGAAAGTAAATCTTATCACTAGGTGACGTGTCATCTGTTCTTCTTTGTCAAGAAATTCAGAGGGATCATCTTCAGAGCTCTGAACTAGGATCTCTGATGAGGAGCTCTCTGATGTCTTTTCGTGAGACTGTCTCTGAACTGACTTCAGAGACAGACATGCTTTCTCTGAGACTGACTCTGAACTGACTTCAGAGACAGACTTGCTTTCTTCAGACTGACTCTGAACTGACTTCAGATTCAGACTTGCTTTCTTCACTGTTGTCTCTTGAAAGTCTTTAGTTGAAGACTGAGTTATTTTCAATACTTTCATTGGTTCAGATTTGGGGCTAACAATCTCCCCCTAAGTACTGAAAATAAATAAAGAACACATAGAACATTTAGACTAGAAAACGAAGAGGAGAAAGTCATCCTCTGTAAATATTACTTCTCATAAGAATTTGGAATTACAAAAAAGAATAATATTCAAAAAATAATTAGAACCTATCACTTGAACATATCCTATGAAACTTCATGATTAGCTCTCTGAAGTTAATCATTGAGCCAGTTTCCAAGTCTAGTTTCGCCAGTAGGTCTGCTCTGTGTCGTTCTTGCTTTACATGAATCATCTTTTGTACGCCTTTCAAGGTTTCATCAGAATACTTCGCTACTTGCGAAGCTAGAAAGATTTTCTTCTCTTGGTTTACTCTGTAGATGAAACCCAGATGTTCTTCAATGATTGATCCAGTCTTCTGTTTGTCCAGGTTTTCGATGGTTTCCACTGGTTCAATCACTCCGAGCTTTTCTTCACCCAAGTTCAGAGCAATCTGAAAGTCACGTTTGTCTTTGTGTTTGATTTAAGCTTCCATTGCCCGTCTTACTTCAACCATGCTCATTCTTATCTCCCTTCTTCCTGAATCGTATCTCGCAGAGCAATAGGCATATAGATGAGTGAGATCATATGGATTTAGATTTACGAGATCATTATCATTGAATTCTTAATTCTTCTGATCAGATCGAGTCACCACATAATGCCTATATATGATTTTGTTGAAGGCGAATGTTTTTTAAGTGATTTTCTCAACTTTTATTATGGGAGCATCGTTGAGAACCGCCTTTCTTGGTGATGTCTTTACCTGTATGAATCTTCGTTCGTAGTCTGGCATATCCTCTCTAATTCTTGGATTCAGAGGGATTACTTGAGTGTATTCCATATTGAACTCACAGTATATATGCCGAAAGTGATCTTCTATCGATGCTTCAGGAGTGGATTCTAAGAATGTGGGAGATTGAGTGAAGACCTTGGCTGGTAAACCGATGCTTGTCTTCTGAACAAGATTCTCTTGAGGAGCCTGTTCATCAACAACCATGGTTTCTTTGTCCTTGGGCTGTGACTGAGTTATCTCTGAAGGCTGTTCAGAGATATATCCATCTATCTCTGGAGATTCTCTTAATTCTGAAGTTGTTGAGGTATGATGAGGTTGAGCGTTTTTGAAAACATACTCTTCGACATCAATTACTTCGATCTGATCTCCAGCAGCTTCTTCCGCTCTTTCAGAATCTGAGTTCTATTCTTTCTCAGACTCTGAGTCAAAGGCATCTCTCATCACCATTGGTTGTCTTTCGGGTGATGAGAATGCATCTTCAGAGGATGTAGAGAAGTTTACTAGTTGTTCGTTTTCTTCCTCTTCCAGAGCTCCAATTTTCTCTGGAGTTGCATTGGTAACTGGAGTGATTGAAACACCTGGAGTTGATGATGCGAAAAGTATTACCGGTGTTGTGAATATTTGCAAAGTTTGGTTGTCATCAGAAGAGGTGGTGTTCCTCTCTGGTTCCTTCTCTTGAACTGGTGCAGAGGGAGCAACTTTTGAGGTGTGTGCGGTTGTATCTCTGATCTCCCTATCTTGTGATTCAGAGTGCTCATCATCATCTGAATCCTCAGAATCATCAAATCTGGCTTTCTTCGCTGCTTCGCTACAAGTCCCACCAGAAAACTTGCGTTTGTATTTGGGAGAGTTTGGTTCAGCGATTCCTTTTCCTTTGGGATCAAGAAGAGTCTTCTGAATGGATTCAATTGCTTCTGAAGCCGCAGTTCTGATTTCAGCAATCTGGTCCCCTGATTTATAGTTATGAAGTTCCAGAGTAGCTTTGACCTGCTTATGAGCAATAGTAGAGATCTTGGAAGAACAAGTTAGCATTCTCCTCATGATTGCGGATTTGAAAGAGGCCAGATCACTTTTGGTGATGAGGTCTTCAGTAGTCCGTGGTGGCAGCTGTGGTATTGCTGATGGTATGCTGACTGTTGGTACAGAGGCTTGAATTGTTGTTTTGATGAGGTCAGAGATAGAGGCCATTTGATATGTTGAGAGTGAAGATGATCTGGTGGCTATTACCTCGTCCCTTAGTTCTTGTAGATCCTTCTGGACATCGATGGTTGTAGATGCTTGATTTTGAAGAGCAGCATTCTGAGCTTTAAGAGCGGCTACCTCCAGGGATGATTCAGCCTTCTGTCTGAACAGTTCTTGTTCCAACTCTTGGATTCTGTTAGAGGAGTCCAATAGTTGGGTCTTCATAGTGGAAACCTCTGCTCTTAGGTTGGTATTTTCAGAGCGAAGAGCAGAGGTCTCTGAACCATCAATTCGCTGAAAGTTATGCTCTTTCATGGAGCCTCTGACTTCCTCACAGTATCTCTGGAACTCAGATTTTGTAAGAAGTTCAGAGAGGGGTACATTGGTTACAACACATGTAGCCATTTTTTCCTCGAGTTCAGAGGAGCCTTCATTCAGAGATGTTTTGATGTTATCTCTGGAAGGACTTCCACTCAATCCTTGATGTTCCGGAGAATCATCTTTGAGTGTTCTGTTCTCAACTAAGTCCTCCTCCTCAGATTCAGAGGACTGGAAGTGAATGTGGGAGTTGAACTTGCGATCCAGGCAAGTCAATCCTTGTTCTTGTAGATCAAGCCATTGTCCCTGAGTTGGACAGCCACTTCTGGATATCCTAAAGGGTGAGAGATGAGCCACAGAGGCATCATTATGTGTAGGATTTTCTGATGTACTATGAGGCAACTGAGTACTTAAAGTATTGGATAAGTCCTGTGAAGAGGGCTTATCCAGAAATTGAGTTTCCTCAGTTATGTGAACTTCAGAGGTGGAAAAAGGTACCTCTGAAGTGGCTGGCTGGTTTGGGTTCGAGGTGTGCAGCTCTGATTCAATAACCATTACCTCTGGATCAGGTAGGTTAGATTGTGTGGTTGCACTGGGAGATGGGGTTGGTGTCTAAAATATATGTGCCTTTGGGCATCTTTTTATGTGGAAGGGGAAGAACTCTCAGGTTTCTCCAAGTCCTTAGAAGACTTGCTCTCTTCTCTCTGAGAATCTTCAGAGCTAGTCTCTGAAGATTCATCCTCACTTTCCTCAGAGCTAGTAGAGCTATTCTCTTCACTAGCAGATGAGGTTTCTTCCATAACTCCCTCATTGACATCCCTTTCAAGTGCTCTGTCATCTCTCTCAACTTCGGTTTCTCTAGCAAGAGTACCCTCTGGTTCACTCTTGTGAGAGCTCTGAACTTCAGGGTCCTCAGATCCCTCTGAAGCCGAGTTGCTCTTACTCTCCATTCCAGGTTCTGGACCTAAGTGTGTTGGGGTTCCCAGAACTGGTTCTATTCCTTGGGCAACACTGAGATAAGAAGCTAAGGCTAAAGATTGAGGATTTACCTGATTTAGCATGTGGTGAGGGATCCTCCTTGCTTCTGGATAGCCTTCAGATAGAATCGTTGGTTTGAAGTTGTTCATTATGTAGAAAGGAGTTTTGGGTTGTTTAGTGGCGATCAAAATATGAAGCTTCTCGATCGCCGCATGGATGATTAGAGACAGAAATCTAGGGAATGTTGTTGAAGGAACTTTGGATGATTGGGTCGTTTGTTCAGGGTCCTTTGACAAACATTTGTTCTTCTTCTCTATGGATGTCAGAATCATATCAAAAATTATGCCGGCCATGTCCAAGTTTCGATTGAAGAATAGGGCACACATGATTGACAGAATTTCAGGTGTTGCTTGATCCATGCTTCCTAGTTTGCAGGTGAGAGTGCGGATTAGGACAAAGAACATGAAGTTCCAGATTGGTGGTAGATGTTGTCGTCGGAAGTTGCTCAATCTAGTGATTTCAGTGTTGTAACCTAGCATTCGGATGAACTAGAGCAGGGTTTCAGAAGTTGGGCATTTTTCGAAACGCGTGATTTGAAGATCCTCAGTTGTTAGGAGTGGGAGAACTTCTCGTAGAACAGTAGGAGTGATGAGTATCCGACATTTTACGACTTGAGATATGTCGAACTCACCTATTATACCATTATGTGCATCGCTGTAGTGACTGGAAGAATACCATTCTTGAACAAACGAGAGTGGACATTCATTGGTAAAAGCAGTTAGGGCTTGAGTCAGTTCACAGTTGGAGAAGAACTCGCAGATTACTCCGTATTGTTCCTCAAACTTGGGAGAATCAAGTTGAACCATGTGATTGTTGTCTTTGATTGGAAAATGATACAGTCTTGAAGATTCGCCAGTTTTGGGAAAAAGCTTGCACCATTCATTTGAAGACGCCATTTTTGAGTTGAAGTGAAGAAGATGAAGTTCAAATTCTTTTCGGAGAGAGAGAGAGAGTGCTCGAGTGTAATTTGTAAAAATGAATATCCGGATGTAAAATTGTTTTTGTATCCAAATTTAGAAAAAGATACACTTGAGTGCATAAGGTGAAACGGCAATGATTTGACCCGTTTGATAAAGCCGTTTGGCCTTTCACTCAACCCTCTTTTGACACGTGGCCTTGAAAATTGTTGTACCTACGGATGTAGGTTCCAAGAAAATAGGAATGGGGCGCCATTTTTCAATATTAAATTGAATAACTTCTTTTTGCTGACTAGACAAACCTTTCGCCTTGAGAAGTAATTTAAGATATCACTTGTATTAAAAAGGTTCAGTTAATCTGAAATTTTAATTTCAAATGATATCAAAAATTGCTAATTAATTAAAAAGTTCTTGTTTGAGGAATGACTGGTCTGATAGTTGTTGACTCCCCCTTCACAGATGATTTGAGAGAAAAAAAATCCTCAAAATTCAGAGACTCTGAGATGAATTTCAGAGACTCTGAGATGAATTTCAGAGACTCTGAGATGAATTTCATTGATTCTGAGATAAAATTTAGAGACTCTGATATGACTTTTGAAAAGTTATTTTTCTCCCCCTTGACAAAAGAACAACTTTTTATTTTTCTCCCCTTGTCATGTGTTTGGAGAACATTCAGAGACTGATATTGACATATGCTACTTGGTTCAGAGGCTCTGATAATTTGATCAGAGACTCTGAGTTTCTTCCTTTTTAGGTAGACATATTCAACATTCCTAACTTGCTAATTAAAAAATTGAACATTCGTTCATCTAAAGCTTTTGTGAAAATATCAGCAAGTTGGAGATCAGTTGGTACAAAATACATTTCTATTGTTCCCCTTTCAACATGATCTTTTAAGAAATGATACCTTACATCAATGTGCTTTGTCTTTGAATGTTATACTGGATTGGCAGAGATGGCTATGACACTTTTTGAATCACAGAGAATGGGTATTCTTTCATTTTGTTGGCCATAATCTCTGAGCAGAGTTTTCATCCATATTACTTGAGAGCAACAACTAGCAGCAACAACATATTCTGCCTCTGCAGTTGAAGTTGAAACACAATCTTGTTTCTTGGATGACCAACTTACTAGCTTATTGCCCAATAACTAACAGCACCCAAAGGTACTTTTTCTGTCAAACTTACATCCTGCATGATCTGCATCAGTGTAAGCTGTTAGATCAAAACTTGAAAGTTTTGGATACCAGATGCCTAATGATGGTGACCCTCTCAGGTATCTGAAAATTCTTTTGACAGCAGATAAATGAGATTCTTTTGGATTTGCTTGATATCTAGCACAAAGACATGTTGCAAACATTATGTCAGGCCACTTGCAGTCAAGTATAATAGTGAACCTATCATGCCTCTGTAGGTTTTTATATCCACAGATTGTCCTGAAGGATCAGAGTCAAGTTTGACTCCGGTGGCAAGAGGCGTTTTCATAGAAGTTGAATCATTGAGCTTGTATTTTTTCAAAATTTCAGAGACATATTTAGTTTGACTTATGAAAGTACCTTCTGAAGTTTGTTTTACTTGTAAGCCCAGAAAGAAAGTTAATTCTCCCATGAGGCTCATCTCAAATTCACTCTTCATCAACTCTGAAAACTTGTCACAATACTTTTGATTTGTAGAGCCAAATATAATGTCATCAACATAAATTTGTACTAATAGCATCTCATTTTTGTACCTTTTGATGAATAATGTTGTATCAATTGTGCCTTTGTCAAATCCATTTTTAATCAGAAAAGTGGACAGAGTTGCATACCAAGCTCTTGGAGCTTGTTTAAGTCCATACAAAGCCTTATCCAAATAATAAACATGATTAGGAAACTCTGTACTTTCAAATCCAGGTGGTTGCTGGACATAAACTTCTTCATTTAATTTACCATGTAGAAAGGCAGATTTAACATCCATTTGATAAACTTTGAATCCTTTGTGTGCAGCATAGGCTAAGAAGATTCTGATTGCTTCTAGCCTAGCTACAGGTGCAAAGGTTTCATCATAATCAATACCTTCTTCTTGGCAATATCCTTTAGCAACCAACCTGGATTTGTTCCTGATTATTATTCCATCCTCATCCTTTTTGTTTCTGAAAACCCATTTTGTTCCAATTGCAAATTTTCCTTTGGGAAGGGGAACTAGGGTCCAGACTTTGTTTCTTACAAACTCTTGAAGTTCATCCTGCATTGCAAAAATCCAATGAGGATCTTTAAGAGCTTCTTTTACCTTCTTTGGTTCAATAATGCTCAAAAAGTTTATGTAGAAGCATTCATTGATTGTGGCAGATCTTGTTTTAACTCCTTCTGATGAGGATCCAATTATTTGATCAATTGGATGATCTTTTGTCCATCTTATGATTGGAGAAAAAATTTGGGGTGGAGTTTGAGCTTCAGAGATGACAGTTGGTGTCATCTCTGTTGTGCTGTTTAGAGGCTCTGAAGTTGTTTCCCGAGATGGTGAAGCAGATTCTTGAATTTCTTCACTATTTGTTTCTGGAGTTACTTCAGACACTCCTTGATCATCCTCTTTTTGATCTTCAGCTTCTTCTGATTCACTTTGTTGATCTGTATTTGGTGAAGCAGAAGGTGTTAATTCAGAGGGTCCAAAAAGGGTTGTACCTGTTTATTGGGGTCCTTCTGAATTTTCTCTTGGTCTATCTCTGAAGATAACTTCTGGGTTATCTTCATCAAATAAATCTTCAAATATTCTGTTTAGTTCAGATTCTCTTGATGATTCAGAGATAGGTGTTGAGAGACTTTCTTGTTGTTTAGAGCTTTTATTGTCATCAAAAGTGATATTGATGCTCTCTTGGATTGTCCTTCTTCTAAGATTGAACACTCTGAAAGCTTTTGAGGCTAATGAATATCCAATGAATTTTCCCTCATCAGCTTTCTTGTCAAACTTTCCAAGAGATTCTCTATCGTTCAGAATGTAACATCTGCATCCAAAAACATGAAAATATTTAACATTAGGTTTCCTATTGTTAATGAGTTCATAGGATGTTTTCTGAAATCTCTTGACAATTGTAGCTCTATTCTGAGTAAAGCAGGCTGTTGCCACTGCTTCTGCCCAGAAATTTGTTGAAAGATCAGATCCAACAAGCATTGTTCTTGCAGCTTCAACAAGTGTTCTGTTCTTTCTTTCAACTTCTCCATTTTGCTGAGGGGTTCTTGCTGCAGAAAAGTTAGGAGTAATGCCTTCTTCTGATAGATATGTATTGATTTTGGCATTTTTGAACTCTGTTCCATTATCACTTCTTAGTTTCTGAACTTTGCTGCTAAATAGAACCTATAATCTTTTCAACAATCTTATTAATATGTCAGGTACATCAGATTTGGTTCTGATGAATTCTATCCATGTGTATCTGGAAAATTCATCAATCAGAACCAGAATGTATTTCTTACCTGCTAGACTCTGTACAGTGATAGGACCATAAAGGTCCACATGAAGCATGTGCAGAGGTCTAGGACAATTGTTTTCACTTTTGGTTTTATGGGAAGATCTTTTCATTTTTCCCATTTCACAAGCAGAACAAAGATGATCTTTGTTAAACTTCAGAGATGGTAATCCCTTAACCAAATTAAGTTTAACTAATTTATCAAGTGAGGAAAAGTTTAGATGTGAAAACTTTTTATGCCAGAGCCAGACTTCCTCACTATTCAGAGATACAAGACAAAGTTTCTCTGAATCAGTGTCGTTGATTTTGGTAAAATTCATTCTGTAGAGGTTACCTTTTCTGTCTGCTCTGAGTAGTTCTTGACCTGATTCTGAGTGAAGAAGTGAACAATATTTTCTTTGAAATTTCACATCAAAACCATGATCACAAAGTTGACTTATGCTGATCAGATTGTGTTTTAATCCATCCACATAAGCAACCTTTGATACTAAAACATTTCCTCTTGATAACTCACCATATCCTTTCATCTGTCCTTGCACATTGTCTCCAAAAGTAACTGCTCCTCCAGATTTTGCTTTGAATGAGGATAGCAGTTCCTTATCTCCAGTCATATGCCTTGAACATCCAGAATCTAAGTACCAGATTGGCATTGACTGATTCTGCAAGACAGATTATTGTTTCTTAGGTACCCATCTCATTATGGGTCCTTTTATGTTAGACTTTGGTGGATTTGTATGACTTTTTGGCATCTCATCTTTTGATGTCTTGCCGTTACTTGTCTTCTTTTGAAATTTTGTCTTTGAGATATTTTTCAGAGATTGATTCAGAAGACAATGTGATCCTTTGAAATGATTTTTCAGTTTTATCAAGAGATGAATGCAGTTGCAATTAATAGAACAAGAAGAAGTAGGAGCAAAGTTTTTCTGTTTATTAAAAGCATTTGTTACATTTTGACTTCTTTTGAAACTAGCACTAGGAATATTACATGTATCCCTAACTACTTCTTTCCTTTTTGCTTGAAAGACAGTCTTCTTTTCAAGTTGCTTTTTCTTGATCAAAAACATCTTCTTTTTTTTGCTGCTTACTGCACAGACATAATCAATATGGTTAATTTTTGTCCATTTTCCTTTTTGTTCAGGAGAGAATTTTATTGTTTTATAGGTGTAAGATTTAGAAGTGTTTGTTTTATTCTTTGCCTTTTCTTGTAATTCTTTTTCATGTTCCAGAGACGTTTTTGCTTGTAAACACATATTTGCAAAATCAGGACTTATTGGTATTCTGGTTTTGGTTTTCAAAATTGAAATTGGAACATTCAAAATACCAGAGCCAACAGTTTCTATCTATTTGTGAATTACATTCTCTGGTTTACAAAAAATCTGTTCATCAATCTCTTGATCAGATTCTGAATCAGAATCAAGAAAGTCTCTCTTAGTTTTAATAGAGATAGCTACCTCTATTGGTTTTTCAATTTCTTTTGTTCTAGAGACTTTAATGATCCGTTTCAAGCTTTCTTTTCTTTTTAAGTCCTCCATGACATTTTCTTTCCATATCTTTTTAACATCATCTTCAAATGTAGTTCTGATATTTTCATCTGACTTTGGTGAATACAGAGGGGCATTCGGATTAAGTGAACTCTGAGATTCATTTTCAAAAGTACTTGTATCAGAGGTACTTGGTTCGGATGTCTCTGATTCATTTGAGATGAAAGCATCAAATCTGAAAATTTCTTTGGGATCATTGCTTTGAGGTTTTGTGAAGAGTACCTCTGAAGTTTCTTCTTTTATCTGTAACACAGACTTTTGAAAGTTTTTTACTTCAGAGTATGTAGTATTTTTGAAATTCAAACCTCTTGTTTTTTATCCCTCTGATGTTTTCATTCTTTTGAAATTATTCAGAGATGTACCTTCAAAGCTTTGGACCTTTCCCATACGGAAAGTGGAAGAAAGTGAAGTTTTCTCCAATCCAGTGAATGAATTCAACTCATTGAATCCCAGCCCTTGAGAGTCTAGTTGAGTTTTCATTTTGTCGAAAACACCTTGTGCATTGACATAGCTTTTGATTCGAAGATTTTTTCTATCTAGAGATTGATGTAGGATTTCTCTTTCCTTTTGAAAAAATTTGGTTAAGGCAATAGAATTGAGCCTTTCATACTCAGATTTCTTTACTTCTTCTTCTTTTCCTTTTAAAACTTTCTCAATTTTTTTTATTTCTTCTGAAAATGTTTTTTTCTTTTTGCTTGTGAGTTTCTTCAAGTTCGGTTTTTTCAAGAAAAATTTCTTTCTTTTCTGATTCCAGAAGATTCTTTTCTCTTTTGAAAAAAATGAGCTCTTTTGTCACTTGCTCTCTTTTCTTTTTCTCTTCAAGAAACTTTTGCTCTAGATCCTAAAGTTCATTAATTAGTTTAAAAGCATCTATTTCAGGATCACTGTCAGAGGTGTAAAGAGAGTTTACCTTTTCAGAGTTGTCTTCTGATGCTCCATCAGTTTGATTTCCATCTGAAAAAGCCATACCACAGAAATTGGTAGGTTCTTCCTCGTCGTTTCTTGTTGAGTCTGATAGCCAGTCTTCCATTTCTGCTACAAGAACTCTTTCTTTTACGTTGTACTTGTATTTGTTCTTGTAGTAATCTTGATCTTTGACAAGTTTTCCTCTGCAGTTTGCAGAGAAATGGCCTAGTTTTCCACATCTGAAACATCTTCCATCATTTTGATTTGTTGGAAGAGTGGAAGTACTTGTCTCTGGCTTCTGTTCTTGAGGTTTGAAGTATCTCTGTGGTTGTGGATACCTTGGTTGAAATGGTTGTTGAGGTCTTGATTGTTGAGTTGCATCATTGTTGTTGAAGTTTGTACCCTTTTGATCACTATATGGAGTGAATCTGGGTTCTTGTTGAAATCTGACACCATCTTGTTGAAATCTTCTTTCAAGATTTCTTCTTTCTTCATTCTCTCTCCTTCCTTCAAATAATTTCTTGCCAAATTTCTTGTTAAATTGATGAGTGATTAATGCAAGAGATTTGGCGAAGGCATTGATATCATTTTCTGAGTCTGAATCTGAATGATTTTCTTCTGCCATTAGGACCTTTTTGGATCTTCTTTTTGTTTCCAAACTTTTTTGTGACTCTTCACAGTTGTTTTCTTTCGAAATTTCTTTTGAAAGAAGTGCAAGGGGTCCACCTAAAGACAGTTTTGATTTTTGCTTCATAACTTCCTTTTCATGTGCAACAAGAGTGCCATAAATGTCAGTTAATGACCATGACTCAAGATCTTGATTGGCTTGTATAGACATGGGCAGTTGTGACCATTCTTCATTTAAGCTTTTCAAGAAAAGAACGTTGTTTTCCTCTTTTGTTCTTATCACTCCAAACTTTCTGCATTTGTTGATAAGAATGTTGAATCTTGAGTAAGTTTGGTGTAATATTTCTTCTGGCAGAGCATGAAAATCATGATATTCATTGATGCATAGATTTCTTCTATTTTTCTGGGTTTGTAGGCCTCCTTCAAGTTGATTTAACAACTGATCCCATATCTCTTTTGCAGTTTTACAAGAATCAAGTTCTTGAAAGATATCATTGGGAATGGCCATTATAAGTAATCTAACAGCTTTTGAGTCATTATCCATCATATTAGTTTCTTCATCAGTGAAGTTTGTGGTTTTCTTTTCATAATATGCAGGGATTTTAGCAGTATCTGTTGTTGCAGGAACTCTTGGTACCAACACCATTGGAATGTGAGGTCCAACGTTCACTAATCTAAAAAGATCATTGTCCACACCTTCTAAGAAATTTACCATCCTTATCTTCCATTGAGGATATTCATCCCTTAAAAGTGTAGGAGGTTTTGTTAATGACCCAGCTGTATAAATGGCACTTATGCTTGAGTTTGCCATTTTTGAAGAAAAAGATGAAGATTTGAAGAACTGATGCTTTTTGTATTGAACAGTGATTTACTATCAAATCTTGAGCATATGGTGTTCTTTAATAAACCAGGTTTATTTGAACATGCACAGATATTGAAAGTTAGAATCAATGAGATGTAAATCTATCCGAGTATGCAGATACGATCTTTCTTTGTTTAGAAAACAAAGGAGGCTCTGATACCAATTGTTGGATCCCAGATTTAATCTCACAACAATGATAAAAACAATAAGAGTAATAACAGCGGAAGCAGTATAGTTTAATATCAAAGGAGATTCAAATATCACAGTTCATAAAGCAAATAATAGATAAACAAGATATTCTTTGAATAAAATATTCAACTTATATTATCAGTTATAAGACTTCTTAAGCACACTTTGAACAATAAGGTGATGGTCCTATTTATAGGACCATAAAGTAAACAGTGTACTTATCTGACAAATAGAAGCATGCTTGAACAGTGTCTTACCTAAGAGGTAAGATCAAGACATGCTTGAACAGTGACCTACTCTAGAAAGTAAATCTTATCACTAGGTGACGTGTCATCTGTTCTTCTTTGTCAAGAAATTCAGAGTGATCATCTTCAGAGCTCTGAACTAGGATCTCTGATGAGGAGCTCTCTGATGTCTTTCCATGAGATTGTCTCTGAACTGACTTCAGAGACAGACATGCTTTCTCTGAGACTGACTCTGAACTGACTTCAGAGACAGACTTGCTTTCTTCAGACTGACTCCGAACTGACTTCAGAGACAAACTTGCTTTCTTCACCGTTGTCTCTTGAAAGTCTTTAGTTGAAGACTGGGTTATTTTCAATACTTTCAATGGTTCAGATTTGGGGCTAACATTGCGTATTATCTTGTCTACATACTTTCAAGTATTCACACACACCGGTTTAATTCTTTTGTTGAAAAAGTTATCACCATGTCTCATATTGACCAAATTTTCGATGGTGATACACCCCGCTTGTACTTCATTGAATTTTGAGCGCCATTTCATTTCGAAACGTCATTTCAAGAATGTCTATATATTGGTTCGTATAGACAACATCCATTATTCTTGACCATAAGCTTTAATTGCTATATCATTTGATTCTGATCATTTTTTCATACAATGTTAGATTTTCAAACAAGTTTCTTGCATTCATGTTCATTTCTTCAATATACTTGTTTGAAAATACTTCAATGTTTCAAAATGCTCAAATATTCATGATTATATTCTGAGCATACAAACATCTGACTTGTATTTGAGCTTTAATTGATTCTAGTTAAACCATGTTTTCCATGTCTTAATTGTTCAAGTTAAACTATATTGAGCAACATATGCTTTATAGGACAATACGGTATCTTTGTGCTAGGACTTAATTGAAACTTCTATGGATTCACGTTAACCAGTGTCTCCTACCCAAGAAGTTAATCCTTAGTGATTGAATGTGAGGAGTCTACAAGAAATGAGTGTGGATTGTGCGGAGAGGTAAAATGAAAAAGAGAGTTTGGTTAGATGTGAGCTAAATGATTAAAAGAAAGAAGGTGTGAGATCAGAGTAAAAGAATATCAAACTCTGCACCAACTACTTTCTGAGTCGGGTAGCCACATTACTAATGCTTCACAATTCTTTGGTGAACAGTATTGAAACAGGCAACTAGCCCATGCCAACTCTTGACATTAACCCCACCAGCCACTCATTTTCTTCTTAACAAGAAAATGTTTCATTTTTCAAAGGGGAAGCAGCACATTTACTATCTGGTTTTCATTTGGAAAATCTGGATATTGAAAAGAAGGAAGTTTGCCCCACCTTCGCACTTCAATCATGCACATTGAGTCTGTGTTGAACTTACTGTTGTCTCAGTGGTTTACACAATGTTGAGCCTTTATAAGCAATAATTCGTGCTTAATTCTTTCAATCACTTGTACGAACACACAAGGAATTTGTTTCTTTGTCATAATGTTCATAGAAATTGCCTTTGTGGTGTTTCGATGATTGGATGGAAGCCCTGGGGGAGTGAACATAACAAAAGTTCCTTTCCTATGTGTATTTGTTACACACAGTAACTTTGTGTTACTGACAGGCATGTTAACTGATTCATTTGTTGATTCAGGTGTTACATTCCTATTTTTTCTAGATTTGAAAAGATCTGGATGCATACATTGTTCGAATTGGCAAAGAATCAGAGGCTCTTGAACAGCTAAGAATGGTCAAAGACATTTCTTGGAAGAAGTTTTGATGATGTTGATACTCTATTCATCAAAAAGGGGGAGAATAGTTCAAATCAAGAAATGTTGGTTGAAAAGTTTGAAGAATTGTCCGAAATTCAAGATATGGGAGAGTTGTTCAAGATTTGATTGAAAGATTAAAGAATTTGAAGATTTTGTTGAAATTTTATTTGTGAAAGAGGTTTGTGTACAACCTTGGGAGAGAATGTTAATATTCTTGAAGAACAGATTTTTGAGAAAAGATTGTTGAAAGTTTTTGAAGAGATAAAGCTTATCAGAGAAGGGGAGAACGTAAATATTTCATACTAATAGGGGGAGCATTTTAATTGCTTGAAAAGATAATCGTTCTACAAAGATGGAGAAGATTCAAAATGAAGCTTAAAGAGAGAAGATTGCATTGCTAAATCTTTTTAGTAATGATCTTGATCCAAAGGGGGAGAATGTTAGAGCACAGATTTATTGGATTCAAGATCATAAAGATTGAAGATGAAAGGTTTAAGAAGTCAAAGCTGGAAAGTCTACTCTCATGAAAAGTCAAAGTCAATTTGTAATAAAAAGTCAAAATCAATTGTATTTTATTTATTTCCTTTGTATTTTGTAAAAGGGTATAAACACCTTTGGGGTCTTTGTAAATAAAAAGTATGTAGGTCATTTGAGAGAATCAGATAGTGAAAGGATTGTACGAGAGAAGAGTTGATTTAGAAATATCATTCTAGTGAGAGAGTAGAGAGAGAAGTTGAGATTTGTAACTCTTGTGATTAATTCAATGACATGTAGCTTCGATTCTCATATTGATTTCTGTTTTACATTGAGAACTTGATAGATTTGGGAATAACAGTGTTTAATCTCAGAACAAGGACCATTCAAGAAAGCATCAATGTCTCTTTTGATGAGAAAGAATCCAGAAGCTCTTACATTCAAAATTCTCATTCTAAGACCAAAGAAGCCTTTGACTCCTCAATGTTGAGAGAGTCAGAACTAAATATAATATTTTAAGACTTCTTTGATGATGAAGACAACTCTGAATTTATAATCAGAGATAATCTAAAAGCACAATCAGAAGAACTTCAAACCTCAGGTACAATCTTTTTGGTCTTTCTGATAACAAACCATCTAATTCAAACACTGCAGGTCCAAGTGATTCAACAAGACCAAATGTTGAAGAAAGACACTAGAGACATCTGTTGAAGAGACTCCAGAGACATCTGTTGAAGAGACTCCAGAGCCAACTTCACCATCTCTAGAACACTATTCAGAGCCAGTATAAAGCACAACAGAGATACCTCATCCTGCCATCTCTAAAGCTCAAACTCCTCCACATGTTCATGCTCCAATCACAAGATAGACAAATGATCATCCTCATGATCAAATCATAGGTTCTCCCTCTGATGGTGTAAAGACAAGATCTGCAACAATCAATGAATGATTCTTTACAAATTTCTTAGCATCATTGAGCCAAAGAAGGTAAATGAAGCTCTTGCTGATCCAAATTGGATTAATGCCATGCAAGAAGAGCTTCAAGAATTTGAGAGAAACAAAGTCTGGACCCTGGTTCCACTTCCCAAAGGGAAATTTGCAATTGGAAGCAAATGGGTATTCAGAAACAAAAAGGATGAAGATGGAATCATAATCAAAAACAAATCTAGATTGGTTGCTAAGGGATATTGCTAAGAAGAGGGAATTGATTATGATGAAACTTTTGCACCTGTGGCTAGACTAGAAGACATAAGAATCTTCTTAGCCTATGTTGCACACAAAGGGTTCAAAGTATATAAATGGATGTCAAATCTGCCTTTCTTAATGGTAAACTCCTTGAAGAAGTATATGTCTAGAAACCACATGAAATTGAAAGTTTAGAGTTCCCATACCATGTCTATTACCTTGATAAAGCTAGTATGGCCTTAAACGCTTCCTAGAGCATGGTATGCAACTCTGTCCAATTTTCTGATTGCAGATGGTTTTGAAAAAGGAAATGTGGACACGACTATATTCATCAAAAGGTACAAAAATAAGCTACTTATGGTACAGATATATGTTGATGATATTATTTTTAGGCCTACTAATCAAAAGTATTGTGACAAGTTCTAAGAGTTGATGAAAACTGAATTGGAAATGAGTCTTATGGGAGAACTAACCTTCTTCTTAGGACTTCAAGTAAAACAAATTTCAGAAGGAACATTCATTAATCAAGCCAAATATATTTCTGACATTTTGAAAAAGTACAAACTAAATGATTCAACTCAAATGAAAACTCCTATTGCCACTAGAGTTAAACTTGACTCTGATCCTTCAGGTAAACCTGTGGATGTCAATACCTACAGAGGCATGATAGGGTCACTCTTATACTTAACTGCTAGCAGACCTAATAAAATGTTAGCATCCTGTCTCTGTGCTAGATATCAAGCTAATCCCAAGGAATTGCACTTATCTGTTGTCAATAGGGTATTTAGATATCTCAGAGGCACACCATCTCTTGTCCTATGGTATCCAAAGCACTCTGGTTTTGAATTAATTGCTTACACTAATTCAGATCATGCAGGATGTAAATTAGACAGGAAAAGTACCTCTGGATGCTGTCAACTTCTGGGAAATAAGTTAGTGAGTTGGTCATCTAAGAAGCAAAACTGTGTGTCAACCTCTACAGCAGAAGCAGAATATGTTGCTACTGCTAGTTGTTGTTCACAAGTAATTTGGATGAAAACTCAACTCAGAGACTATGGTCTTGAGTTTGACAGGATTTCCATATTATGTGACTCCAGAAGTGCAATTGCCATCTCTGATAATCCAGTGCAACACTCCAAGACCAAGCACATTGATGTCAGGTATCACTTCCTTAAGGTTCATGTTGAAAAAGGCACCATAGAGATGTATTTTGTCCCAACTGATCTTCAACTTGGTGATATTTTCACAAAATCTTTAGATGAACGAAGGTTCAATTTCTTGATCTAAAACAAAGATCAGAGCCTCTGACACATCACTTCAGAGCCTCTGACACATCACTTCAGAGCCACTGATATTCTGAGGTAGCATATTATTCAGAGCCTCTGATACATGCATCAGAGCCTCTGAAATTACAAAGCATGCTCACAAACATCTCATTTTTTAAACCAAGCACTATTTAAGGGGGAGAGAACAAAAAAACCATCAGTTGTCAAGGGGGAGTGAAAACAGATGGTAGGTAATACAGACTCACATCTAGGCCTCTGATATGAGCATCAGAGCCTCTGATCTTCAATAAAAGGTCATTTGTCAATTTCACAAGGGAAGGTATGTACCTAACTCTTATTTTTCACCTTTCTAAAACCTAAACTTGATTCAACTTTTGAACGAATTCTAGAGTCTATTATGTAGTCTCTGATACTACTCTTCAAAGCCTCTAATATCATCTGCTCTGAAGATACATCAGAGTACTAAATTCTAGTGTTCTTGGATATTCCTCCAATCAAGTTTTGGTTCTTCAAAGAGATCTTTGGACTATAAAAAAGAAGATTGAATGTTTGAAGCACATTTGTCAAAAACATCAGAAGCTATGACTGTTCATTTCTTTCTCTGAAAAGTTTTTACACTTGTAAATATTTGTAAAATTGACTTGTGCAGGTTATTTGACTTAGGTGATTGTCATGTTTCACTAACAACTCCAAAATGACAGTTGTCTCACGTATGCGTCCTTTCAAACAGCGCCCTCTCCATGTGTCACTTTGTGAATAGATGGATGATGGAACGTTGCTGACATGGGTACTCACAAATTCCGTTTCCATAAACTCCCCCACACGCCTCATGCCCATAAAAACCCATTTCAAGTCATCATTTTTTTATTACGCTCTCAGAATTTCCCTCTCAAACTACATCTTCTCTCTCTAAGAATTCAAAAGCTCAAGAATTTCAAAACATGCAACAATGGCTCAGAATCCAAATGGCTCAGACGATTCCAGCAGGATTGTCCCAAACAAAAACCTCGCTCAGTTCGACATCCCTGTAAAGGGCAACAACTTTCATCTGGACCTCAACCCCATCAAGTTTGAAGAACAATATCGACCTGTATTGGAATTTTTCTGAACCTGTGAACTCTCAGACGCCATTACCAGCTTTGATTCCAATGTCCCCCTCTTCTATGTTCAACAATGGTGGTACTCAAGTGAGTACAATGAAGATGCTAAAGGACTGGTAGGTTATGTTGATGCAGGAGAAGAAGGTATTTCCATTCATATTTCACCAAAACCTCTTCGTCGTCGTCTCTTTCTCCTCAAAACAACTGACCTAGGGATTGACATGCTCGAAAAAACTCCATCTCAGGAAACTCTTCTCAAGTTTCTTTTCCACTTAGGGTACAATAAAGAGATATCCAGATTAAGTGAATTTAGGAGACAACACCTTCCACTAGTGTGGAATTTTATGCTTAGTGTGCTAAACCGCTTTACCAAAGTTCTCAAAATTGCCAATGTCCATTCTTTATTTGCACAAAACAAAATCCCCAACATTTTTTCAATAAAACAATAGATTGACCAAAACCCTAGGTCTTGCTTTAAATCCCCAAAATCCTCAAATTTATAAAAGTGAAGTAACAATACCATACAAACCTTTATAAATAGAAATAATGTGCATTTAATGAAAGAAGATTAGAGATTGACTCACAATACTAGGGTTTTGGTTAAAACCCTAGAAATCACCAAAGTAAAAGTGGAAGGGAGACACCAAGCTTGACCAACACTTGAATCCTTGACCTCTAAATGCTAGCAAACCCTAGAAGAGATGCTAGTGATGATCTTGAGTAAGTTGAGGTTGAGAGTAATGAGGCCTAGGGATTGGTTGGTGAAAATCGCACTAAAAGAGAGAGAGAATCGATATCAATATCTAATTTTTTTGTGATAAATCCGTTCAAAAGAACTAGGGCATTTAAGTCTGCCCAAAATCCCGCCGGCAACTATGACCTGCGATTATGCCCAGGTCATAGTCCCGGGGCACTATTGCCCGCGGCGTACCAAGACCCCATGGCCTCTCGCGACATTGCCACGGTGAGAGTGACAATGTCACAATCGTCGGGCATAGTCGCCCATTTGGTACCGAGGGCCTGTGGCTCCCCGCGACATTGCCACGGCCAGAGTGACAATGACACAATCGTCGGTCATAGTCGCCCCCAACTTACACGCGACTGAACTTCTATCCGAATTTCGTACGAAAGCGATTCACCGTCTGAGGTAACTAAGTTGACTCTAACAATACTAAATGAAGAGTTATAATAAGGATTTAGAGGTCACACAATAAGATCACATACCGAAAATTGCGGGTGTTACAATACTGCCAAGCTTGTAGGTTAAGGTTCGATTAAGAACAGAAAACATGAAATTCCAAATTGGTGGCAAATATTGTTTTTTAAATTTGCTTAATCGAGTAATTTCAGTATTATACCCTAAGAATTTCAGAAATTGGATTAGGGTCTTAGAAGAGGGTCTTCGTTCGAATTTGGAAATTTCCAGTTCCTCAGGCTTCAGCAAGTAGATCACATCACAAAGGACAACAGGCGTGAGAAGGACTTGGCATTTGACAGCTTTAGATACCTCGAACTCACCAAGAATACCCTCGTGGGCTTCACTATAATGGCTCAAAGAAAACCATTCTTGAACGAAGGTCAAAGGAACTTCAGTGGTGGTGACTATGAGGGCGTGTGTTAGTTCACAGTTTGCAAGAAACTCACAAATGAGGTGATACGTGGCTTCGAACTTTGGTGAATCAAGCTTCACCATGTGATTGTTGTCCTTAATGGGGAATCGATGGATTTGAGATGGTTCCCCAGACTTTGGGATGAGCTTGCACCATTCAGATGAAGTTGCAGGTTGAGCCATGGAGAAAAGCTTAGTGAAGAAGATGAAGTCTTGAGAGGGAAAATAACTCAAGAGAATTTGTGCGCGTGAGAAATGAAAATTCAGATATAAAATTGATTTTATACCCGATTTGGAAAAATAACACTCAAGTGTAAAAAGGTACAACGGCAAGGAATATACCTTTTAGGTTGAGGTCATTTGACCTTACTCTTTTCCCTATGGTGACACGTGTTTTTGGAAACTGCAGCACTCAAGTGTTTAGTTGCCAAAAAATCGGAGTGGTTGACAAAATGGTAAATATTTGAATATAAATTATCATGCGTGCTGACTGTACAAACCTTTCACATTATATTTTAGAAAATATTATTTTATTGAAGAGTAATCTAAGATATCACAAGTGTAGGAGAGTTCAGAGGTTTTGAAGTCCTAGAGACAAATGATATAAGAAAATGCTCTGAATAAAATATGATGCGAACATGATGCTTTTGACTCGGTTTGTCAGAGGCTCTGGATAGGAATATCATAAATAAGACCAGAGACTCTGATGTGAGATGATTGATTCTTCCATTTTTCTTGCTCCCCCTCGATAGATGATGGTTTCTATTCAACTCTCCACCTTGACAAATGAATGATATTTTTTGATTTTCTCTCCCCCTTGAATTGTGCTCGGAAGAACAAACAGGAAATGGTTTGTGAACATGCTACATTTAGAAATTTAGAGATACTGATGTGTGTATCAGAGGCTTTGAGCTAAAATATGCTACTTCACGATATCAGAGGCTCTGATCTGTTTTGAAATTAAGTAGACATATTTAGCATGCCCAACTTGCTGATCAAGAAATTGAACCTTCGTTCATCTAAAGCTTTTGTAAAAATATCAGCAAGTTATAGATAAGTTGGAACAAAATACATCTCAATTGTCCCTTTTTCAACATGATCTTTAAGGAAATGATACTTGACATCGATGTGCTTTGACTTGGAATGTTGCACTAGATTAGCAGAGATAGCAATAGCACTTCTGGAGTCATACAAGATTGGAATTCTATCAAATTCAAGACGATAGTATCTGAGTTGAGTTCTCATCCATATTACTTGTGAACAACAACTAGCAGCAGCAACATACTACGCTTCTGCTGTAGAGGTGGACACACAGTTTTGCTTCTTAGATGACCAACTCACTAGCTTATTTCCCAAAAGTTGACAACATCCAGAGGTACTTTTTCTGTCTAACTTGCATCTTGCAAGATCTGCATCAGTGTAAGCTGTTAGTTCAAAACCAGAGAGTTTTGGATAACAAAGACCAAGAGATGGGGTGCCTCTGAGGTATCTAAACACTCTCTTTACTGCAGATAAGTGAGATTCATTTGGATTAGCTTGATATATATCAGAAAGACAGGTTGCAAACATTATA
This sequence comes from Arctium minus, assembly GCA_954870635.1. Lineage (NCBI taxonomy): Eukaryota > Viridiplantae > Streptophyta > Magnoliopsida > Asterales > Asteraceae > Arctium > Arctium minus. The sequence continues at coordinate 62,991,575 of OX941083.1, read as the reverse complement.
TCAGGTCTACTTGCAGTTAAGTATAAAAGTGAACCTATCATGCCTCTGTAGGTTTTAACATCTACAGATTTTCTTGAAGGATCAGAGTCAAGTTTGACTCCAGTGGCAATAGGAGTTTTCATAGGAGTTAAATCATTCAGTTTGTAAAATATCAGAGACATATTTGGCTTGATTTATAAAAGTGCCCTCTGAGACTCATTTCAAATTCACTCTTCATCAACTCTAAAAACTTGTCACAATACTCCTGATTTGTAGACCTAAAGATAATATCATCAACATAGATCAGTACCAGAAGTAACTCATTTTTGTAACTTTTGATGAACAGAGTGGTATCTATAGTTTCTTTTTCAAAACCATTATCAATCAGAAAAGTTGACAGAGTTGCATACCATGCTCTGGGAGCCTGTTTAAGGCCATACAGAGCTTTATCAAGATAGTGTACATGGTCTGGGAACTCTGAACTTTCAAATCCAGGTGGTTGCTGGACATATACTTCCTCATTGAGTTTAAATTAAGAAAGGCATATTTGACATCCATTTGATATACTATGAACCTTTTGTGTGCATCATAGGCTAAGAAGATTCTAATTGCTTCTAGCCTAGCCACAGGTGCAAAGGTTTCATCATAATCAATGCCTTCTTCTTGGTAATATCCCTTAGCAACCAATCTGGCTTTGTTTATGATGATTATGCCATCCTCATCCTTTTTATTTCTGAAAACCCATTTGGTTCCAATTGCAAATTTGCCTTTGGGCAGTGGAACCAGGGTCCGTACCTTATTTCTTTCAAACTCTTGGAGCTCATCTTGCATAGCATTAATCCAATTTGGATCTGTGAGAGATTCATTTATCTTTTTAGGTTCAATCATGCTTAAAAAATTGGCAAAGAAGCATTCATTGATGGTGGCAGATCTGGTCTTGACACCATCAGAGGGAGATCCTATGATTTGATCATGGGGATGAACCTTTGTCCATCTTGAGATTGGAGCATGAATGTGTGGTGGAGTTTGAGCTTCAAAGATGACAGGGTGTGACATCTCTGTAGTGTTGTTCATAGGCTCTAAGGATATCTCCAGAGATGGTTATGGTGTCTTTGAAGATTCTTCAGATGTCTCTAGTTCACCTTCTTCTTCCGAAGATTCTTGTACTTCATCATTTGGTCTTGATGTTTCACTTGGACATGCATTGAGTGAAGTAGAAGGTGGGTTATCAGAAGGACCAGAAAGAGTAGTACCTAAAGTCTATGGTCCTTCTGATGGTGCTCTGTGAATATCTCTAAATATGAATTTAGAGTTATCATCATCATCAAAGAAGTCTTCGAATATCTTGTTGAGTTCTGACTCTCTGAGCTTTGATGATTCAGAGACTTTCTTTGTTGTGGAATGAGTATTCTGAATGTCAGAGCTTCTGGTTTCATCAAAAGAAACATTGATGCTTTCTTGGATAGTCTTGGTTCTGAGGTTGAACACTCTGAAGTCTTTTTAAGTTCAAGGATATCAAATGAATTTTCCTTCATCTGCCTTCTTGTCAAACTTTCCAAGATGATGTCTGTCATTCAAGATATAGCACTTGCACCCAAAAACATGAAAATATTTGACATTTGGTTTTCTATTGTTAATGAGTTCATATGCGTCTTCTTGAAACTTTTGACCATTGTGGCTCTGTTTTGAGTAAAGCATGTTGTTGACACAACTTCAGCCCAAAAGTTAGTTGGAAGATCAGATCCTGCAAGCATTGTTCTTGCAGCTTTAACAAGTGTTCTATTTTTCCTCTCAACAACACCATTTTGTTGAGGTATCATTGTTGTAGAGAAGTTTGGAGTAATGCCTTCTTCTGAAAGATAAGAATTTATTTTGGCATTTCTGAACTATGTTCCATTGTCACTTCTCAGCTTTTGAACGTTAGAACATAACCTGTAATCTTTTCAACAAACTTATCAGAATCTCAGGTACATCAGACTTAGCTCTGATGAATTCAATCCAAATATATCTTGAGTATTCATCTATGAGTAAAAGAATATAATTTTTACCAGACAAACTTTGCACAGAGATTGGACCACAGAGGTCAACATGAAGCATGTGCAGAGGTCTGGGACAATTATTATCACTTTTGGTCTTGTGGGATGACCTTTTCAAATTTCCCATCTCAGAGGCAGAACAAAGATGGTCTTTGTTAAACTTCAGAGATGGTAGACCCTTAACCAAATTAAGTATAACTAACTTATCAAGTGATGAGAAGTTTAAGTGTGAGAACTTCTTATGCCAGAGCCAGACATCCTTATTGTTCAAAGATACAAGACAGAGCTTCTCTTAACCAGTATCTATATGTTTTGTAAAGTTCATTCGATACAGATTACCTTTTCTGACTGCTCTTAGCATTTCCTGACCTGTTTTTGAATGTAGTAATGAACAGTATTTCTCTTGGAATTTCACATCAAAACCATGGTCACAGAGTTGACTTATGCTAATTAAGTTATTCTTTAATCCATCAACATAAACAACCTTGGAAATAGAGACATTTCCTCTTGATAACTCCCCATATCCTCTAATCTGACCTTGCATGTTGTCCCCAAAAGTTACTGCTCCTCCAGATTTTTCTTTGAAAGAGGATAGCAACTTCTTGTCTCCAGTCATATGCCTTGAGCATCCAGAATCTAAATACCAGATGGGCATATGTTGTTTCTGCAAGACAGATTAAAGTGTTTTAGGTACCCATCTCATAATGGATCCATTCTTGTTAGGCTTTGGAGTTTTCTTTTCAATGTTTGGCATTCCATCTTTTGATGCTTTGCCAGATTTGTCTCTTTGTTGCTTCTGAGGTTTAGTCTCTGGAGTTTTCTTCTTTTGAGACTTATTTAGAAAGCAATGGGAACCATTGAAATGATTCTTCAACTTAATCATGAGGTTGATGCAATTGCGATTAACTGAACAAGATGAAGTTTGAGCAAAGCTTTTGATTTCATTGACGACATTTGGTATATGTTTCTTTGGAAATCTATCTGAACTAGCACTATGAACGTTACAAGTATTCGTAACTACTTTAGACTTCTTGGCCTTCTTTTCAAGTTGGATTTTCTTGGTCCAAGACATCTTCATTTCCCTCTTGCTCACTACACAATCAGGAACAGAATGGTTAATTACTTGTCATTTGCCTTTTTGTTCAGGAGTGAATTTGATGGGTTTGTAGGCATAGAATTGAGAAGAGTTACTTTTACCCTTTGCTTTTTTCTTTAATTCCTTTTCCAACTCCAGAGAAGTTTTGGCTTTTAGACACATGTCTAGAAAATCAGGAAAATTTGGTACTCTGTGTTTATCTTTTGAAATAGGAGCTTGGATGTTCAAAATTCCAGAACCAACTGTCTGTTTTCTTTTATGAATTACCTTCTCTGGGGTAAAAAATATATGTTCATCAACCTCTAAGTCAGAGTCAAGAAAGTCTCTTTTTACTCTGTCAGAGGTGACTACCTCTGAAGTTTTGACAATCTCTCTGGGTTTTGAAATTTTGATTATCTTTTTCATGCAAGATTTATTTATAAAAGCATATATCACATTTTCTTTGTAAATCCTTATAATATCCTCTTCAAAAGTAGTTCTGATTCTTTCATCTGACTTTAGAGAGTACAGAGGTGCTTCTGGATCAAGTGAGCTCTGAGATTTAACTTCAGAGGTACTTGCTTCAGAGACCTCTGGTTCTTTAATGATGAAGGAATCAAATCTGAAGATTTCTTTGGGATCATTGCTCTGATATTTTAGAAAATGACCCTTTGAAGTTTCCTTTTCTGATACCAAGATAGGTTTTGAATCTGTCTTAGTTTCAGAGTATGAAATATTTTTGAATTTAAGAGTTCTGAGTTTTGATACCTCTGAGGTTATAACTCTCTTGAAGATATTAGAATTTTCCAGGGATGGAAAGTCGGGCTTCTAGACCTTTCCAATGCAGAAAGTGGAAGATAGTGATGTTCTCTTCTTTCCAGTGAATGGATCCAATTCATTGAATCCTAAGCCATGAGTATCCATTTGTGAGTTTATCTTAATATGTACATCTTGTGCATCTTGATAACTTTTGATTTGAAGTTATTCCTCTTGAGAGATTGATGTAAAACTTCCCTTTCTTTTTTGAAAAAAGTTGGTCAAAGCAACAGAGTTGAGCCTTTCATACTATGATTTTTTAATTTCTTCTTCTTTAGCCTTTAAAACCTTTTCAAGTTCTTTGTACTTTTCAGAGAAAGATTTTTCTTTTATTCTCTGAGATTTTTCAAGTTCAGTTTTTTCATTAAAAATCTTTTTCTTCACTGATTCTAGAAGATCCTTTTCTCTTTCGTAAAAGTTCAAGTCTTTTGTAACTTGTTTTCTCTTTTCTTTTTCATCAGAAAGTTTTTGCTTTAAGCTCTTAAATCCATCTGTGAGTTTAAGCACATCCATTTCAAGTTCAGTTTCAGAAATAGATGGAGAATTTACCTTTTCAGAGTTATCCTAGGGGATGATCCATCTGATTGATCACCATCTGCTATAGCCATACCATAGAGGTTGGTTGGCTTTTCTTCTCCATCACTAGTTGAATCTGAAAGCCAATCTTCCATTTCTGCTACAAGTACTCTTTCTCTGACATTATATTTGTACTTTTTCTTATAGTAGTCCAGATCTTTGATCAATCTACCTCTGCAGTTTGCAGAGAAGTGGCCCGGCTTGCCACATCTGAAGCATCTTCCATCGTTCTGATTTGTTTGAAGAGCAGCATTTCCTTCTGTCTGTTGGAGGTTGTTGTTGGTAGTATCTCTGAGGTTGGGGATACTTCTGTTGAAACTGTTGTTGAGGTCTTGAATGTTGAGCAGGTTCATGTTGGATGTATTGAATAGCCTTTTGATCACTATGCAGAGTAGATCATGGCTCTTGGTGATATTCTTCCTTCTAAAATCTTCTTTCTCCTCTACTATCTCCTTCTTCTCTTCTTCTTTCAAACACTTTCTTGCCAAATTTCTTGTTAAATTGAGAGTTATTAAAGCAAGAGATTTAGAAAAAGTGGTTATATCTTCATCTTCATCTGAGTCTGAATTTAAATTCTTGTTATCTTCAGCTATCATGGCCCTTTTTGATTTTCTTTTGGACTATTTTTCAGAAAACTTCTCTTTTGAAGCTTTTGATCTTTTGGATCTATTTTCATCATGACTTTCTTCTAAAATACCTTTTTCTTTTGACATCAGGGAAAGAGGTCCACCCAAAGAGGTTTTGGTCTTTTGTTTGCCAATTTTTCTTGGGCAGCAAGTGTGCCATAAATGTCTGTTAATGACCATGATTCAAGATTTTTATTGGCTTGAAGTGACATGGATAGTTGCAGCCATTCTTCATTTAAACTTTTTAGAAAAAGAACATTATTCTCCTCCTTGGATCTAATGACCCCATACTTTCTGCATTTGTTTATCAAGATATTAAACCTGGAATATGTTTGATGAAGGGGTTGTTTGGCAGTTGCTGAATGGTTTAGTGCAGAATAATTAAGTGGTCTGAATGATTAAGAGGTTTTTATGATATAGTGTAAAATGAAATATGGTTGTTTGCTAATTGTTCATAATGAAATCAAGGCTCTTAATGGTTAAGGGAGGGTCAGGATACAAAATCATTAAGAGGATTTTGGAACCATTAAGAGGCCGCCCTTTTTTTGCCAAACAAGATTTACCTCTTAGCGATTCAGAGGTTGCCTCTTAATGGAACCATTAAGAGGTAAACAAACAGCCCCGAAGTGTTTCTTCAGGTGGTGCTTTAAAATCGTCATATTCATTTATGCATTGTGTTCTTCTGTTTTTCTGAGTTTGAATGCCACCTTCAAGTTGATTTAACAACTTGTCCCATATCTCTTTTGCTGTGACACAAGAGTCAAGTTCTTGAAAGATATCATTGGGAATGGCCATGATCAATAGTCTAATAGCTTTGGAATCATTTTCCATCATAGTCTTTTCTTCATTAGTGAAATTTGAAGTTTTCTTTTCAAAGAATGCTGGTATTTCTGCAGTTGTTGCTATGGAAGGAACTCTAGGAACCAAAACCATTGGTTGGTGAGGTCCTTGAGTGACATATCTAAGGAGAGCTTTGTTTATTCCTTCCAAAAAGTTGACCATCCTGATCTTCCATTGACGATAATCATCTCTCAGAAGAGTAGGAGGTTTTGTCAAAGATCCAGCAGTATATATGGCACTTATACTAGAGTTTACCATTTTGCAAAGAAGAAGATGAAGCTTTGAAAAAGATGAAGCTTAAGATCTTTTTGAAAAAGAAGCTAAAGTAGCTTTCAACAATATAATGTACTGTGAGTATTTTCAAATTTGTAGTATATGGTGTTCTGAAGTAAATAACAGTTTATATGAACATGCACAAAAAATGAAAAACTGAATCAAAAGACATGAATCAATCCGAGTAAACAGAATTGATTTTGTTTGTTTTAAGAAAAACAAAGAAGCTCTGATACCAATTGTTGGATCCCAGATTCTAGTCTTTAACAATGATTTAAAAAAATAAACATATAACAATAATAGTAACAGCGAAAGCAAAAAAATGTTTAAACCAAGTTAGATTAGTACTCACAATAAAGAAGATATATCTAATAATGTAAATAATGAAGAACAAATATTCACTAGATAATTCAATGTAGATTATAAAGAACACCACAAAGGTGGTTTAATCGTACAAGATCTTCTTGTACACTTCAAAGTATATAAAGAAATAATTCTTTTACAAGTAGGTAAAGGAAAGAACACTTTGAGCAATGGGTTGCACGTCCTATTTATAGGACCATAAAGTGAACAGTGTACATTCCTGACACACAAGACATGCTTGAACAGTAACTTACCTACCAGGAAAGTTTAAGGCATGCTTGAACAATAATCTACCTAAAAGGTAAATCTTATCAATAGGTGACGTGTCTTTTGTTCTTGTGTCAACACTTGTAGAATTCTTCAGCTTGATCTTCAAAGAGAATGTCTTCAGAGCTCTGATGTAGACCTCTGATGAAGCTATCTCTGATATCTTCTTGTTGAAAACTCTCTCTCTCTGGAATGTTCTTCAGAGATAGGTTTGCTCTCTGATGGCTATCTCTGATATCTTCTTGGCTGAAGTGTCTATCTCTGAACTGACTTCAGAGGTATACTTGGCTTTCTTCAATGCTGTTTCTGGACTTCTTCAGAGGAAGACTTAGGATATTTTCAATACTTTTACATATCATATTTGGAGCTAATAGAAGCAGTCGGCATGTTCCTGCAAAAAAGAGATTAGTTCTTTCTTAATGGAGGGGTCGAGAGATGAACCTATGAAGACGAATTGATCAGGCTTGTTCTGGTCCAGGATGACTTCCTCTAAACGATAGTCGTCGATGGTCTTGGGAGCATTTTGGTCCTGTAATTGCTAGATGGATTGCTTTCGTGGATTCATTGTTGTCTTATAGCAATTGCGAGCAGTTTTTGGTTCGCTTTTAATCTCCTGGATTCCCTATGGCGTGGAAAATTTCTTCGTCTGATGGAACGTTGAGGGTATTTCCTTCATGTCGTGGATCCACGGTCGACCAAGAATAACATTATAGGTTGACGAGCAATCGACGACGTTAAACTTGGTTGATTTGTTGACTCCCTAGGTGTAAACTGGCAGAATAATCTCTCTAAGGGTGTTTGTCATGTCTCCATTGAAACCTACCACGGTTGTTGACGGGTACTGCTGCCCCAGGTAGCTTAGCAAGTAGCGATAGTACGCGTTCATTTTGTTCCTCCAACATTTTCAGTCATTGGGCGACCGGATCATCTTGATTAACTCCTTGGGTCACCCCAGGAACGAACCCGGAGGTTTGAAATCCATTTCGTTGCGAGGAATCAGAAGTATATCCATTGTAGTGGAAGGTTGGCATTGGCATCGCAGGAATTGACGTCGCAGGAGGCATCGTGGGGATTGGCACTGTTGTGTTGAAAAAAAGGTAGTGGTGGTGGTGGCATCGTCAGCATAGGTTGACTAGGGACACCAGGGAATTGAGGTCTTGGATAATTGGGAAGAGGAGGTCCGACCAACGCATGTTGAGTGGTCCAAGACCATTTTGCGATCCTGCTGAATTATTCAGATTTGGATTTCTCTGGGATGTGATTGACTCAGTTGCCCTTATGTTCTAATTTGCCAATTCATCAATGCGAGTGCGTGTGGCTGTCAATTACATATTCATATGAGCGATGATGTGTTCGAGAGTTCCCTGAGGGTTGGCCATTGTCCTGCTAGCAAAAGAAACTCGAGGAAACTATTAGTATGACATACGTTTGTCGAGGATTTTTTTTTAGATGGGGCCCCACGGTGGGCGACAAACTGTTAATGCCAAAAATCGACCAAAAGGATAACTTAAGGTTGATGTGGAACTTTACCAACTAAAGAAAGAAATCAAGAGACAAAACGTGCGACAGGAATAAAAGTAAAGAGACAAAGGATTTGGTGACGCAGAAAAAACCTCAACGAGGAAAAAAACGCGGACGACAAAGAGGGGTCGTCAATATACTATGGTCACCAAGCAGGGGCGATATCCTTGCCAATAACAATCGTATGTCTTGTATAAAACACTATGGTCGTGTATTCTTTCAGAGAAAGTTAAGAGAGCTCTTCGTTGTTAACTTGTAATCTCCAGATTCTCGTGTCCTTTGAACGAGGTATAGGTATTTATAATCTTGATCGTCATAAATGTGTCATTGAAATTTTGGGTAACGGTCGAAGATCTGTAATGACCTTAATGTCTTCGGTCGGTTATAGTCGTTGGTCTTTAATAGCATTGAACATGCATTGAATGTACAAAAGAGAAACATTTGGTAGTTTGTTAGTATAATCATGATCGCGAAGAGTCTTACGACCATCATACAATAGATATACGACCAGAGGTCGTGACTTATATTCGACCTACGTCCTCAAAAGTGACGATGAGTATTGTAAATATGTGTGGTCGACAGGACCTTATCTTAATACAAGATTAATCGTGCGAAAAATGTATCATAAATGTTCCTCGTCGTGGTCGTGGATTTTGACCCAAATAACAATCGTTTATGGGTTTAGTAACACCCGACCTTTAATTAGTCTTTATGTAAGACTTTATTTATTTTGTTGATGGTTCAACCTAGAATTGTATTTCAAGTATGGACTTATCGTAAGATATTTTATTCTATTTTGAGGTATTGTTGAAAATTTTTAAACTAGTCGCTCTTTCCAAATTTGAGGGTGTTACAAATTGGTATCAGAGCAAAAGTTTGAGAGGTTTAGGTAATGATTTAGGATGTCTGGACTCAAATTAGCGTTTTTCTAAGTGATGAAAGTGAGATTGTGCAATTAGGCACCTTAAGATAGGATACTTCGAGGTCTACAGATTCACTAGAATCGGGAATCATGACAAGGGTAGCAAGGATCATCATATACGGTATGTTCATAATTTCACCTGGCCAATGTCATGTGAACTTACATGTTACATGTGTGTGCTTGAACTTCCTTTATGTGTGGACCGATGGGGTAGTGGATGAGTTTTTGAGGAGTAGTAGCTAGAAGAAGTTGATGTTTATAGCATTGTCACTTGGAGTGACAATTAAAAATGATTAATACATTAAGTTGACCATTTTGGGTCGGGGCAATTGGTTGAAGTAGAACCATAGGCCTATTAAATCGACTTTATTTCAAGAAGAAATTGTGAGGTTAACCGGTTTAGTTCCCTATCATTGCGTTAAGATGTTGAGCATTCAGATGTCTGTAGTGAGATCGTTAGACTTTGTGAGTTCGGTCCTAAGATTTTGGGTCTCGACCAAAATTCATGCACAAAACATACTTTTAAAATAATATGCATAAAGTATCTAATATTTTCCCAAATTATGACGCGGGTCGTATTTTGGATCCGTGGAAAGAAGTTTAACACGCAAGAGATTTTAAACCATGAGTTTAAACATGCATAAAATTGTTTTATTGCATATGGTTGCAAACTTTGTTGAGATTTTCTTTATCCCTGTTTTTGTCGAATGATACTTTTAGATAATGTAATATTTACGATTTAACCTTGTTTAGGGTCTCGGGCAAGTAACTGCGATTTATGACCTTAACATTGGATCTCTTCCACATATGTTAATGTTTTTAAGGAAAAAGTTATCTCCATGTTTTGGTGCTGGAGTTTTATTGGAAATTTTATTTCATTCAAGTTTCGTTGAAAAGTGTCACTTTGTATCATAATGCAATAAAAAGGAAATTTTTGGAATTATGAAATTTTCGTCATAATTTTACCTTATGTTATTAGATTATTGGGAACGTTAATCTTGGCACCATTTGATTTTTGGGTGTCATTGAGTTTCATTGAGTTTTATGGAAATTTTATTGTGACTTATGGAGTTTCATTTTATGACATTTTGCACCGCGTAGATGAACGTTGAAACGCGTATACTTGAATTATTGTGTGCGTTAACTTATGAGTTTTTACTTAACATTTTATTTCATGAGAGTTTTGTTGGCGGATGTTATCCCATATGTTATTTTTGGAGTTTCAATATCGTGTGATTTCTCTTTTGAGTTTTACACGAGTATCTTTCATTGTGCACTACTTAGTATTTGAATTGATTTATACTTTTACTATGAGTAAGCATACAAAGGACCTATGATGGTTCGTGTTGAACTGTTACTTTGAACATTCTTCGGTTGTTGATTTTACCGTTATTGTTTCACGCAATACATTATATTGATTTTCTGATATGCATGACGTTGTAGCCACTGTTTTTGGACAAGAGCATTTTATTCGTGTGGCCTAAAGTTTGAAATCGATTTAAATTATTTAACGTTTGACCAAATCGTATGCACCTATAGTTTTACTAAGTTTGGGAAATAAACTAACGTATGAGGGTTTTGTTGGAAATCTTATTCCATATCATTTTTGGTTAAAAGAGAGAATTTTGGAGTTTGTACAAACGTTCGTTGCACATTGTTTTAGTGCAGAAAATTATTTTACGTGCACGACATAGATTGATGCATGTTAGGACCATAGTGGTCCATTTGAAAAGTTTGTTGCGCCTCTTTTGTCATCGTCATTATTAGTATGAGTAATGATCAAATGGTTTTCGAAGTGGTTTTATATGTGTGGCATTGGTGACCGCTTTGCACAACTACCGAGTAAGTGGTAGCGGATTTTTACATATACGGTTAATTGTTATAAAGACTTTGCGTTTGAAAAATCTTACAAATTTTCCAATTGGCATATTTGTTGAGTCCTATAGTTGAAAAACCTTGAACTAATTAAAGCTATTGATTTAAACCCCTTTTTGTGAAAGGAGTTGTAAGTAGGAACTAGAGAAGTCCTTATTGAAAAGGCGGATGATCCAAATTGTGGATAGGTTTGAAGTTTGGGAATTCGACCTCATGAGTCTGTTCACGTATGAATAATTGAGGTATTAGATTTATGCCTTCTCCCAGTTAATTAAGTGGTGATCTTCCTGTTTCGGTGAATCTTTGGGTTAAAGCCTAGTGTTGTTGCTTTCTAATGGTTGGATTTGAATCGATGGATTGTTGTTAGACATCATGTTATGGGTTGTTGGTGTACCATCTTAAAGAACCTTCGCGAATAAAGGAAATATTGTGGTTCGTTGTTAGAGATGTAAGGTGGGAATTTTAGTGTCCTGTTAGGTGTCAACTTTAATTCGACAATGCAAATCTGGAATGAAATATTTGACGGTACACCCGCATCTGCAGTATAGTTATTTTGAGGATAGGTGTCGACACTCGATTTTGAAGACAATAACTGTTGGAGTGCTCCAGTGCACTTCCGATAAATCATTTATGCTCGCAAGTTAAGTGGTAACTTTAAGAAGAGTAGATGTTGGTAATTAGGGATCGATCGTTGGTATTTCTGTAATCGGCAAGGACTTCGCTGATTTTTTTGAATGAATTATGGGAATCGTGTCAATATGGAGTTTGGATGAATCGACTAGCTATAGAGTGTAATGGTATGTTTTTGGGTGACCAATGGTTTGATTAAGGAAGTTTTGAAAATCCGTACAGATGTTGTGTCATGGGTGAATCGTTTCTATAAAGGTTATTGTAGTCTTGAAGACAAGAAAATAGTGCAACGTGGTTCATCATGGGACGATTAGAAGCATTTAAGAACAAGTTCCCTTGGGTACCACTGTTAGAATTGGTCATTCGAAGTCGTAAGCTACTCTTGAGGTAATATGAACCACTTAAGGTTGGGAGGCACCCGAGATCTCATTATTTGAAATTGTGCCCACAGAAAGTTAACGTTCAAACCCGATATCGGTGAAATGTGTCAGAAGATAAGGCGAGTTTTTTGTTGTCCATCTTAGGAACTGTAGTGGCAGTTTTGATCAGAAGGTAATCGGGTCTTGTGTGAGGACAAGCCATGTCGAGGCACTCTCTTGCAAAGGGAGCCAGATGATTCGTGGAACTATAATTATTGGAGGTTCACATGCTTGAATTGTTATCCTCTTTGAGATAGATGGATAACAAGCCATCTGTCAGCCTTGTGACTCTTCGATATAAGTTCTTATAGAAAAGATGATACGATGTCGATGTCAGGAGAACTCTCGGGTCGAAGTTTATATTATTTGGGAAGGACCGATTTATGGAGAACCAAGGGATCCCATTAAATGTAATATTCCAGTGTTTTGGTTGATGCTAGATTTCGAGGACGAAATCTCTTTTAAGGTTGGGAGGATTGTAACACCCATAATTTCGGTAAGTGGAAGTCAACCCGTACGTTTTTACTTTAAGTCCCTAAGAGTTTCGGGAGTGTTGGCATAGAAAAAGTCGAGTTTTGGGGCTTGGTACGAGTCCGGCTACAATGCCCGGCGACTATGACAGTGTCATAGTCGCACTGGCAAAGTCTCAGGCAAGTTTTAGCTCACGGTACACATTGAGCGACTATTCCATGCGATAATGCCATGGAAAAGTTGCATGGCATTGTAGCATAGCGGTACCAGAGCTTAAAAGTCGGGTTTTCAACCTTTCATCTTCATCTCTCTCATTTTTACTCCGTTTTTGGCAATTCAAATTGCTATGGTTTCGTTTTTGAGAGCTTTTCATGGATAGATTGTTAGTTTCGGAATATCTAAGAGTATTTGGTGGTGGAGTTGAAGAAAATATCAAGAGCTCATCATCATCACCTTCATCTTCAAGAAATTTGGGGTTTTTCTAGGTTTTCACCAAAACCTAAGTGGTGAGTTTATCCTCCTAGTTTCTAAACTTTGTTATGAGTTATAAAATTTTCATTGATGACTTCCTAGTGTTTATGTTTCTCAAATTTCGGTTTGGATGATTTTGAGAAAGTTAGGTCAAAATTAGGGTTTTGACCAAAATGGGGATTTAAGGTGAAAGGTGCTTGGAGTATGATTCTAAGTACTTGGGTTTGTGTATTTATGGTTGAAAACTTTTGGATCTAGGTTTTTGGAAGATTTGGCTTGAGGATTCAGATTTCTTTAAGGAAGCTCAAGTTGGGGTAAAATCTAGATTTAGCCTAAATCTAGCAAGGTGAGTTCAAGTTGCTTTGTGAAAACTATGTGCATGCCAAAATGTGTATTTTTAAGTAAAAAAATATGTTTTACTTGGTAACTGTCAGTGTGTTCAGTATTTTGATAAGTTTTCATATTTGGTGAACTTGGGATGTTTTAATCTCATGAAATTCCCATATTTGAGATTTGGATATTTTGATAAGTAAATAACATGATTTATGCATTTGGTATTTTGTACAAATGAAGTCTATTTTATGATTTATGCATTTTTGGTGATCTGTGTACAATGAAGTATAATTTATGATTTATGCATTTTTTGTGTATTTAATTTCATAAACCATTTGGAAAATCTTTTGTCTCAATTTGTGATGAGTTTTGGGTTAATCACATATTTAAGGTACGTACATTTAAATGCGTTTTTCTATTTACGGACCATTATTTGTTGGTCAAATGGATTTTGAGCATTTTAGCTCGGTTTTGACTTAAAAGAGTCTTGAGGACATTTGTCCAGTTTTAATGGCTCAATGTAGAGCCCCATTTATGATTTTCATCTTAATGCATCTTGTTACATATTAAGGATAATTACAGGCTCGAGTGCATTGGTCATTCCAGTGTAGTCATGTAATTTTAGACTGTGTTTCATTTGATCCATAGGCACGTAAGTCACTTATTTGATGGTCAATTGGGTGTTGCAGGATTTGACTATGGGACCCATGTTGTATGACCTTAACCTTTCAAGTAGATACTAGGAGGGTTGAGTCCAGGGTGGTGCTACCCTGTGTGGGCAGGCACTAGGACCTCCGTCATTCGGGGTAATGTCATGGTTGTAGTCCTCGAATGTTGTCGGGTGTTTTTGTAAAAATCCATGAGGATAGAGACTAAAGTCAACCGACTCTTTGGGTGAAACTTGATGAGGAGTCGTAGGGACATTTGGACTTCATGTCGGGACATGTCATGCGATTAACGTTGTATGAGTGGCATACTTTTGTGTTCCTCCACTCTCAATGGATACGGGTGTCCCCGTTGTCGGCCAACAGTATTTTGGATATTTAATTGTCCATGCTTTAACATTTGGATTTCATTCCATTTTACGGTCGCGTGAGTATTGAATTTTAGTTCCACGTTTTCAGTGGCATATTATATTTATATGGATTGTTTTCCATGATTTATGAGTTGGGTATTATGTCCCACCCGTGTTTTGGGTGTTTCGGGATATAAAGTTTTTTCCACGTTTTTATAAATTGGGAGTCCGTTTTCTATTCACGTTTTGAGTGAGTTTTGGGTTGCATCACTTTATAAAGAATGTTTTGTATTGGGGCGTTCGTCATTAAAGATGCATGTTATTGGAAAACGAGTCGTTTTCATATTTAAAGAAAATCATTTTGAAATATTGTGTTTTATGTTGCATTCTTTCCTTTTTAACGAAATATTTATTCATGTTGAAAACTCTTGAACTCACTAGATGTTAATTAAGCCTAACCCTTTTTTATTTGTCGACATGTGCATCAGGTCCTAGTTGGTGAATGCCACTTGCAGCACCTTGAAGTGTTGAATGTTATTTAGATGCTCGAGAAGGATGTATCTATTGAGTGATGTCTTCCGCACATTTGGAGATAGCAATCGTTTATGGGTTTAGTAACACCCGACCTTTAATTAGTCTTGACTTTATTTATTTTGTTGATGGTTCGACCTACAATTGTATTTCAAGTATGGATTTATCGTAAGAGATTTTATTCTACTTTGAGGTATTGTTGAAATTTTTTAAATTAGTCGTTATTTCCAAATTTGAGGGTGTTACACTTTAATACTAGGGTCCCAGAGTCCGACCCCGTATGGGTTCATCTCCGCAATACCGGGACGACCACAATGCCTACTCATGCATTGGTCTCAAAGTGTGAACGTCAAAACTCACTTATCAAACACGACTGACTCACATGCCTATGGATCCATTGCATAACGACCTATGATTACATACAACAAATTCATGTAAATTCATTCGACAAATTCAAAATACAAACCCAAAATCAAAACGATATTGTTTCAAAAACGCTAAAATCTAAATAAAAAACCATAAATCTCGATCTCAAATAGCAACATGTCAAAGCATGGTAGAAGTATGGAGATGAAGGGCCTTCATGGAAGTAACGTTGTAGAGTAGGCGGAGCTGGAGGTGTTGTTGTTGGCAGAGTTAGAGGCCAAGGGGATGGCTTTGCATTTTGTTTTGGTGACGTTGGGGGTGGAGGTGGCAGAAACAATGAAGATGGCAAATATAAAGGCAACGATGATGGCAAAAGCTGCGATTCGTCGAAGGTTGAGTGAGAGATCAGTGAGAGAATAAAAGGGGTTAGGGTTTGCATCGGGTCAAGAGAGGATGCGAGAGTTAGGTTTTTAATTGAAAGGGGTACAAAATACGTTTCAATAAATAAAATTACAAAAGGGCTAAAACTCCCTCATAGGGCACATCTTTGTCTCATAAAAATGAGTTTTTCTTCCCACCTTGTATGACCTTGGTCTTGTGCCATTCCATACCAAACAGGAAACTATTGTTATTGTTCGATCTTGTTCGATGTAGTATGTGCACTAACGGCCGGAATATAACAGAAACGATCATCAAAGGTAAAGACCAATTCGAATAAGAAGTAAGCAAACCATAATGTTGAATTTGTAATAAACGAAGTACCAAAAACCAAAACTTTCAAAAAATCATAAGTGGGTTGCACCCAAAAAATTGTTGTGTCATCCTTTGCAATGGGTTTGGTGTAGAGAATGTGATGGAAACCCTACCAAAGAGAAGGGAGATAAGCATTATGGAAGTTCAAATCTCGATGGCAACTCATATGAAGTTGATCCACTTAAAGGATTGCATGGGTCGATGACACGTGCAAGGATAAAGAGGATGCAAGATGCTCTAGCTAATCTCATCATTTCAGCCCATTTAGAAGAAATCCAAGACCTAAAGCTCAATTGTATGAATTATCTTATGTTAATGGGCAAACTTTTACATATTTGGATTGTCCTTAAAAGCCCAAGATGTCATTTTCGTTTTTAGCCTTTTATTTAAATAAAAATAGTTTTGAAAACTCAAGTTAGTCATTATTGAGAAATTTTGAGAGTTTAGTCATTATTAAGGGATATCCTAATAGTTCAGGCCTTAAATTTTGTACTTAATAAGGTCTATATTGGAGGTTTGCAAACATTTGTAAGAATCTTGTTGGTCCCAAATAGCAGTAAATAAACAAGCAAAGTATTGTAGAAGGGGGGGTTGAATACAATACACACAGTTTTTCACTTAATTTAATTCTTATTGATTTGAAATCAAGAATTACACATAGAAAACTTTGATTGTTGCGGAAGAGAACATATGAGATATGTTCAAACAATCTTACACATAGAGAATAAAGAACAATTGTAAAACACTTAGAAAACAATTGAACTTCGTAGAGAGAAAGTTGCCAGGCACTTAGAGAACTTGAAGGTAGTAGAGCTAGGTTACTTGCATGTTGAACCATCCTCCATATTTATAGTGCCTCATGCATTAAATGCATGGGACACCTGTTGAGCAAAGGATGGACACAGGTCTTCAGCAAGGTACAAGATGTACCTTTTGTCTTGGAGTGACTTTGTCTTGAAGTGTTGACCTACAGGGATGGTGTGGACCTTTCCTTAAAAGAGTGTAGGAGACAAAGCTTACTTTATCTGATCTTCAGATGAGGTCCACGTCAATGCAAGATATCACAAATATACTTTGTCAGAAAAGTACAATGTGTTGGAAGGAAATCTTCAGGCATCTTCGGCTCCTGAAGATGTGAGAACATCTTCAGCTTCTAGGGAGAGGTCATCGGCTGCCGAAGGCTTGAGAGATCTTCGGATTTTCCCGAAGATGTGAGATCTTCGGATTTTCCCGAAGATGTGAGATCTTCGGATTTTCCCGAAGATGTGAGAACATCTTCACAATCCTGAAGATATGTGATTGACACCATCCTGGCCGATGGTGTTGATCACTTGGGCATGCTTGGCTTTAGGCTGAGGAGACTATCTTCAATCCGCTTTGAGAGATGTACTCCTTCTTTGTCTTCTTCGGCTGATCTTTGACTTCACCGAACATTTGTATAGAAACCAAGCTGCTAAAAGAACCTCAAACATATTCTAAGTATGATGATATAAGATGGAAGATCAGGAGGTCATCTTCAAATCTTCAGATGACCCAACAATCTCCCCCTATTTGAGGATGACATCCATACTAAAGAATAGAACAAAGAGTGTACTGAATAAATTCATTTTGACCCATCTTTAC
Source organism: Arctium minus (assembly GCA_954870635.1). Lineage (NCBI taxonomy): Eukaryota > Viridiplantae > Streptophyta > Magnoliopsida > Asterales > Asteraceae > Arctium > Arctium minus. The sequence goes on along the minus strand of OX941083.1, from coordinate 62,973,794 downwards.
TCTTTTTGGGTTCTTTTCACATAGTTTTTTTTTTTTTTGGTATATCTGACTTTTACATAGTGAAAGAAAAAAAAGCTATACAAACGAATAAATGAATACAATAAAAAAAAGAAAGAAAAAAATATATACAAAGATACAGAAGAAGACATAGCAGGGATTGTTTGAATTTGAGTGGTTGGATGCTCCCCCTCAATTCATACTCCCCCTCAACTAATGTCAGGTGGCTTTGATCACATAGTTCATTGCAAAATTAGTTTCAGCAGAGTTTAAGCTTGAGTGGTAAGATGCTCCCCCTCAACTCATACTCCCTCTTAACTAAGAAGTCAGAAGATTTTCGGGATCCTCCGAACCTGCTCCTGGAAGGGCAGATTCATCCTTGGATCGTGCAGAAGCATCAGGACTGAGAATCCTGAGTGATAGGCTGTGAGGTGGAGAAGAGGTACCTTGGATAGGGAAGGAGTCCAAGTCATCCTTATCAACCAAGGAAAAGGTTGATGAGGGAATAATAGGGGTCCCCAATTTTACAATTGTATCCTTTTGAGAAGATACAAAGGAGATGGCTTTGGGTTTAGCAGAGTCCCCGGGCCCAGATGGGAGAATTTCAACACCTGCTGATTGTAGAGAATCGGTAGGTGGAGTAGGTGGCTTGGCCCTTGAAACTTTCCTCAGCCTCTTGAGAGGAGAGGGAGGGGAAGAGGTAGAGTGCCGCCGCTTTGAGATATGGGGTGTGACCTGGGTAACCGCTGAAGGTTCTTTCGGTGGTATGGCCATTTGGGCAAGTGCGGCGGTGCCAGTAGCTGTTGAGGATTTAGTGCTAGCCGGCGTCACTGAAGAAAGGGGAAGAAGGGTCCACTACAGTTGAGGGACCTTTGGACACCCGAGTGTCTTTAGTATCACCCCATTGTAGATCGGGAGAGTTTATGAAGGAGAACATACCTGGGTTGAGAGCTTGATTGGTGGATAGAGATCCCTTGTTGAGAGAGATCTTCTTGAGTTTCTAAGTGTTGGTAAGAGAGTCATCACCAAATCATTTTTTGACACAACAATTTTTCTCCCCCTATTTGATGATGACACTAAGACATAGAAAAAAAATGGTACAAACACCAAGAAAAAAATACAAGACACGAAGAACTCAGAAATTCAGTGGCCCATTTTTTTTTTTTTTTTTTTTGTGGGGGCTCTTTTCGGTTTTTTTTTTTTTTTTTTTTAACAGGAAATTAAAAGAAAAGAAAGAGAGAAGGGGGTAGAAAAAGGTAGGTTAGGAGGTGTAAATTCTTGGGAAATGGGGAAGGAAAAAAATAAAAAAATGGGGGTGAAGGTAGTTGGTCGGCCGAAGAGAAGGAAATAGGGGGGGGGGGGTCGGCCGAGAGGGAGGGAGGGGAAGGGGAGTGGATCTTCGGCTAGGGGTGTTTGGGATTTTCGGCTAAGGGGTTGTGGGTGTAAGACTGGTGGCTTCGACCAAGGGGTAAGGGGGGAGAGGTTAGCCGAAGGGGAGGGGAGGGGAAGGGGAGGGAGGGGTTCGGCTAAGTGGATGTGGGGGTGAGGAGAGTGTGTGGCCGAAAAAAAAAGGAAGGAGAGGGTACCGAAGGGGGGGGGGGAGGGGTTTCGGTTAAGAAGGGTGTGGGGAGGGGGGTTTTGGCCGAAAAAAAAATTGGAGGAGGAGGGGGGGAGTTTCGGCCGAGAAGGGTGTGAGGGGGGGGGGGTTCGGCCGAATGGGGGGGGGAAGGTGTGGCCTACCGAAAATAAAAGTGGGGTGGTGAAGGATTCGGTGTAGAGGGAGCCGAAGAGGAGAAGGGGAGGGGCCGAAGGGATATTGGTTCGGCTAGGGGCAAGTTCGGCCAAGGGGGTTGTCGGCTAAGGGGGGTGTCGGCTAAGGAGGTATAAGGGGTTGTTTTGGTTTGGTGGTATAAAGGGAGGAGGAATGGGGTGAGGTTGCCGAAAGGTAGGGGGGATGGGGTGTTCGGTGAGGGAGAGAGAGCCCGAAGGGAGGAGAGGGGTCGAGAAATAGGGAGCCGAAGGGAGAGGGAGCCGAAGGGAGAGGGAAGGCCGAAGAGGAGAAAGGGAGAATTAGGTGGAGGGGGGGTCTTCGGCTAAGGGGTTGTGGTTTGGTATTTCGGTGTGCGGCTAAGGGGGAATTCGGTTGGATGATGGGCCGAAGAGGACCAAGGCCGAAGAGAGAGAGGTAGGGCCGAAGAGTGAAAAAAAAGGGGGGGGGGGAAAGGGAGTTGGTAGCCGAAGAGGGGAGAATGGGGGAGGGTTTGAGTTCGGCTAAGGGAAATAGAGATGGAGATCGGCGGCCGAAAGGGGGTTTGATGGGAACAAAATCGGCAGCCGAAGAGGAGAGAGAGGGGTGTGGGGTTTTGTTCGGTTAGTGAGGAAAGAGGTGGTGGGTTGGGGCCGAAAGAAGGAGCCGAAGGAAAAAAAAAAAGGTTCGGTGGGGTGTAAGGACCGAAAGAAAGAAAGAAAAAAATGGGGTTTCGGTGGTTGAGAGGGGAGGAGGGATTTTGGGTTCGGTTGATGAGGTATAAGGGTGGGGAAGTAAGAAAGAAGGGAGCCGAAGGAGGGGAGAAGAAGGGATGTGGGCATGAAAGGATCCGAAAAAAAGGGGGGGTGAGCTTGGTTCGGCTAAGAGAAGATGGTGGGGAAAGGGAAAAGTGTGGAAGAAGAAAAAATAAGTGGGGGGTGGGAAGGTGTTAGCCGAGAAAAAAAAAAGAAAAAATAAGAAATGGTGGGGTGTGTTTGGTTCGGTTACCGAAAAGGGGGGGTAGATGGTGGTGTGAATGATTTCGGCTAAAAAAATGTTGGTGAGTAAAGTGATAATGTCGGCGGCTCCATTCAAAAAGTAAAACTAATTTTTTTTTTTTTTTTTTTTTTTTAACAAAATGCAAGCCAATAAAAATAAAAAGATTGTTATTATAATTTTTTTTAAGAATCAACTACGGCCAAATAAAATCATTTTTTTTTTTTTTTTATAAAACGTTCGGTAGCCAAAAAATTAATTTTTTTTTTTTTTTTTTTTTTTAAACTTTGTGGTGAAGTATGAGGTTGAGACGAGAATGAGATATCAAATATGGATGATGGAGGAAGGAGAGGTGATATGATAAGAAATGAGATCGGTAGGTGTGAAATGTAATGATGGGAGAAAGGAGAGATCTTGATCTTCAGAGAAGACTATCTGAAGATTAGGGATTGGAGATGAGAAGATAGGTGGTTCACCATTATGATGAGATGTGCCTCGAGAAGAAAGGAACATATGGATTTGAGTTAGATGAGGAATTATGAGAATCTTCACTAACACATGATGATATCCACCAATCATCATCTCATGAAGAGATGATGACTTAAGATCATCAAACTTCACATGAGTAGATGTAGTTTCTCCGAAGATGGTGGACTCGGTAGGCTTTTGAAGAGTGAGAGAGAGGGGTCGAAGATAGTGAGGGAGGTTGAGGGCCGAAGGTGAGGGAAGGGTCGAAGAAAGGGAAGGGAGGTATAAGGGAGGTTTGTTCTTTGGTGGGTTTAAGAGGCCGAAAGAGAGAGATGAGAAGAGAGAGATAAAAAGAAAAGGGATGTACCTGGGGTAGATGAGGTAGAGCATTCAACAGACACAATGGCTATAGAGAAGGATTGAGCTTCACTGTTCATCAACATCATCTATTTTAGCCATGAAGCAGAGGTTGACCATTTCTTTGTCACTTTCAGAAGTGGGTTCATCTGCCCAATCATGGGTTTCAGTCATTTGACCTTTTCCCTTTTTGAGCAAGGTTTCATTTCTCTCCTTCTCTCTCTTATATTTTGCCTTGTACTTTTCAGCACAGTCAGAGTTTGAGGAGACAGACATATTGGCCTTTTGAAAAGAAGGTTGGTAAGAATCAGACTTGGTTCTGACAAACCTAGAGGATGTACGGTTAGAGGAGGGCAGTCGAGATTTATCAGAGGACCTGCTTCTGCATTCAGAAGCAAAGTGTCCTTTCCTCCCACACCTGTAACATTCCTCATTTGATTTGCCAGATGGAGTGGTTTTAGAAAAAGTAGAAGAAGATTTTCTTGAAAACTTGGATTTTCTCGAAGAGAAGCGAGAGTTACTGGAAATTTCCTCACCTTCGTCATCAGCCTCACTAAGATAGGCTTCTGAAGGATCATTGGGATCCTCTTGACTATTACGGTCAGAATCGGAGGGATAGGTGATTCTAGGAACACACACAGAGTTTTTGGAAGAATCACTAACAAGAGCTAGAGAAGAGATTTTAATGTCATTTGTGATAGACTTCCTAAGCAATTTAGTTTGCTCATAGTTAAAGAGAGTACCATACAAGGCAGTGAGAGGCATGGAGTCAAGATCCTTGGTAGACTTGATGCAAGTACAAATGTTTTCCCAAAACTCAGGAAGACAGTCCATGAACTTGCACAAGACTTCCTCATTATCATAAATGCGACCCACAAGTTTTAGATCATTGAGAAGACTGTTAAAACGATTGTAGTAGTCTGAGAGAGACTCACCCTTCTCATGAGAGAAGAGTTCATACTTTCTTACAAGAGCAATCTTTTTGCTCTTTTTCACCTCAGACGTACCTTCATAAAGAACACACAGAGTGGACCACATTTCTTTTGCAGTAGAAAGGTTAACAAGAGAATGGTAGACCTCATCAGGCAGAGAGAGGGCAATGATGGCTCTGACTTTAGTATCAAGAGCTATAAGACGTCTGTCTTCATCATTGTATTTACTGGGGTCCTTTACAATGTATCTCCCAGTAGCTGGAGTTCTTTCTTCCTCAGAAGAGTCCTCATCAGCTTTTGCCTTGTCTGCATTATAACGGTCCCAAACTCTAGGAATAAAAGGACCTTCATGTAAAATAGTAGGATATCTGCTGTCAACTCCTTCTAAGAAGAGTATCATACGACTTTTCCACAGGAAGAAGTTATTGGGGTTAAACTTTGGTGGTTTGGCTATAGAGCCATTGTCGTATGATACAGCAGTGGTGTTTTGAGAAGAATCATTTTTCAAGGAAGAAGAAGAAGAAGAGGCTGCCATTGTGGATCTAATTTATTGAGTTAAACTGAACCGCTCTGATACCACTTGTTGGTCCCAAATAGCAGTAAATAAACAAGCAAAGTATTGTAGAAGGGGGGGTTGAATACAATACACACAGTTTTTCACTTAATTTAATTCTTATTGATTTGAAATCAAGAATTACACATAGAAAACTTTGATTATTGCGGAAGAGAACATATGAGATATGTTCAAACAATCTTACACATAGAGAATAAAGAACAATTGTAAAACACTTAGAAAACAATTGAACTTCGTAGAGAGAAAGTTGCCAGGCACTTAGAGAACTTGAAGGTAGTAGAGCTAGGTTACTTGCATGTTGAACCATCCTCCATATTTATAGTGCCTCATGCATTAAATGCATGGGACACCTGTTGAGCAAAGGATGGACACAGGTCTTCAGCAAGGTACAAGATGTACCTTTTGTCTTGGAGTGACTTTGTCTTGAAGTGTTGACCTGCAGGGATGGTGTGGACCTTTCCTTAAAAGAGTGTAGGAGACAAAGCTTACTTTATCTGATCTTCAGATGAGGTCCACGTCAATGTAAGATATCACAAATATACTTTGTCAGAAAAGTACAATGTGTTGGAAGGAAATCTTCAGGCATCTTCGGCTCCTGAAGATGTGAGAACATCTTCAGCTTCTAGGGAGAGGTCATCGGCTGCCAAAGGCTTGAGAGATCTTCGGATTTTCCCGAAGATGTGAGATCTTCGGATTTTCCCGAAGATGTGAGAACATCTTCACAATCCTGAAGATATGTGATTGACACCATCCTGGCCGATGGTGTTGATCACTTGGGCATGCTTGGCTTTAGGCTGAGGAGACTATCTTCAATCCGCTTTGAGAGATGTACTCCTTCTTTGTCTTCTTCGGCTGATCTTCGACTTCACCGAACATTTGTATAGAAACCAAGCTGCTAAAAGAACCTCAAACATATTCTAAGTATGATGATATAAGATGGAAGATCAGGAGGTCATCTTCAAATCTTCAGATGACCCAACAGCAGATAGTAAAGAAGATCTCACATCTTCGGGAAAATCCGAAGATCTCACATCTTCGGGAAAATCCGAAGATCTCACATCTTCGGGAAAATCCGAAGATCCCACTTCCCTAGACTTCCCCTATTCACCCATCCCATCCCTCCTACTTCCCTTCCCATCCTACCTTCCTACTTTTATTTTTTTTCCTTCCATACCTTTTCCTTCCCTATTTATTTTTTCCTCCATCTATCCCATCCTACCAAATCTCAACTTTTCCTTCCAATCTTTTCCTCTATTCTTTTCTTTCCCCAACTCCTAGAAATCTTCCATCAAATCTTCTTACACACTTTTATCTTCTTCCCTTATTTCCTACATTTTCAAATCCCTTCCTTTTCTTTTTCCCTCCTATTTCCACTATAAATATAACCCCTCCACATCCTTTTCTCCTCATCCTTTTCTCTTCATCCTTTCTCTCCTAACCAACCTACATTTTTTCTCTCCTCCATGACTTCCCCTTCTTCTCCCAAGGTTGTCAAGAAAAATATGATGACACCTCCTTCCACTCATGCAGATCTCATTTTCAACCCATGCAACCATGTTGCAAGGTTGGAAAGTGATCCCAAACACAGTGAATTTAACCCTATAGCTTCCTTCCTCCTTAAATCCCCTCTTCACTTTGCCTTGACACATAACCCACCAAAAATGAGCAAACTACTCATTGGCAACTTTTGGCTTACGTGTGTCTATGATAGCATATCCCAGAAGGTGTCTGCTTCCATTCTCTCAGACCCCACTTCCCCCGATCTCACTTTTGGTGTTGATGAGGTTCGGTCGGCTCTACACCTTCCTGTGTACCAGTCTTATGAAGCATTCCCACTTGGCAACGAGCACGAGGAGGTTGTTGCGGCACTGAACTACCTTCCTGGCGACCATACCCGGAGTCCGCAGACACTGCTACGCAAAAACATGGGAGGTATATGGCATTTCTTCTTCTCTCATGTTCTTTTATGCCTTAGCAAGAAAACGGGTGGCCATGATCAATGTCCATCCTACATCACCCAGCTCGCTCATGCTCTTATCTTTCAAAGAAAGATTGATTTTGCCCGGTACTTCTTCCATGAATTAGTCAGTGTGATCACCCCCCACAAGCGGCCGCATGTCGCCTTTCCTCGATTTATCTGGCTCATTCTGTACCAAAAGTTTGCTACTACTATTGATGCCTCTCGTAGCATCACCTTCGACTACAAGGCGCCCATTGTGACCAAACCTCTTCTTCATAAGGGGCCTTTGGCAACTGACAGTCCTCTGCTTCCAGGTATGGTCTCTTTCCTTACTTCTCCCAATCTACAGTGGGGAGATGCTAAGGACACTCCGGTGTCCCAAGGTCCCTCCTCTGTAGTGGCCCCTTCCCCCTCACCTCTTGTGACGTCGGCTAGCACTCTCTCATCCTCAGCTACCGACATCGCCGCACTTGCCCAAACGGCCATACCACCGAACGGACCTTCGGTGGTTACCCAGGTCACCACCACCACCTCTAAGCGGCGGCACTCTACCTCTTCCCCTCCCTCTTCTCCCAAAAGAAAGAGGAAGGTTTCTAGGGCCATCCCACATACTCCATCCTCCGATTCTTCACAATCGATGGATGTTGATATTCTCCCATCCGGGCCCGGGGATTCCGACATACCCACTGCCACCACCTTTGTATCCCCCCAAAAGGATGCAACTGTAATATTTGGGGACCCACAACTTCCCTCTTCCACTTTCTCCTTGGTGGATGAGGATGACTTGGTCTTCTCCCCGGACCAAGGATCTGCTTTCTCACTGCACGGCCTGTCACCCGACCAATTTTTGGTCGATGCTTATGCACCGCCCGGTGAAACACGGGTCTTACCAAAGGCCAGTGTGGAGGGTATTTCACAATTTTTAGCTTATTTGCAACAGGGAAACGAGCAAGTGTCACCTTCCCCAATTCCTTCTACTTCTACTGTGCGGGACACTCCTACTTCTGCTCCCATCATTCCCCCAGAGGTTCTGGCCGATATTCAGGAAGCCAACCGACAGCACCGCCTCATTGGTGCTCAGTTTCGTGAACATCAGACCGTTCTGGGCTCTCTTGTCAAAGTCACTTGTGACAAACTGTTATCTCTTGAGACCTCCAATCAGCACCTCACTGCCTTGGTCACTGCTCTTCAAGCAGCCTCTAGTGCTCGTGATAAGGAGGTTCGTAGGCTTCAAGCGGCTTCGGAGTCTCATCGGGCCATCACTACTCAAATTCTTGAGTCCTTGCAGTCTCTTCATCAAAAGGTTGATTCTGTGTTGGTTGCTCCCCCGTCAGCCGCTGAGGGGGAGAAAGAGACGGTTCCCATTCCTTCAGACAGCGACTGTCAGGGTCCCACTCCCATCACCAATGCTCCAACTGAGGGGGAGCATTCTAGACAAAGCAGAGACAAAGGAAAGAGCAAGCTATCTCCAGATGAAGAGGCCCTTTTATCTCATCAACAAAAGTCTGCTTCTCTAAAGGCTTTTGTTTCTGAAGCTGATAGGCTCAAACTTCAACCACCAAACAAAGTCACCTCTGACTTTGGCCTTTCTAAAGCTAAGCTTGATTATCATGACATCCCTTGGTACCAAAAGACTTTAATGGAAAGAAGGTTGAAGTCTAAAATTGTTGAAATAAAGCTTGGCACCACCAAATGCTCAGATGAGGTTCGGATGTTAATCATTAGAGAAGACAAAAGTCATCACTCCACCAAATTCAGCGATCTTGAAGACTATGGACTCTCTGAATGGTACGAACTCTCTGAACTCTTATCTAAATCTCTTAGTAGGCACAAAGTTTTGGCCAAGAAGACCATCAATCGTCTTCTTGAAAAAATGAAAGACATTGCAAAAGATTATAAGCATTCTCCTGAAGAAGAAGCTCAAGTTCAATGTCTCAAAAAGATGTGTCTCTCATCCTCTCCAAAACTCTCCTCTTCTGTCACACAAAACCTCTTCAAGGACATGGTTGCCAAGGGAATGATTCCTGATATAAAGAATCTAAATCTGAAGACTCCAGGTGGTCCATGTCCGATCCGTATTTCAGGCACTACTGGTACTGTAGTGTTTAGGCCAACCAAAGGAGTCTTTTTCCTTGATGAAAAGGAAACTCCCATGTTCTTCAGACATAAGGAGATCCCCATTGCTGACACCAAATTTCTGGTTGCTATCCTATCTCTTATCCCCATAAGTTCTGAAGGTTCTCTCTTCCGTCGGGATATTCTTGCTGAGCTCCACAAAAGACAGAAGAAAGAATGAGGTTCTTCTCTAAATCTTTTTACCTTTCTAATGTACTTGTAACAGTTGTTTTGCTAAGTGACATTTAATACAAGTGCATTTCCTTTATTTAGTTTGTACAAATATACTTCATTCTTTTATTCTTTTGTAAATGTCGGATATTCTTATAAATCCTAAAAAAAAAAAAAAAAAAAATCTATGTGAAAAGAACCCAAAAAGAGTAAATACGGGTCAAAATGAATTTATTCAGTATACTCTTTGTTTCATTCTTTAGTATGGATGTCATCATCAAATAGGGGGAGATTGTTGGGTCATCTGAAGATTTGAAGATGACCTCCTGATCTTCCATCTTATATCATCCTACTTAGAATATGTTTGAGGTTCTTTTAGCAGCTTGGTTTCTATACAAATGTTCGGTGAAGTCGAAGATCAGCCGAAGAAGACAAAGTAGGAGTACATCTCTCAAAGCGGATTGAAGATAGTCTCCTAATCCTAAAGCCAAGCATGCCCAAGTGTTCAACACCATCAGCCAGGATGGTGTCAATCACACATCTTCGGGAAAATCCGAAGATCTCACATCTTCGGGAAAATCCGAAGATCTCACATCTTCGGGAAAATCCGAAGATCTCACATCTTCGGGAAAATCCGAAAGATCTCTCAAGCCTTCGGCAGCCGATGACCTCTCCCTAGAAGCTAAAGATGTTCTCACATCTTCAGGAGCCGAAGATGCCTGAAGATTTCCTTCTAACACATTATACTTATCTGACAAAGTATATTGTGATATCTTGCATTGACGTGGACCTCATCTGGAGATCAGATAAAGTAAGTTTTGTCTACTACACCATTTTAAGGAAAGGTCTCTACCATCCTTCTGCAGGTCAACACTTCAAGCCAAAACACCTCAAGACAAAAGGTACATCCTGTACCTTGCTGAAGACCTGTGTCCATCCTTTACTCAACAGGTGTCCCATGCATTTAATGCATGAGGCACTATATATATGAAGGATGGTTCAACATGCAAGATCACCAGCTCTCAAGCATTCAAGCTCTCTAAGTGCACTGGCATTCTCTCTCTAAGAAGTTCTTATTGTTTTCTAAGTGTTTTACAATTGTTCTTCATTTCTCTTAGTGTAAGATTGTTTGAATAGATTTCATCTATTCTCTTCCGCAACAATCAAAAGTTTTCTATGTGTAATTCTTGATTTCAAATCAATAAGAATTAAAGTAAGTGAAAAACTGTGTGTATTGTATTCAACCCCCCTTCTACATCCTTTTCTCCTCATCCTTTTCTCTTCATCCTTTCTCTCCTAACCAACCTACATTTTTTCTCTCCTCCATGACTTCCCCTTCTTCTCCCAAGGTTGTCAAGAAAAATATGATGACACCTCCTTCCACTCATGCAGATCTCATTTTCAACCCATGCAACCATGTTGCAAGGTTGGAAAGTGATCCCAAACACAGTGAATTTAACCCTATAGCTTCCTTCCTCCTTAAATCCCCTCTTCACTTTGCCTTGACACACAACCCACCAAAAATGAGCAAACTACTCATTGGCAACTTTTGGCTTACGTGTGTCTATGATAGCATATCCCAGAAGGTGTCTGCTTCCATTCTCTCAGACCCCACTTCCCCCGATCTCACTTTTGGTGTTGATGAGGTTCGGTCGGCTCTACACCTTCCTGTGTACCAGTCTTATGAAGCATTCCCACTTGGCAACGAGCACGAGGAGGTTGTTGCGGCACTGAACTACCTTCCTGGCGACCATGCCCGGAGTCCGCAGACACTGCTACGCAAAAACATGGGAGGTATATGGCATTTCTTCTTCTCTCATGTTCTTTTATGCCTTAGCAAGAAAACGGGTGGCCATGATCAATGTCCATCCTACATCACCCAGCTCGCTCATGCTCTTATCTTTCAAAGAAAGATTGATTTTGCCCGGTACTTCTTCCATGAATTAGTCAGTGTGATCACCCCCCACAAGCGGCCGCATGTCGCCTTTCCTCGATTTATCTGGCTCATTCTGTACCAAAAGTTTGCTACTACTATTGATGCCTCTCGTAGCATCACCTTCGACTACAAGGCGCCCATTGTGACCAAACCTCTTCTTCATAAGGGGCCTTTGGCAACTGACAGTCCTCTGCTTCCAGGTATGGTCTCTTTCCTTACTTCTCCCAATCTACAGTGGGGAGATGCTAAGGACACTCCGGTGTCCCAAGGTCGCTCCTCTGTAGTGGCCCCTTCCCCCTCACCTCTTGTGACGTCGGCTAGCACTCTCTCATCCTCAGCTACCGACACCGCCGCACTTGCCCAAACGGCCATACCACCGAACGGACCTTCGGTGGTTACCCAGGTCACCACCACCACCTTTAAGCGGCGGCACTCTACCTCTTCCCCTCCCTCTTCTCCCAAAAGAAAGAGGAAGGTTTCTAGGGCCATCCCACATACTCCATCCTCCGATTCTTCACAATCGATGGATGTTGATATTCTCCCATCCGGGCCCGGGGATTCCGACATACCCACTGCCACCACCTTTGTATCCCCCCAAAAGGATGCAACTGTAATATTTGGGGACCCACAACTTCCCTCTTCCACTTTCTCCTTGGTGGATGAGGATGACTTGGTCTTCTCCCCGGACCAAGGATCTGCTTTCTCACTGCACGGCCTGTCACCCGACCAATTTTTGGTCGATGCTTATGCACCGCCCGGTGAAACACGGGTCTTACCAAAGGCCAGTGTGGAGGGTATTTCACAATTTTTAGCTTATTTGCAACAGGGAAACGAGCAAGTGTCACCTTCCCCAATTCCTTCTACTTCTACTGTGCGGGACACTCCTACTTCTGCTCCCATCATTCCCCCAGAGGTTCTGGCCGATATTCAGGAAGCCAACCGACAGCACCGCCTCATTGGTGCTCAGTTTCGTGAACATCAGACCGTTCTGGGCTCTCTTGTCAAAGTCACTTGTGACAAACTGTTATCTCTTGAGACCTCCAATCAGCACCTCACTGCCTTGGTCACTGCTCTTCAAGCAGCCTCTAGTGCTCGTGATAAGGAGGTTCGTAGGCTTCAAGCGGCTTCGGAGTCTCATCGGGCCATCACTACTCAAATTCTTGAGTCCTTGCAGTCTCTTCATCAAAAGGTTGATTCTGTGTTGGTTGCTCCCCCGTCAGCCGCTGAGGGGGAGAAAGAGACGGTTCCCATTCCTTCAGACAGCGACTGTCAGGGTCCCACTCCCATCACCAATGCTCCAACTGAGGGGGAGCATTCTAGACAAAGCAGAGACAAAGGAAAGAGCAAGCTATCTCCAGATGAAGAGGCCCTTTTATCTCATCAACAAAAGTCTGCTTCTCTAAAGGCTTTTGTTTCTGAAGCTGATAGGCTCAAACTTCAACCACCAAACAAAGTCACCTCTGACTTTGGCCTTTCTAAAGCTAAGCTTGATTCTCATGACATCCCTTGGTACCAAAAGACTTTAATGGAAAGAAAGTTGAAGTCTAAAATTGTTGAAATAAAGCTTGGCACCACCAAATGCTCAGATGAGGTTCGGATGTTAATCATTAGAGAAGACAAAAGTCATCACTCCACCAAATTCAGCGATCTTGAAGACTATGGACTCTCTGAATGGTACGAACTCTCTGAACTCTTATCTAAATCTCTTAGTAGGCACAAAGTTTTGGCCAAGAAGACCATCAATCGTCTTCTTGAAAAAATGAAAGACATTGCAAAAGATTATAAGCATTCTCCTGAAGAAGAATCTCAAGTTCAATGTCTCAAAAAGATGTGTCTCTCCTCCTCTCCACAACTCTCCTCTTCTGTCACACAAAACCTCTTCAAGGACATGGTTGCCAAGGGAATGATTCCTGATATAAAGAATCTAAATCTGAAGACTCCAGGTGGTCCATGTCCGATCCGTATTTCAGGCACTACTGGTACTGTAGTGTTTAGGCCAACCAAAGGAGTCTTTTTCCTTGATGAAAAGGAAACTCCCATGTTCTTCAGACATAAGGAGATCCCCATTGTTGACACCAAATTTCTGGTTGCTATCCTATCTCTTATCCCCATAAGTTCTGAAGGTTCTCTCTTCCGTCGGGATATTCTTGCTGAGCTCCACAAAAGACAGAAGAAAGAATGAGGTTCTTCTCTAAATCTTTTTACCTTTCTAATGTACTTGTAACAGTTGTTTTGCTAAGTGACATTTAATACAAGTGCATTTCCTTTATTTAGTTTGTACAAATATACTTCATTCTTTTATTCTTTTGTAAATGTCGGATATTCTTATAAATCCTAAAAAAAAAAAAAAAAAAAAAATCTATGTGAAAAGAACCCAAAAAGAGTAAATACGGGTCAAAATGAATTTATTCAGTATACTCTTTGTTTCATTCTTTAGTATGGATGTCATCATCAAATAGGGGGAGATTGTTGGGTCATCTGAAGATTTGAAGATGACCTCCTGATCTTCCATCTTATATCATCCTACTTAGAATATGTTTGAGGTTCTTTTAGCAGCTTGGTTTCTATACAAATGTTCGGTGAAGTCGAAGATCAGCCGAAGAAGACAAAGTAGGAGTACATCTCTCAAAGCGGATTGAAGATAGTCTCCTAAGCCTAAAGCCAAGCATCCCCAAGTGTTCAACACCATCAGCCAGGATGGTGTCAATCACACATCTTCGGGAAAATCCGAAGATCTCACATCTTCGGGAAAATCCGAAGATCTCACATCTTCGGGAAAATCCAAAGATCTCTCAAGCCTTCGGCAGCCGATGACCTCTCCCTAGAAGCTGAAGATGTTCTCACATCTTCAGGAGCCGAAGATGCCTGAAGATTTCCTTCTAACACATTATACTTATCTGACAAAGTATATTGTGATATCTTGCATTGACGTGGACCTCATCTGGAGATCAGATAAAGTAAGTTTTGTCTACTACACCATTTTAAGGAAAGGTCTCTACCATCCTTCCGCAGGTCAACACTTCAAGCCAAAACACCTCAAGACAAAAGGTACATCCTGTACCTTGCTGAAGACCTGTGTCCATCCTTTACTCAACAGGTGTCCCATGCATTTAATGCATGAGGCACTATATATATGAAGGATGGTTCAACATGCAAGATCACCAGCTCTACTACCTTCAAGTTCTCTAAGTGCCTGGCAACTTTCTCTCTACGAAGTTCAATTGTTTTCTAAGTGTTTTACAATTGTTCTTTATTCTCTATGTGTAAGATTGTTTGAACATATCTCATATGTTCTCTTCCGCAACAATCAAAGTTTTCTATGTGTAATTCTTGATTTCAAATCAATAAGAATTAAATTAAGTGAAAAACTGTGTGTATTGTATTCAACCCCCCCTTCTACAATACTTTGCTTGTTTATTTACTGCTATTTGGGACCAACAAATCTTTTATCAAATAAATATATTGTGAGGTTATTCCTTAACTAGTTAGTTCTCTTGATTGAACGAATTCGGATCTTGCAACACTAATAGTGCTTGCAATTCTCACTTGGCTATCACTAGGTTTTTTCCGCTTAGTATGGCGCCATGACTTTTAAAACTTGCTTTCTTGCAACTCAAAAGTGTTGGATTTCATATATCCCTCATTGTTGAGTCTGATAATAAGGTATTGGGTTCCTTGGAAGAATTTGTGTTTCTTTCATTAATCTTCAATTGCTTACTCTCTTTGCGTTCCAAAGGTGTTGGGTTTTGTATACCCTTCATTGTTGGGTTAAAGATTAAGAATCTAGGTTCTTGGAAGTACAAGAGATCAAACAAGAACGGTCCGACAAATATTGAAATCTTCTTGAAGATTTCACATCGTTTGGTATCAGAGCTAACTTCTTTGTTGGATCATATCATTTGTTATCTATTTCTCATCTACTTCTTTCTTCATCTTTATTTAATATATTTATTGTCGTATAAAAAGTGTTAAAAGAAAATGAAAAACAAAGCGCTTAAAAAGAAAAAAAAGCTGTTATAAGAAAAGAGAAAAAAAAACAAAGGAAAAAACAAAATAAAACAGCAAAAAAAAAGGTAATACAAAAAAAACAAGAAAAGAAAAGAAAAGAAAATTTTAAGTCTTTATTCTTAATCATTGCTCTTTTATTTGGTATTTTTGGCTTGAATTCATATACCACCCCCTTTATACTTTTTGTTTGTCATCTGACTTTTTATTTCTTTCTAGCCAAGTGAGTCATTTGTTTGAGAACCTTGTAAGGGTAGAATCTGTTTTCACTTGAACTATAGTAAGTGAGGAATCTGGGTGAAAAGAATCAAGTGTGCCACATCTGTTAAAAAAGTCTTATAAAGAGTGATACACTTGGGGGGAGTAGTATTGATTTGGGAAATAAATTTGGGGGGGGGGGGGGGGGGAGGGGTAAAGGGTGTGAGGTTTACTTATCCTCATCAATTGTTCAACTCTTGTATCTAAGGTGAGTTTAATCCCGGGCACGATGAAATAGCGGGGGTCAAGAGGCAGCGCCCCAAAATCTCTACAAAATATTTGACTTGGAATGTAGTGGAAAAACATGATTAGAATAAAAAAAATCTTCAATTCTTATATGTTTTGAGTTAAGATCAAAGTGAAGTATTTTCAGACATGGTTTTGGAAAACTTGCACCAGAGGAGGCCTCTGGTTGGTCAAACCAGAGGCTCTGGACGGGTCTATCTCTGGTCGCACGTATAAGGTGCCTAAGTCGATCATCTAGTCGGGAATGACCAAAGGCTCTAGTTGGTCGGATGAGAGGCTCTGGTTAGTCAGACTAGAGGCCTCTGGTTAACTACCGTTGGGTGGTCTTGGTCTCACCTCTAGTCTCGTATAACCAGAGATCTCGACCTGCACATCGAGAACTCAGGTGCAGTTACTAACTTACTATGCAATTATTGCCAACCCATGATCTTAGCTAAAAGGGTTGTAACCGTCCATTACTGCTAATAACTTGCCATGATTGTCGTTTCCGTTATTTTTCCTCCTTTTTCGAATGGAGCTAGTATATATATATATATATATATATATATATATAGGGAGAGGTTCATTTGAGAAATGGTAAATATATGAGAAATAGAGAAGTAATCTTAGCCATTCATCTGGTCAACATTTGCGGCTTTGACCGCGAAGCACCGGATAATTCCTTGTGTGGTCTATAGAAGGTAGAGGGGTAATTTCGTAAAGTACACGAGATAAGTTCATATATGAATCTGTATGAATCACAAAGATTCATATATGAATCTGTTAATTAGTTCAACTGATTCATATATGAATCTTTGTGATTCATAGAGATTCATATATGAATCTTTGTGATTCACAAAGGTTCATATATGAATCTTTGTGATTCATACAGATTCATATATGAATCTTTGTGATTCATACAGATTCATATATGAATCACAAAGGTTCATATATGAATCTGTTAGTTAGTTCAACTGATTCATATATGAATCACAAATGTTCATATATGAATCAGTTAAAAGAGTTCAGTTGTGAATTGCACTGGTTCATATATGAACATATAGTTCATATGTGAATTATACATGTTCATATATGAACACAACCCGTGTGTTTTGTAAAATTTACGAAACTATCCTTCTATTTTTGGGATAGCCGCCGCAACTTTTGACCAGTCAAAGCCGCAACTTTTGACCGGTCAAAGCCGCAATATTTGACTAGTCAAATCCGATCTTGACCATATGAATGGCTAGGATTACTTCTCTATCTCTCATATATTTACCATTTCTCAAATGAACCAAACGAGAAGGTAGTCAATTTGCGAGAAAGCGAGAAGGAATAAGAGCCACATAATTTATTAATTAAAAAATAGCATAAATTAATTAATTTTTTTAAAAATTAGGATAATTACAATTTGAATTGGATAAATCCTTAAAAATCTTATAATATCTTTTAAATTTATTTATTTTTTAATTTTAATAAATTCATAATTTTTTTATCAAATTTATATTATTATTTTCTAGATAAAATCATAATTTTCATCAAATATCACATGTGAAATCCAGAACTAATTCATTATTTATTTAACCATTTTTTCTCTATTTTTTAGATTTACGTTTTGAATCACATGTGATTAATTTCGTTTAACATGTGATATATTATTATGTATCACATATGATCTCACTAGGTGGATTTTTGTAAATATCACATATGATAATATATGTCTGATTATAAATGACGCATAATCATATGTGATAATATTTACATCACAAAAAAGATCTATAAATATAAATATACATAATCACATATGATTAACTAAAATATATACAATTATCACATGTGATAATATTTACATCACAAAAAGATCTATAAATAGAAGTATACATAATCACATAAGATTAACAAAAATATATACAATTATCACATGTGATAATAATTACATCACAAAAAGATCTATAAATAGAAGTATACATAATCACATAAGATTAACAAAAATATATACAATTATCACATGTGATAATATTTACATCACAAAAAGATTTATAAATAAAAGTATACATAATCACATATGATTAACTAAAATATATACAATTATCACATGTAATAATATGATATGTGATATGCATAAATATTCATATAATAATATCACGTGTGATATTTGGTTAAAATTGTGATTTTTTTTTAATAAAAGTATATTTAGAAAAAAAATTAATAAATAATTGAAATTACAAAATAAATAAATCTAAAAGTTATAATGAGAATTTTAAGGATATATCCAATTTAAAATGATAATTATCCTAATTTCTAAAACTCTTTTTTATTTTTTATTTATGATTTTTTTAATTAATAAATTATGTGGCCCACATTCCGTCTCGCCTTCTCGCAAATTAGTTTGCTTCTCGCATGATCCTCCCTCTCTTTCTCTCTCTCTCTCTATCTATCTATATATATATATATATATATATAGAGAGAGAGAGAGAGAGGGGAAGGATCATGCGAGAAGTTAAACATTTTGCGAGAAGACGAGAAGTGTGATATCATATATGATTACATGGCTTGTATGTGTGTTTAATCATATTTGATTAAACGTCTATGTATTGCCATTATAACATATTTGTAATCATATATGATTAAGCTTGTGTATCATATATGATTAAACACTTCTCGGCTTCTCGCAAAATGTTTAGCTTCTCGTTTGAACCTGCCCCTATATATATATATATGATATACTTACGTTTTGGATCTCATGAATTTGAACAACCGTCAAATACTCTCCTGTGTTCTTACTTTTGTTTTCGTGCCTAAATACGAAAGTGTTCTTGAGTCTTATCCCATATTGAATTTCATGAAACCCAGACATAGGGTCGAAATATCAATTCGGAAAGTGAATTCATACGATTTTCAAGTTATCTGACTATTTGATCGATACTTATACCCTATTTTCTTACCCCATTTTTCTAACAGGTTGTTAGGTAATGACTTAATGAACTTAATAGCATGTATAAATTTTTCGGTCAATTATAAATGGTTGTTCGTTTCTGGCTTATTCATTTACCGTACGATAAGCCAAAAATAAGGAGTCGTGTCGATTCAACCGTTCATTTAACCATTTGTTCCATATTTATCCTCCCAACTTTTGTTATCCACCTCCTCACCAGTCACCACACGCCCTCCTCCCTTATCAATTTTCAGTTTTCACACCCTCCTCGTTTATTACTTTTTGCTGCCTGTGTGTATATGTATATGTATATATATACACGTGAATATAATACATATATATAGAGAGAGAGGGGAATGATTATGTGAGAAGTTAAACATTTTGCGAGAAGGCGAGAAGTGTGTTATCATATATGATTACACGGCCTGTGGAGTGTTTAATCATATATGATTAAACGTCTATGTGTTGCCAATGTAGCATGTGTTTAATCATATATAATTAAGTTTGTGTACCTTCTCGCAAAATGTTTAGCTTCTCGTTTGAATCTGTCCATATATATATATATATAGGATTAAGTTCATTTGAGAAATGTTAAAAATATGATAAATAAAGAAATGATCCTAGCCCTTTATCTGGTCAACATTTGCGACTTTGACCGTGAAGCACCGGATAATTCCTTGTATGGTCTGTAGAAGATAGAGGGGTAGTTTCGTAAAATACGCGTGACGAGTTCATATATGAACCTTGTGATTCGCATATGAATTATATGTTCATATGTGAACCAGTGTAATTCACATATGAACTAATTAACTGATTCATATATGAATCACAAATGTTCATATATGAATCTGTTAATTAAGTCAACTGATTCACATATGAACCTACAGTTAATTAGTTCATATGTGAATTAGTTAATTGATTCATATATGAATCACAAAGGTTCATATATGAATCAGTTAAAAGAGTTCATATGTGAATTACACTGATTTATATATGAACCCGTCCCGTATATTTGTAAAAATTATGAAACTGTCATTCTATTTTTGGAATAGCCACAACTTTTGACCAGTCAAATTCGTAATTGTTGATCAGTCAAAGACGCAATATTTGACCGGTCAAAGTCGATCTTGACCGAATAAAATGCTAGGATTACTTATCTATTTCTCATATATTTAACATTTCTCAAATGAACCTCTCCCTATATATATATATATATATATATTGAAAAAATATATTTATTATATTAATATATATAATACAATTTTAAAATAAAATAATATAATCTTTTATTAAGAAAACCCTTAAATAGGTATTTTTATATGTTTCAAAATCAATCATTCAATATATTTATTTTAATCGATGTTTTATATAAAGTGAAGAATAAAATAGTCATTTGTGTTCATTCAGGTCATTTATTAAAGAGTGATTCAAAGGGGTCCTGGGTACTCTCTACCATAGAAGCTATTGGTCCAGAAGTGGGTCAAAAATTATAGGACATTTGCATTCCCCTGTATTTTTTGTGTGCAAAGATATGCCAACTTTTCCAGCCTCTGGAAGCTCTCAGTTTCATAACTCTCGTTCAAGAGTCTAACCAGCTTATGCTTGTTCGGATTGGGTCTTGATTTGCATGTTATTCACTGGATTAGTATACTCTCAGGAACCACTTGCTATACTTAGGGGTTGTTTGTTTTTTTAAAAAAACCTCTTAATGGCTCTTAAGTCTGAATCGTTCAGACCTTTTTACACACCACCTCTTATTAATCATAACTAAAATAAGACTTCAGAATTTAGATCTCTTTAAAAACAAACAACACCTTAATCACACCTGGTTCAAAGAAATTCATGTTTATTCTCTGAAACCTCATTAGATTACTCTACAAAAGATAAAAATAACCTTTTTTTAGGGAGGTTCCAACATATATTGAGAAGTTGATGTGGGACTTACCTCAGGCATTTATAATTCAGAAATACAAGACAGAAATTTCGTTTAAATTTTCAAATTTGATGGACAAAAGCTATCATATTCTAACAGAAATACAAGAAAGAAATTTCGTTTAGATTTTCAAATTTGATGGACGAAAGCTATCATATTCTAAGATTTTTTTTGGGAATGCACTTCTCAAATGGCAGGGGTCTTCATGGAAACAACCGCTCTACTATTTGAGGATAGACGTTAGGTCTACCGTACATCTCCCACCCCCACCCCCACCCCCAAAAGAGGCCTAGACCCCACCTTCGAGTGGGATTTACTCCGCTTGTTTGGTTGGGTTTGGTTTTAGAATCAATGCATCATTTTGTGCATCTTTGCAGTCTATCTTGATTCCATGTGCTGTGGTTTATTTGTCAATATATGTTCACACGCTCATATGCACGAATGCTCATCCCGACCGTTCATACACATGTATCTATAGAAAATGATTTGTACTATTTGATCTATACAAACTCAACATGCATGCACATAACTGAAGGTTCTTTTTGTCTTTAGAGTATAATGTTGTTTTGATTTCTTAACTATTTAAACTTCAACCACTTTACTCTTTGGGATAGAGGTCAAGCTTGTGTGCTGCCTCTCATCCCCCTGAACCCCACCTTTGGGTGGGACATACTGGGTTTTAAACCTGGGTAGGGCCGCTCTTTAGCGCAATGTTGACTAGATTCTTGATTTCTTTAAGTGCTTCATGTTTATGTAGACAAAAACCAAGAACCCATATCAGATATTAATGAGTTCTTTCAGGTGTGATGACAAACCTACTGCTCTGTGAAGCTGCAGAGCCAGGATTGAAGGACAAATGCCATAACATGCAACCCTACTGAACACTCCTGGTAGGAATGGGCATTTTCTGTGTATTCATAGATGAATGTAGACCCCATCTGCTTTCTTTCTCTTTTGAAACAGCACAAAAAAAAGTTGTGAAGATGATTGAGGTAAGCTTTATAAGTTTCCATTGAGAAAAAGACACACAAACAACTGTTATTCCTAAGTAATATACAAGCTGGAACACCACTGCAAGATTTGAGGCCTCAATCTTTTTTGTAGATAGATAGATGCATGATGCATATGTTCAACAAAGATTTGGATTTTTTGACTTGCAAATAGAATCTTAAAAACAAATGTAGATGGGCTATCTCTGCATGTTTTGAATATGCAGTATGGGGATTCATATGGGTTGTCTCTGTTTCTCCTTTTTTTCTTATTTTTCCTATGGGCAAACAAACATTCAGATAAACATTTGAAAGGATTGTTTCCTGTTGGCATTGAGGGATATATCAAACATAAATGATAGATTTTGCATGTTATTTACCTTGTGCTTGTGTCTGGTGGCATCACATGCCCTACTCGTTTGCTCAATTTTTACTCTTATATAATTCCAAAAAAATAGTCCGACCAAACGGCCTAGTGATACCCAAGCTACAGGTAGAGTCCAACCTCACAGAAAAGGAAAAAAATATATGTAGTCCCTAATTTTCAAATCTTTTTTTGTCCACCAATCACATGAAGTCATATCTTCAATTTATTGAGGAGAGAAAATTGAAGTATGAATTAAATAAGCTTATATAAAATAAAATAATTACGTGTATTCAAGTGATTGGTGGTAGGGGTGTTCATCCAAACCGCCAAACCGCATAAACCGCCCACACCGCACCGCAAAACGCGGTTTAGAACTTTCGCGATGCGGTTTGCGGTTTGTATTTTTACCAAACCGCACTATGCGGTGCGGTTTGCGGCTTTGAGTTTTCAAACCGCGGTTCAAACCGCACCGCACCGCACCGCATCTTTTATATTATTTTATTTTTTAATTTTAAACATATATATATATATATATATAATAGTTTAATTTAATATTTATATAATTGGGCTTTGTGTTTTTTAATTATGAACTTTAAGAGTTTAAGTTTTGGACTTTGCTAAATAAACATTTTAATTATAAGGCTTTTAAAAGTTTATGGCCCAACAAATGAAAAAAATGCCCTAGGTTAGGACATTCATGACTGGAGACGTTACTTTATCCGTTTATCGTATTGAAACAATTTATTTTTTTAAACTATTTCTTTGACTATTTTTAATTATGCATTTTGGAGTTGGATGTATTCAAACTCTTTATTTTTTTTTTCTACGGTCACTTAATCGTTGACTTTCTAATGTATTTTAAACTTATAATTTTTTGGATTGTACGCATAAAGTGCGATAAGGACAAACCGCATAAACCGCACCGCATTTCGCGGTGCGGTTTGAGGTATATGCGGTGCGGTTTAAGGTTTGGGAAAATGCTCAAACCGCACATGCGGTGCGGTTTGCGGTTTTGCCCCAAACCGCACCGCGAACACCCCTAATTGGTGGCACAAAAAGGAGGAGAGGACTATCTGGGAGGACTATCTGGGACAACATATTAGAGGTCAATGGTTCAAATCTCACCAAAGATGAGAACTGTACCTGAATTTACCGTATATAAATAATATTTTTATAGAACAAAAAGGTCAATCTTTGACTTTTAAGTCACGTGAGATATTTTTAGTTCTAGAATCGGCTTGGTTCGTTCTTTCCTAGTAGATAACCGAAAGCAACTAGTAATCTTTAGGTCCCGTTTGGTTTATGGGATTGGAATGGATTTGGAGGGATTTCGATTTCAAATCCATTCCAATCCTACGTTTGGTTTGCAGGAATGAATTTCGTTGATCGGATTTGAAATCAGTTGACCATTTAAAAATCCCTTACATGATGGATTTCAAATTCCGTTGCAATGAGCCTGGATTTGAAATCCAAATCTGATGGATTCTAAAGCCTGAATGATTTCAAATTCTTATCCAAACACATGAAGGGATTTCAAATCCCCCCAAATCCAAATCCAAATCCCCCCAAATCCAACCCTTACTTGAAATCCAATCCATTCCCGCAAACTAAACGCACCCTTAGGGTCCGTTTGGTTTGCAGGAATGGAATGAAATGGATTAGATTTCATATAGGGATTTGGATTTGAGAGGATTTTAAATCCTCTTGTGTGTTTGGTTTATAGGATTGGAATGAATTTGAAATTCATTATTTATAAAAAAAAATTATTAAAAAATTATAAAAATATAAAAATAATTAAATTACCGTTTATTTACTTGATTATTAGAAAACAAGTGTTTTTAAAATATGTTTAAACGTTATTATATAAAAATTCTACGAAATCCGTTGAAATCCTAACCATCACCTTTGGATTTCAAAATCCTATGTTGAAGGGATTTTAATAAAAATCCTAAAATTTTAAATCCGGACAATCCTACAAACCAAACATGGGATTGGAATGGATTTGAAATCCAAATTCCTCCAATTCCAATCTATTTCGGCAAACCAAACGCGCCCTTAAGGTCCGTTTGGTTTGTACTTTGTAGGAATGAAAATGAATGGGTTGTATTTCATATAGGGATTTGAATTTGGATAAATTTGGATTTGAGATAATTTGAAATCTTTTTGTGTGTTTGGTTTGTAGGATTTGAATGGATTTGAATTCCGTTATTTATAAAAAAATCATTAAAAAAATTATGAAAAAATATAAAAGTAATTAAATTACCTTTTATTTAACTGATTATTAGAAAACAAGTGTTTTTAACATATTTTTAAACATTATTATATACAAATCCGACGAAATCTCTTGAAATCCTAGTCATTCCTTTGAGATTTTTCAAAATCCTTTGTTGGAGGGATTTCAAAGAAATCATATGATTTCAAATCCGAACAATACTACAAACCAAACACGGGATTGGAATGTATTTGAAATCCAAATCCCTCCAATTTCAATTCATTCCAGCAAACCAAACGCACCTTAGGGTATTACCACTTTGGATATGATGTAAACTATCATTAACACTATCTTTATAATTCAAAATTACTTCGAATGACATCTAAATCCTCATATGCTAGCTCAACTGGTAAATCAAGCGCTAGCTTGAGGCTCATCCCATAAGTCGTCGGTTCGAGTTTCGTAGGGCCACTGAAGATTTTCATGGATGTCATTTTTAAAGCCATAATTAGTCGAGATGTACGCAAATTGGCCTGAATACCTATGGTAAAAAAAAAAAAAACATCAAAATCCCTCGCATAGATGAACCTTTTGACTTGTTTGGCATAGCTAGATAGACGTTGAATGACCAAAAAAACAGTCACATGTCTGAAAAGATGGGGTTGGGGATGGGGGTGGGGGTGGGTATTGTACTCTTGTTCTAACACCATGAAAGTTACTTGTAAATATGGGAAGTACTCCCCCTACAAATTCCAGTCACGAGATTGAAAGAGTAATAGCAGTGGCCCCCTTTGTGGACCAGCTTCTGGACCTAGAGCCCATCTGTTCAATTAACTACAAATGCTGGACCATCATGTGGTGCCTTTCTACGAGAGATAGCTCTAGATTTTTTTTTTTTTTGAAGCGAGAGATAGCTCTAGTTTTGTTAACTCAAAAACTAGTTTTTTACTAATAAACTAACATATAGTTAATAATCTAACTGTTTACTCTGATAAAATAGTTATGTTTGGTTAAAACTAACGTTATAAATTATATGACAATGTAAAAATAAAATGTTGAAAAAGTATGCAATTCAGTATCAAAGGCGTAATTGAAAAAAGAAAATCAAAAGAAGCTTGTAAGGCTTATCGAAAAGCCGGTTGAAATAGTTTTTCAAAATATTGGCTTATAGGTTACCAAATGAGCCTTATTTAATAAGTTAGTTTATGGTTGTCAAACATGGCCTATGCCATCGTTGCTCTCTTCATTTTGACATCACGAGTCTCGATTTCTTGATTCTCATAGGAAATTTTGTCAATGAAAGGAAATATACAATAAAACGATACTGAATATAACATGATGAAATAAGTATTATTTAATAAAAGTTATGTAACAACATTGAAAACAAATTATATTACCAAAAGAGATTACAAAAAGAAAAAAAAGCCTCGTCTTCCTGTTCTTTTGTACACAACGTCGGAGCCTAGACTTTATCCGGAGAGGGCTATACGTTACGTTTCTTTTCTTTTCTTTTTAACTTTGTTACGATTTTCCTTATTGGTCGGTTTACAAAATTGAAATTAGAAGAAAAACGATTGAGAGATAATACAAAATGAAAAAGGATAATTAATAATTTTTATTTATAAATAAATCTTGTCTACTTATTGTTGCATCTTCGATCACAGGAGGAGATTGTGACATAATGATTGGTTTGCTTGGTTTCTTGATTCCAAATCTTGCCAATATCTTGTGCGATTCTTACGGCATCAAGAGATGCACCCGATAGCCCTCTTCCTGTGAACCCAACTGCATAAATCCCTGCTTTCCCTTTCCACCCCTCTGAAAATCTCCCTTCTTTCGAAAACAAATCATTTTCCTGTAAAAATTAATTTACATCTATTTAGCTCAAGGGTATAAATGGTATTTCTCAGTATTTCTTGATAACAAAAAGATGTTTACCTTTAACCATGAAGGAACATTGCTGCAATACCCAGTTGCCAAAATGACTGAATCAATCTCAAGATTTGCTCCATTTACGAGTTCGACCCGACCCGGTGAGAATTTCTTGATTCCAGGGACTATTTGAATCTTCCCAGATTTGATCTTTTGTAAAGCACCGATATCTAAAACAGGGGTTTTCCCTTCAACGTTCTTGAGCTGTAATGGACCCATTAATGGCCGTTTTATACCATATTTTTCTAAGTTCCCAAGAGTACACCTTGCAAGAGTCAGTAGTATCTTGTCAACCACCTTTAATGGCAGCCATTTCCTCAATGAAGTTGCTAATTCGAAGGTTGATCTCCCACAAATTTCCCTTGGCAATATATGAACCTGTTGGTCATTATCAAGAAAACCAACTTTAGAATATGAATCTAATTAATGATTCTTAAAGTGAATAATTTTTTATGTTGGTTTTGAAATTCAAATGGGTACGTGTAACTTACCGAGCTTCGAACCACCATGGATGGAAAAGCATTATGGTGGCAAAGATCAAGAGAGACTTCCATGCCGGAGTTGCCACAGCCGACAACCAAGACTCGTTTTCCATCAAAAACCTCGCCGGACCGGTAATCACAAGCATGCATGACGGTGCCATCAAACTCATCCAACCCTTTAAATTCCGGCACCACCTTCTCTGCATTCTCCCCTGTGGCTACCACCAGCCACCGACATATGTACTCAACCTCACCGTTATCCGCCACCGTCGTCCTAACCCGCCAAAGCCCACAACTCTCATCATACTTAGCCGATTGAACAGACTCATTGAACCTGGGGCTAATCTCAAACTTGTTGGCATAGGATTCAAGATAGTCGATAAACTGATATTTTGAGGGATATTCTTGAAAATCTGGTGGGAATGGGAAATAGGGTAGCTGGCAAAACTGTTTGGGGAGATGGAGTTTGAGTCGATCGTAAGTCTTGTTTTGCCAAAGAGATGCAATGCAGTCGGCTCGGTCTAGGATCACAAAGGGAACCCCTTGTTGCTGGAGTCCTGCACCAACGGCCAGCCCAGATGGTCCAGCCCCGACTATTACTGGTCCATTCACCAGTATGCACCGCCGGGAGAACAACTCCTCGTGGTCAAAACTATGGTGAACCATGGTCCGCAAATCTTGATGAGAATGGTTATAATAACAAGCAGAATGCATGAAAATTAAGAGATGATGGGTTGTGAATGAGACAGATTATATATATATTTATATAATATGCAACAGATGCAGCTAGCTAGATTAATTAATTTGTAAGTTATGGGAAATGGAAATGGAAATGAGAGTGGGAGAGTAAGAAATGTGTGGAGGGGGTGAGATGGAGATGCACAGGTATAAATAGGGGTCTGCTTCTTCTGCTTGCATGTCTTTGGGATTGGAAAATGATAGGGGCTTCAATTCTTAAGATGGTCCTTTTCTCATCGAATCAAATGATTCACCTTCTCTTCTAATCACGACTAGTTATATATAGCTATTGCAATCAAAATTGTACATTACATTACCCTTTTTCAAAATAAATGTACATCTCATTATAACAACAAAACTAAGTTTACATGACCCCTTAAGCATCATAATACAGTTTCTTATAGGACTTTATATTATGGGACCAAAAAATAGAGTGTAATGTCTAAAAGTGTTACAATAAGTTTAGAGGACATTTTTGGTCGTCGTAACAAGTTTTTTATAACTTTTTTTAAAAATAAAGTGTCATATTAGCTATTTTATACCATGTCATTTGAAAAGTATGCTATAAGCACAAGTGTACTATAAAAGTATTGGTTTATAAGACACTTCTCAAAAATGTCATATACAATAGTTAATGTAACGTTGTATTTTAAAAATGGTCCTAAAAGCTTGTTACAACGCTCAAAATCGTTCTATAAACTTATTGTAACTCTTTTAGATAGAGTGCTTTATTTTTTGGTCCTATAACATTGAGTCTTATAAATCACTCTATTAGGACACTTGAACACTTTAGGTGTTCTATAAATCCAATTTTGTTACAATGTATGACAAAAAAACACATAAAATTTTAGAAATATGTAATTATTACATTTTATTTAAATTAATTAAATCACAATTTATCCAAGATATGATTTAAGAAGGGTTGGTAGGAACTTTTAATCCCTTAATTTGATTCTCTTTTAATCTTTTCGTAACGGTAGTAGGAAAGAAGAATAAAAAAATAAGGAAAAAACAACTTAATGTCCAAAAGACCCTATTTTTTATAATTTGTTTTTGTTTTATTTTATAATATGCTAATTAATTATGTTGTGTTTGTGCTTGAAAATTTGTTTGAACATGCACGCCTCTCACTTTAATGATAAAGGAAGTAACGAATTTCTCTCGTAATTAAAAGTGGAATTAGAAAATAAATATTTACTTTTAAAAGTAAACATTTATTATGGCATAAACTTATAAAATAATAATGTGAACACTTATTTTGGAACGGATGAAGTTTTATTTTTCTTTCTTACTTTCTATGGTACCCAGCATGGCTATTATTAATTAATTCCTATTTTCGAGAGAGGGTCGTGATCTTTATGTTTCGATGTATACATTTTAGGAAGCCCGAAATGGGAAAAGAGAGCATAAAGGAAAGTGGTCGGGAACATGAATGTAGCATATATAGATTGATTAGGCAAAACAAAATCCTAAAATGTGATGACAATTGGAGTTGGTAAATTGCATAAATGTTATATGTAAGTGTGTTAATTGTTGGTTTGTTAAGTTTAGGCAAACATGGGAAGAGGGCTTTTCAAACAAAATACTATGCTTCTATCTATTTGTGATCAAAATTATTTTAAGAAGAAAAAAAACATCCCAAGTTTCTCAAATTTATTAAACACTTGTTGCATTGAGGGGTGGACCATTCAGCTCTATGTGGCTAGGGTTATATATATGCAATATGTTATTCACATTCCAAGGGTGGGTGGGTCATGCTGACCTACAAAATCTTGTTCTTAATCCCAACTACATTTTTCCTTATTGAAACAAAATGGGCCAGTTACACCATCTAAGATAATGTTTGTTAGTGATTTAGACTATGTTTATAAGCTAAATTTCTATTTATTAAATGTTTATTGGATAAGTGTTTATTGAGTGTCGTTTTTCTGACTGGATGAGCATGGTAAGGACCAAAAATCTTACCCAATAAGTGAGGGAAAAAATTCTTATCTAGTTAGCGTTTACTAGGTAAAAGACAGTTACCAACAATATATTTTGATGGCAAAAAATGTCAACCGACAACGTTAATGAGGATGGTAACTCTTACCGGTAAACATTTTGGTAAACTCTCGTAACTTATTTATGAATTTATTTAAAAAAACATATTTGGTAGGTCATAAACTAAATTATTAGCTAGTTTTTTGAAACACTACTTAAAATAGTGTTTATACTTGGTCCATGTGGTTTACACAAATCACACTCTTCCTTAAAGTGATATAATTATAGAAAATGTCCCTGTGGTTTATATTTTCACATGCCATAGATCCCTCTGTTCTAGGGGTGAGCATCGGAACTGGGTACCGTCTTTGGAACCGGAACCGCTCCGGAACTGCCGGTTCCGGAACCGAAACCGATGTGATTGGTTTTGGTCCCGATTCCTAAAATACGGAACCGATTAAAACTGGTTCTGGTTCTCATTTTTTTGGAACCGCTGCCCGCCGAGACCGGTTTCGAGACCGTCCTGCTGGTACCCAGGACCGGAACTGTCGGGTAGCCATTGTTTTTTTAAAAAAATATTTTATATATTTAATATATTTAATAAATTACTATTTAGGGTTACAAGTTACAAGTTACAACTTCACAATTCTTAATTTCTTATACACCGCGGCTTTAGTTTTCACCATTTGATGTTGATGACTTTACGTGAAGTGTTATGGAAGTCATTTTGTTGTTGTCAAGACTCAAGACTCGAGAATTTATAATTTATTTTTGTAATAATTAGTTTTTGTCGGATTAGTTTTCACCATTTGTTGTATTTATTACTTTAAGTTGGTACTTTGTAGTTTGCAATAGACTTAAAATTACATTTTATTGTATGAAATGTTAAAATTAAAAAAAAGAAACCGAGTATTCGGAACCGGAACCGGTTCCAGCGGTTCCGGTTCCAAAATATAGAGAACCGATGTAAGCGGTTCCAGATCCTTCATTAGGAACCGCCGGTTCCAGTTCCATGAAATTTGGCCGGGTACCCACTAATTATGCTCACCCTTACTTTGTTCCATATTTTGTAACACCCTGGGTCCCTTACACTAAGGAGTCGTTTGTTTTTTAAAAGGTCTGAAGTCTGAAGTCTTATTTTATTTATGATTAATAAGTGGTGGTGCTGAAGTCTGAAATCTGAATCAACAAAACTGTATGTTTCTGTAACGTCTAGAGACGTCTTGAGAGAAAGGAGAGCATATAAACTGAGGCGGTGATAAAATGATTTAAGAAGTTAAGTCACCACTTCTATTTCAGACATATTTAAGAGTTCAGAGTTTCTGAAAACTGGAAAAAAAACAGTCTAAATGTAAAAAGTTCTGAACGATTCTGACTTAAGAGCCATTAAGAGTTCTTTTTAAAACCAAACAACCCCTAACTATGTTTAGAGTAAATTATACCATTGGTCCCTATGCTTAGCTCAGAATTTGGATATGGTTCCTATATTGAAATAAGTACACTGGTCCCTGTGGTTTGCATTTCGTTTCGTGTTGGTCCCTGTCTATACGGGAATTGATAGAAGTACGTTAACCTCGTTAATTTTAGGGACATTTTGGTCTTTTTATCCATTTTATTAAAAACATTTATTAATTAAACTTAAAAGATTTTAGCCTCCACTAAAAATAAGACACATGTTACTCCCTCCCCCTTCCTCAACCACAATCATCTCTCTCTCTCTTCCATTTCGGGCCATCTTCTCCATCTCCGACCATCTTTTCCGATGTACGAAACAACAAGAAAAAAAAATTTGAAAAAAACATAGGGGCCATGCCTCCATCTCCAGCCCTCTCTTCATTTGACCATTCCCACCCACCATCTATTTCCATCCTCCTCATTCATCTCCTTCCCCTCCCCCCAATCCATTCAATCGGGGTGCTACATATAACCCATAAAACCCAAAGGATTGGTGTTATTCTAAATTTGTTGTGTCTGATCAGATTTGTCAAATCTTTTATCTGGGATCTGCTTAGCTCTAGTATAACTTTCTGTTTCGAATCATAAAGTTTGGTCATTAAATTGATGACTGCAATATGCTATGTTTCATGGCCAAATCAGTCATGTTACCTTCATAATTGGTTTTTGGAGTTGTTCTTAATAGCTGCGGCCCTGGACAGCTGAACCTGCAACCCATTTTTATACCATTTATCAGGATTCCATTTCATAGCAAGTTTACGATAAGCGAGAGCTTCACCAGAGAAGAGGGTGGGGCCTTGGAGATGGTTGACGAGAGGTAAACGGGTCAAGGAAGGTTATAGGTGGGATACTGATTTAGGTGCTAAAGAAGATAGGTGCAGGTTGGCAAGTGAGTCCATAGTTGGTTGCAAGAAATAGGGAATGTGGAGGCTGGTGGGGATGGGCCGTTGGCCATCGACATGGAGGGTCGAATGAGGAAGACGCTTTATGCATATGTATATATATATACGTGTGTGTGTGTGTGTATGTATGTATATGTATATGTGTTGACAATACTTTTTACACACCTATAGACATGTGATGCTTAGACCCCAAGGCAAGTATACAATGTGGTGTAATATCGTCTCTCAAGTAATAAAATGATAAGAACAAAATATCGTCCACAGGGATTGGAGTAAAAGTTAATCAAAAGTTAGAGAAAGAAATGACTTCAGATGGCGATTTTGAAGACTTTGTTTGGTTTGGAGTATCATTTGATTAAGATATCAGAGAATAAAGAAAGCATGGGTGCAAGACTTTTGGTGAGTAATAAACATAAGTTTCTGTGGACCAATGTTGTGGGAATGCTACAACATTGTGTCTCTCAACAACTAGTTCCACCATTTACTTTGAGAGTGATCCTTCCGAATTCTCATCGTAGCATTTGTATTTACCTTCTACCAACACATTCATGTATAGTACAGGACCAGTGATAGTGTCAAACGGTGTCCTCAAAGTGTATGGATAAACAAATTCCTTTGTAAAAAATCACTCTTCCGAGCCGATTCCCATATCATTCAAGTTGATGTGTTCCAAGTGGCTCATTCCTGAGTCCACTACACTTTAACACTTTAACTAGTGACCAACTCATCGAGAAAATCAATTAGAAAAACATAGATAACAAATTCCTTTGTTAGCAACTTTTCCAAGTTTACTTCCCATATCATTCGAATGGACGTGCTTTAAAATGGCTCATTCCTGAGTCCATTGCACTTTAACACTTTCAAAGTTATCAGTTCGTGAAGAAGTGCCTTAGATTTATAAAACTTAAAATGAAATGGTGGAACATCATTATTGAGAAACAACGTCCATTTTCCTTTGGTTTAAAAACTCACCCTTTGTCTTACACCCAAGCTAGGAAAATTAGTTACTCATAACGAAAAGTAAAATGCGATAACTGTAAATGACGAAAATTAAATACATAAATTAAATAGCGTAATGTAAATGACGAAAATTAAATGACATAATGTAAATGCAATAAATGTAAATAAAATAAGAACAGGAAAGCGGTAAAGAACAAGTATTAAAAGTAACTACAAGATTGTATTAAAACACTTTTAGAGAGAGAATTACTTTACCACTTGGTTGTTAGCCAAATGGATGTACCAAAAACTAAATTCCAACAAGCTTATTTTATACTAATACTAGAGTGGCAAACATGTAAATAAAAGAAATTTGCTCCCTAAAATTAGCATTAACCAAAAGATAATAAAGTACTAATTGGTCATTAACCAATAGATAATAGCTTTTTGTCTTATCAAAGTACATCATGTACATAGCAACTTTATCTTCCAAAATATCTTCTAAAATCTGATTAAATGCAATTTACAAGCTTCCAAAAAGTCTTGAAAATGTGGTTGAATGCAATAAGCCATCCAAAAAGTCGTCTTGAGATCCTTCATCTCCATGCTCTGGGAATGCTGTCAATGCTGTCAGATTTTCACAAAAAGAAAGAAATCACCCTACTATTTGGAATAACATAGGTAACTTCACAACACTTAGCTTCATGACAAAAAGATGAAAAATAAGATAGAAAAAGACTCAAAGTAGGGATATAAAAGTAAAATAATTATTCTAAAAATCAAGAAAAAGAGTGCTAATTCATTGATTTCTCAATGCAAATCATGTATGTAAGTGCACTATTATATTAATATAATACTAAATATATTAATATAATATATAATCTTTTTAATTTTAATTACAAAATATCTAAAAAATATAAATTGACTGAAAAGCCCCTGAAAGCTTCTTGCTGAATTTCTCTGTAACTGAATTCCAAAGTTCATCTCTTCATCTTCCCAGCATACCAAAATGAACCGAAATGTAATTGGCTATTGAACAGCCAAACATATTCCGGTCGCCCCTCGTAGTGTGGATGGAAGATGAAGGAAGAACACCTTACTTCTGATTTAACGACTTGGAATTAACTCCGTTAGAGACAGGGACCCAATTCAAAACGAAATGTAAACCAAAAGGACCCCGATGTACTTATTTCAAAATAGGGACCATATCTAGATTCTGAGCTAACCACAGGGACCAATTATGTAATTTACTCTTATGTTTAATAATTTCCGTTAAGTCAAGGGTAGTTTGGTATTTGTACCGATTTCTTTTTGTCTTTTTTCCTTCGAAAAGTAATAAGTAAAACAAATTTGGACCATGTGATTCACACCTTTTACCCACACTGATCTCAAAATCAAAATAAATACAAAGATGTGGGACATGTGGTTTACATTTCCGCATGCCCTAAGTCCCTGCCACTAACGAAATAAAAGAAGTCATTAACTGGTAGCTAATTATCGTGTAATCCACAGCGTGGGCACAAGTATATATACCAACACTAGCATTGCTACAAGTAATATAATGGTAGTAAAACCGAGTATCATTTCCACATTGACTGACTTACTGAGAATCAGAGAATTTCATGAACTTTTTGCACAAGTTTTGGTTGTGAGAAAAATTATCTTTTGGGTGATGGAATAATGATAAAAATATGAAATGTACTTTATAATTAAAGAATGGGTATGGACGTAAGATTTCTTTGAGATAAACGTAGCAACAAAATGGTCAGACATTTTGTAGTAGAGAATGTCTATAAAAAGCTCGATCTCTTGAAAGTGGAATTTTATAGACCGGTCCTATAAAATGTCTGTTGTTACATACTCTTAATCTTACCGATTTAATTAAGTTGAAATAATAATCAAGTTTTATCAATATGGAGATTTATACCCAAATCTCTTTGTGATATAAATATCGGCCGACGTTTGAACCTTAGTAAACCATACAAAACCCGTATCTCTATGTGGTTATCAAAGACTTTCTCAAATCTTTGTGCATCACTTAAGCCATATTTCGAATCCGCCCATCTCGAGGTCAAGATTTAATATTAACATTTCAAAGTGATCAACTTATCTGCATTGAGTTTAAGTCCCGACTCAAGTAACCAATTATAAGAGCTAGTAGAAAAATATGGCATTCTCTCTCTCTAGGGCAATTAGGGTTTCATGGGATTGCCGGTGTTGAGGGTTTTTCCGACGACTCACCGATCGGTTTGTGGTTGGCTTTCGATTGTCTTGCTCGTTACTCTCAGTCATTGTTCTTTTCGTTGGTTTCGTGGGAGAAATCTGCTTCATAATCGACCTGGTGAAACCCTACGATGGCACTAGGGTTTCCCCATTATCTCTTTATTACTTCGGTGAAATATGGTTTGGGTGCTGTTGGTCTAATCAATTAACGGTCAGCGCTCGCGTCGGCGGTGGTCTTCGTTTCCTCCGAGAATAGTTCAAATCTGATAATCGGTGACCATGGTTGTTGATGTTGTTATCATTGAAGATGTTCGAGAGGAGGATGTGGAGGGTGGGGATGGATCATCTCCAATCCCAAACCCTAATTCCGATGCAGTTCACGTGCATGGGACGGTGGCTACTAATACTTCCTCTTGCGATGTAATCCCTGGTAAAGTGATTGGTTCATCTCAGGTTCCAGAGATTGCCACGTCTAAGCCCTCAGTGTTTGATCGTCTCTCATTACCTAAGGAAAAGGTCCCAGCGTATGGTGAGGGCTCGATACTAAAGCAACAACATGATCCATCGGGTGCTCCCTCCTATGCTTCTAAACACCAATCGGCTACGCAACCCTCAAGTAACTCTTTGCCTTTCTTCCCTCTGCCGGAAAAAGAAGATATTCATGTTACCCTACCGTTGGAGTTAACTAAAAAGGCAACAACCCTCTATGAGACTACGTTATACGACTATTTTCTTGGCCCTCGTTTGTATTTCCCTACGGTGCAAAAGGCGGTAAAATTATTATGGGGCAAGTTTGGATTGCAAGACTCGATGATGAACAGGTCGGGGTTTTTGTTCTTTCGGTTTAGACATGCAGAGGGCTTAAGGAAAGTTTTGGAAGGAGGACCATGGATGGTTCGTGGTGTCCCGCTTTTCGTGTTTCCATGGGATCCACAACAAGGATTAATCAAACCAGATCATAAATCGTGTCCTTTATGGGTGGAACTGCATAACATACCTCTTATGGCTTTTAACCGAGAAGGGGTTGGACGCATTGCTAGTGCGATTGGGATCCCCAAAATGATAGATTAATGTACAACGGTGATGTGCGATGATGCTTGGGGTAGGCCTGGATTTGCTAAAGTCTTAATCGATGTCTGGGCCGTGGGGGAGCTAAAGAGGGAAATACAAGTCTCGGTCCCAAGCCTTTATGAAGGGAAGGCTACGGTTGTTACTGTCCAAGTGGAATACATATGGGAACCTTCCCAATGCTCCCATTGCAAGGTGTTTGGACATAAAAACTCCAATTGTGTTAAGGCAACGGTGGCAGCGCGGAAAGACAAGGGTAAGGCACAATCTTGTGCTGAGACGGATGCGGATGGGTTCACTTTGGTTATGAATAGGAAGAAAACGGTCCTTAAGGACGCTGTTAAACAAATCTGGAAATAGGTTATAAAAGAAAATGGGACAACATCGGGGACAACGACAATAAATGGTGACATGGAGGGGATGGTTTTGGGTGAGGTTGTGGAATGTTCTACAGCTCGTGAAAACAACCTTAAGGAACAAGGTGATGGAAGTGCAAGCACCGGTGGACCTACGGTTGATAAGGTTAGTCCTCATTCCCTTTCTCATGACTAGGGGGTGTCTCATGACCCTTTGGCTGCGCCAACGGTGGTGACTAAACCCCTTGAACCCTCAATTGCGAGTGTAAAAGGGGTAGCAAAAACTCCGCCTAAACCCGGCGTGATACCCTCGGTGCTTAAAGCTTTTACAAAAGCCAAGCGCGGCAGACCCCTAGAAACGAGTAACCCTTTCTCTGTCCTCACGAGGGTGGGGGACGAGGGACCGAATATGCATGGGGTGCATGGTGATGAGGTGGTGGGTGATAAACCCACTACTGATATTGAATCGTCCTAAGTGCCGGGGGAGGTGGGCACCTCTACTTCTGTTTCATCATGATTAAGTTGGGTGCATGGAATATTCGTGGCTTGTATTCTACAATCAAACAAAGAGAGATTAAGTATCACATTTGCTCAAATGCTCTATCTCTTTGTGCGATCTTGGAAACTCATGTGCTTCCGGATAATCTTGGTGGTATTTTTTCGTCGATTTTTGGTTCTTGGTCGTGGGTCTATAACCAACTGTATAGCTCTCATGGTACTCGTATTATGGTTGGTTGGGATCCTATGGTTTTTGATCTTATGGTTATTGATATGACCTCTCAAGTGGTGCATTGTTGTGTTTTTATTAAGGGATCTTCTGAGTCTTTCTTTGTGTCTGTTGCTTATGGGGACAATAACATGATAAATCGTCGACTTTTGTGGAATAAACTGAGGAGGTTCGGCTGGTTGTGTAATGATGATAAGTGGTTGCTTATGGGTGATTTCAGCACCTATCTTAATTTGGACGAGAATGATGGTGGAACTTCCTGGCGTGATACCCGTATGGAGGAATTTCATGATTGTGTGGACGAGTTAGATATTTTCGATGTTGGTTATACGGGCTGTTTTTTCACCTGGGTGCAAAAACCGTTGCATGGGGGTAGTATCGTTTAGAAACTTGATCGGGTTATGATAAATGTAGCCTTTCATGATTCCTTTGCTCGTACATCAGCGCATTTCTTTCCAAGGGGTATTTCGGATCATTGCCCAATGATGGTGTCCTTCGAAGTTGGTCGACAACGAGGTAAGTGGCTGTTTAAGTTTGAGATTTATTTAACTAATCATTCTGATTTCCTCGACATGGTCAAAGAGTGTTTGGAAGCTCCGGTTGTTGGTTCTTATGCTTTCCAGGTGACTTCGCGTTTGAAAACTTTTAAAAAACCTCTCAGGGCTCTGAGATCATCCCAAGGGAATCTTACAAAGTGGGTACAAGATCTCCATCTTGAGATGGAACAGGTTCAAAATGATGCTGATGCAGACCCTCATGACTTGATTATTAGAGAGGACCTTGCTCATATTCTCACTGCTTTTCAAGATTCCTTGCAAAATGAAGAGCAAAGGTTGCGGCAAAGAGCTAAAGTTCGATGGATTGATGAGGGGGACTTAAATACATCATTTTTTCATAAGGTGGCAGGGAAAAGAAAAATAGACATCTGATCTCGTCTATTGTGGATTCCGGTGGCTCTTTGGTGGTTGATTCAGATGTTGGACAAGCTTTCGTTGATCATTTTAGATCCATTCTTGGTGAATGTAACACCTCGGTGCCACCTTCTATTCCGGTAAATTTATTCCATAATACTTTGTCTATATTGAGGATGCCAACTTTATGATGCGTCCCATTTC